>JAGIQG010000031.1:26710-118066 GCA_024679065.1 Sphyrna mokarran
ACACACACACACACACGCTCTCTCTCTCTCACACACACACACTCTCTCTCACATTCTCTCTCTCACACACACACTTTTTCACATTTTCACTCTCTCTCTCACACACACACACATTCTCTCTCACACATTCTCACACACTCTCTTGTGTCTGTGTGGGTATCCTCTGGGTGCTCCGGTTTCCTCCCACAGTCCAAACATGTGCAGGTTAGGTTGATTGGCCGTGCTAAGAAATTGTCCCTTAGTATCCAGGGATGCGTAGTTCAGAGGGATTAGTATGTAGGGATATAGGGATAGGGCCTGGGTGGGATAGTGTTTGGTGTAGCTTCGATGGGCTGAAAGGCCTCTTTCTGCACTATAGGGTTCTATGATTCTCACATTTCGGGGCCTGTCTTTGGGGTCAGGGTTCAATTTTTGAGGCCGCTTGTCAGGGTCAGTATTCAGGTTTGTTTGCACACACACTCTCTATCTCTCTCACGCACTCTCTCTCTCTCACCATCCCAGACCCATTATCATCCCTGACCCCTCACTCCTCACCATCGCTGACCCCTCACCATCCCTAATCTCTCATCCACCACCATCCCTCACCTCTCCTCCCTCGCTATCCTTGACCCCGACCCTTCAGCATCCTGAACTCTCACCCATCACCATAACTCACCAATCCTGATCCCTCACCCTCAGCATCCCTGACCCCTCACCTTCTCCATCCCTGATCCCTGACCCTCATCAGCCCTGAACCCTCACCCCTCACTATCCGATTCCTCACCCCACACCTTCCCAGACCTCTCCCTCTCCACCATCTGTGACCCATCACACCTCACCATCTCTGATCATTCACCCCTCACCATCCCTCTCCATCCTGACCCCTCACTCCCTCATCATCGCTGCCCCCTCATCTCTCACCAACCCTGAACTCTGTCCCCTCACCATCCCTGTCCCCTCACCATCCCTGTTCCCTCACCATCCCTGACCCCTCACCATTGCTGGCCCTCAACATGTCTGAACCTCTCACCTCTCACTATCTCTCACACTCACCCTCACCAACCCTGACTCCTTCCATTCGTGACTCCTCAGCATTCCTGACCCCTCACCGTCACCAACACTAACCCTCATCCCTCACCAATTCTGAATCCTCACCATCCATAACTCTCACCCCTCACCAACCCTAATCCTTCACCCCTCATCAACCCTCACCTCTCACCCCTCACCAATCCTGACCCTCACCAACCTTGCCTGCTCATCCCACATCATCCCTCCCCTCACCATCCCTGACCTCTGACCCCCTCACCATCCCTGACCTCTCATCCCTCACTATTTCTGACTGCCCACCCCTCACCCATCACCATACCTCACAACCCTGACCCCTCAGCATCTCTGACTCCTGACACCTCACCATCCTCGACCCTCACTGACCCTGACCCCTCACCATTCCTGACCTCTGACACCTCACCATCCCTGCCGTGTCACCCCTCACCATCTCTCACCGATCATCTGTCACAAAGCCTGACCCCTTACCCCCCCCCCCCCTCACCCTTACCATCCCTGACCCTTCACCTCTTACGATTCCGGACCCTTACTGTTCCTGACCCCTCAGCCCTCACCATCTCTGACCTCTCACCCCTCATCATCTCTGAACCCTCACCCCTCACCAAACCTGCTCCCCATCCCTCACCACCCTTGACCCCTCACCATCTCTGACCCCTCACCCCTCACCATCTCTCACCCTCATCCCTCACCATCTCTGACCCCCTTACCCCTCACCATCTCTCACACTCACCATCACCTTCCCTCGTCCATCACATCTCCTTGACCCGGCATCATCCGTGACCGCTTACCCCTCAAATCCCTGACCCCTCACGAACGCTGACCCTCACCCCTCGCCATCCCTGAGCCCTTAGCCCTCACCATTCCTGACCCCTGACCCCTCAGCGTCACCATCTCTGATCCCTCACCAACCCTGACACCTCACCCCTCACCATTCCTGGACCCTCACCCCTCACCATTCCTGGACCCTCACCCCTCACTATTCCGACCCTGATCCCTCACACTTCACCATCTCTGGCCCCTCACCCTCATCTCTCACCATCCCTGACTCCTCATCCCTCACAACCCTGACCCTGCACCCCTCACAAACCCTGACTCCTGACCCCTCATCCCTCACAAACCCTGACTCCTGACCCCTCATCCCTCACAAACCCTGACTCCTGACCCCGCATCCCTCACAAACCCTGACTCCTGACCCGCATCCCTCACAAACCCTGACTCCTGACCCCTCACCCCTCACTAACCCTGACTCCTGACCCCTCACCCCTCACAAACCCTGACTCCTGACCCCTCACCCCTCACAAACCCTGACGCCTGACCCTTCACCATCTTTAATCCCTCACTGCTCACCAAAGCTGATCCCTTATCCCTCACCAAGCCTGACCTCTCACACCTCACTATCCCTTCTCCCTCACCATCCTTGACCCCCCACCTTCCCTGACTCCTCACTCCTCACCAACTCTGACCCCCTCACCATCTTTGACCCATCACCATCTCTGACCCCCTCCCCCCTCATGATCCCTTACACCTCAATTCTCACTGACCTTGACCCCTCATCCTTAACCCCTTATACCTCATCATGCCTGATTACTCACCCTTTCTTCCATCCCCTCACCATCCCTCACACCTCACCTCTCACCACTCCTCACTATCCCTTACCCCTCACCCGTCATGATCTCTCACCCCTCACCACTCACTATCCTTCACTCCTCACCAAACCTGACACCTCAACCCTATCAACTCTGAACCCTCGCCATCCCTCACCCCTCGCCATCCCTCACCCATCACCATCCCTGACCCCTCACCCATCAACAAACCTGACCCCTCACCAATCCTGACCCATCACCATCCCTGACCCCTCACCCATCAACAAACCTGACCCCTCACCCTAAACCCTCACCATTGCTGTCCCCTGACCCTTCACCAACTCTGGCTCCTGACCCCTCATCATTCCTGACTCCCCCGTCACCCCTCACCATCGCTGACCCTCATCCGTCACCCTTTACCATCTTTGATGTCTCACCGCTCAACAATCCTGACCCTCATCATCCTTCTCCATCCCTGACCCCTCACCCTTCACCATCCCTGACCCCTCATTCTTCACCCTTCACCATCCCTGACCCCTCATTCTTCACCCTTCACCATCCCTGACCCTTCATTCTTCACCTTCTCCATCCCTGACCCCTCATTCTTCACCCTTCACCATCCCTGACCCCTCATTCTTCACCCTTCACCATCCCTGACCCCTCATTCTTCACCCTTCACCATCCCTGACCCCTCACCCTTCTCCATCCCTGACCCTTCATTCTTCACCCCCTCCATCCCTGACCCCACCCTTCACCATCCCTGACCCTCACCCTTCACCATCCCTGACCCCTCACCCTTCTCCATCCCTGACCCCTCACCCTTCACCATCCCTGACTCTCACCCTTCACCATCCCTGACCCCTCACCCCTCACCATCCCTGACCTCTCACCCCTCACGAATCCTGACCCCTTACCATGCCTCACTCTTCACCAGCCCTGACCCTTCATACCTCACTATTCCTGACCTCTCACCCCTCACAAACCCTGACTCCTCACCCACCCTGACCTCTCACCGCTCACCAACCAAGACACCTCACCTCTCACCATCCCTGACCCCTCACCCCTCAGCAAACATGACCCACACCCCACAACAATCCAAATCCCTCAACCCTTAGCATCCCTGATCTCACCCCTCACCATCTCTGACACCTCACCACCCATCATTCCTGACCACTGAATATCCCTGACCCTTCACTCCTCACCTACCCTGACCCCTGACCCATCACCCCTTAGTCCTGACCATCCCTCACCATGCCTCACCTTCCCTGACCCCTCACCATCCCTGACCCCTCACCAACCGTGACCCCTCACCATCCCTCACCCTCACCATCCCTCACTCCCTCACCATCCCTCACCCCCTCACCATCCCTCAACCCCTCACCATCCCTCACCCCCTCACCATCCCTCACCCCTCACCCCTCACCATCCTCACCCTCACCTCCCTCACCCCTCACCATCCCTCACCCCCTCCCATCCCTCACCCCTCACCATCCCTCACCCCTCACCATCCCTCACCGCTCACCATCCCTGACCTCTCACATCCCTCACCCTCTCACCATCCCTCACCCCCTCACCATCCCTCACCCCCTCACCTCCCTCCCCCCTCACCACCCCTCACTCCCTTACCCTCACCATCCCTCACCCCCTCACCATCCCTCACCCCTCACCATCCTCACCCCTTACCCTCACCATCCCTCACCCCCTCACCATCCTCACCCCCTCACCATCCCTCACCTCTCACCCTCACCATCCCTCACCCCCCTCACCATCCCTCACCCTCTCACTGTCCCTCACCCTCTCACCATCCCTCACACTTTACCAACCCTGACCACTCACCCCTCACCATCCCTGATCCCTCACCCCTCACCATCCCTGACCCCTCACCATCCCTGACCCCTGACCCTTCAGTATTCCTGACCCCTGAACACCCACCAACCCTGCCCCACATCACTCATCATCCCTCACACCTCAGTATCCCTGACCACTCACCCCTCATATCCCTGACCCCTCGCAATCCCTGACCGTTGACATGGTACAACCCCTTACGCCTCACCAACCCTGATCCCTCACCCCTCACACCTCATCATTTGTGACCCCTCACCATTCGTGACCCCTCATCACTCACCATCTGTGACCCCTCACCCCTCACAAACCCTGACTCCTCACCAACCCTGACCCCTCACCTCTCACCAACCCTGACCCCTCACCTCTCACCATCCCTGACACTTCACCTCTCACCATCCCTGACACTTCACCTCTCACCATCCCTCGCCATCTCTGACTCCTCACCCCTCACAAACCCTGATCTCTCCCAGCTCACCATGCCTGACCCCTCACTGTCCCTGATCCCTCACCAACCCTGACAACACACCAACACTGACCCCTCACCATCCACCATCGCTGACCCCTCATCTCTCACCATCCCTCACTCCTCACCAACCCACACTCTTCAACCCTCACTATCCCTGACCCCTCACTCCTCACCAACCCACACTCTTCAACCCTCACTATCCCTGACCCCTCACTCCTCACCAACCTTGGCCACACATCTCTCACAATCTCTGATCCTTCACCATCCCTGACTCCTCAACCCTCACCACCTCTGATCCCTGAATCCTCACAATTCATCAACAACCCTGACCCCTCACCCCTCACCAAACCTGACCCCTCACCCACCAAACTGACTCCCACCCCTCACCAAACGTGACCCCTCACCCCTCACCAAACCTGACCCTCACCCCTCACCAAACCTGACCCCTCACCCCTCGCCAACCCTGACCTCTCACTCCTCATCATCCCTGACCCTTCAGCATCTCTGACTCCTCACCATTCCTCAGCCCTAACCATCCCTGACCTCTGACCCCTCACCATCCATGACTCCTCGTCCTTCACCGTCCCAGACCATTCACTATCCCTGACCCCTGACCCATCACCATCTCTGACCACATCATCCCTGATCCCTCACCATCACTAACCCCTCACTGCGAACCATTCCTGATCCTTCAACCCTCTCCATCACTGAACACTGACCAACTCTGACCCTCATATCTCACCATCCCTCACCACTCAACCCTCACCATCCCTCACCCCTCACCATCCCTGACCCTCTCAGCATCCCTGACCCACTCACTATCACCGACTGCTTACAACTATTTCGTTACTATCCAGCTCTGACCCCCTCACCCCTCACCGACCCCGAGCCCCTCACCACCCCCTCACCCATCACCACCCCCGAGCCCTCACAGACCCGAGCCCCTCCACCGACTCCGAGTCCCCCTCAACCGACCCCGATGCCCCTCCCACCCTCACCCTTCACCGCCCTGCGAGCCCCTCACCCCCCCGAGCCCCTCACACGCCCTCACCCCTCACCTAAACCGAGCCCCTCACCACCGCCGAGCCCCTCACCGCCCCCGAGCCCCTCACCGCCCCTGAGCCCCTCATCACCCCCGATCCCCTCACCGCCCCCGAGCCCCGTCACCGCCCCCAGCCCCTCAGCACCCCTCACCCCTCACCGAAACTGAACCCCTCACCGGCCCCCGATCCCTCACCGACGCCCGAGCCCTCACCGACTCCCGAGCCCTCACCGACCCCCGACCCCTCACCGCCCCGAGCACTCACCGACCCTGAGCCCTCACCGACCCTGAGCCCCTCACCACCCCCGAGCCCCTCCCACCCCTCACCAACCCCGAGCCCCTCACTCGAACCCCGAGCCCCTCACCACCCCTCACCCCTCACCAACCCCTCCCACTCACCCCTCACCGACCCCGAGCCCCTCACCACCCTCACCCCTCACCAACCCCGAGCCCCTCACCGTACCCGAGCCCTCCCACCCATCAGCCCTCACCAACCGAGCCCTCACCACCCCCAGATCCCTCACCACCCCCGATCCCCTCACCACCCCTCAACCTCACCAAACCCGACCCCTCAACACCCCCTGAGCCCGCTCACACGACCCGAGCCCCCACCCCACTTCACCCCTCACCGGCCCAGAGCCGTCACCACCCCTAGCCCCTCACCCCGTCCCTGAGCCCCTCACACCCCTAGCCCCTCACCAACCCGGAGCCCCTCACCGGACCCGACCCCTCACGCCACCGAGCGCCCTCACCCCCTCACCTCTCACGACCCCCTATCCCCTCACCAGCCCCCGAGCCCCTCACCGAACCCGAGCCCCTCACCGCCCCCGGAGCCCCTCACCGCCCCCGATCCCCTCACAACTCGGAGCCTCACTGACCCCGAGCCCCTCACGACCCCGAGCCCCTCACGCCCCTCACCCCTCACCACCCCCAAGCCCCTCACGTACGCCGAGCCCCCACCGACGCCCGATCCCTCACCACCCCCGAGCCCCTCACCACCCCTCACCCCTAACCAACCCCGAGCCCATCACCGACCCCGAGCCTCTCACCACCCCTGGCCTCACCACCCCCTCACCCCTCCACCCTCGAGCCCTCACCACCCCCGAGCCCCCTCACGACCCCCGAGCCCCTCACTGACCCCCGGTCCCCTCACCGACCCCTCACCCCTCACTCGACCCCGAGCCCCTCCCGACCCCGATCCCCTCACTGACCCCATATCCCTCACCGACCCCGAGCCCCTCCCACCCCCGAGCCCCTCACGTGACCCCGATCCCCTCACCGGACCCCTAAGCCCTCACCGACCCCGCGAGCCCTCACAACCCCCCGAGCCCTCACCACCCCCACCCCTCACCGACCCGAGCCCCTCACCGAACGCCCCGAGCCCTCACCACCCCGAGCCCCTCACACCCGCCGAGCCCCTCACCACCGCCGAGCCCCCAACGACCCCGAGCCCCTCACCGACCCCGACCCCTCACCGACTCCAGCCCTCACCGACTCCGATCCCTGCACCGACCCCCGGCCCCTCACAGACCCCCGAGCCGCTCACCGAACGCCCGAGCCCCTCACTGGCCCCGAGCCCCTCACCGACCCCCGATCCCTCATCGACCCCGAGCCCCTCACGACCCCGAATCCCTCACCGCCCCCGAGCCCCTCACCACCCCCAGCCTCATCACCGACCCTGAGCCCCTTCACCGCCCCCGAGCCCTCACCTGACCCCGAGCCTCACCGACCCCGAGCCCCCCACCGCCGCTGAGCCCCCCACTCGACTCCCCGAGCCCCTCACCGACCTGAGGACCGAGCCCCTCACCACCCCCGAGCCCCTCACCGACCTCCTAGCCCCTACCGACCCCGAGCCCCTCACCGACCCGAGCCCTCACCACCCCCTAGCCCCTCACCACCCCGAGGCCCCTTACGACCCCGAGCCCCTCACCGTCCCCGGCCCCTCACCGCCCCCGAGCCCTCACCGACCCCGAGCCCCTCGACTGACCCGAATCCCTCACCCAACCCTGACCCCTCACCGCTCCCCGAGCCCCTCACGCACTTGTGTGGGGGCCCATGCCCCTCCTGACCCTGATGCCCCTCACCGGAACCCCGAGCCCCCGACCTCCCTGATCCCCTCACCGAGCCCCCGAGCCCCTCCCACCGGTTCCCGAGCCCCTCCCGACCCGACCCCTTACCGGACCCTGAGCCCCCACGACCCTGGAGCCCCTCACGGCGCCCCTGAGCCCTCACCACCTCCGAGCCCTCACCGACCCCGGCCGCCTCACAGCCCCGAGCACCTCAACGTGAGCCACTTGATGGGCCATCACCGACTGAGCCCCTCACCGACCATGAGCCCCTCACTACACCTGAGCCCCTCACCACCCTTCACCCCTCACCAACTGGGGGGCCCGATCCCCTCACTCGACCCCGAGCCCCTCACCACCCCGTGCCCCTCACCACCCCTCACCGCCTCCCACCCCCGACCCCTCACCGCCCCCTGAGCCCGTCACCGACCCGAGCCCCTCCCACCACCCGAGCCCCTCCTCCGAGAGGCACGCCGGCCCTACAATCCCTAGCCAATAACGACCCCGATCCCCTCACCGACCCCGATCCCTCACCGCCCCGAGCCCTCACCGACCCCGATAGGCCACCACCACCCCCCTTTTTCCCCCCCGAATGCCCCTCGACAGCACCGACCCCTCACCACCCCGGGAGCCCCTCAACCGACCCGAGCCCCTCTACCGACCCCGAGCCCTCACCGCACCGAGCCCATCCCACCCCGAGCCCCTCACCGACCCCGACCCTCACCGCCCCGATCCCTCACCGTACACCGGCCCCTCACCCACCCCGGTGCCCCTCACTGACCCCGAGCCCCTCACCATCCCGGGGGGGGGAGCCCCTCGACCGACACCGGGCCCCTCACCACCCTGAGCCCCCTCACCGACCCCGAGCCCCTCACCGACCCCGAGCCCCTCACCAACCCCGAGCCCCTCACTCATCACCATCTTTGATCTTTCATCAACTTTGATTGCTCATCATCCATATCCCCCGACCCCTCACCATTTCTGACCCTTTACCCCTCTGACCCCTCTCAACCCTCACAATCCCTGACCTCTGACCCCTCACCATCCCTGACCCCCACTCATCACCAACCCTGACCCCGAACCCTCACCATCTCTGACTCCTGACCTCTTACCATCCCTCCTCCTCACCAACCTTCACCCCTCACCATTCCTGAACCCTCACCTCTCACAAGCCCTCACTGACCCCTCAGCCCTCACCATCTCTGACCCCTCCTTTCCACCATTCCTGACCCCTGACCTCTCACCATGACTGAAGCGTCATCCCTCGCCAAACCTGACCCCTCTCCCTTCCCATCCCTGACCCCTCATTTCTCACCCCTCACCATCCCTGACCCCTCACCATCATAGAACATAGAACATAGAACATTACAGCACAGAACAGGCCCTTCGGCCTTCGATGTTGTGCCGACCAAAATAAAAAGCAATGCCCCTCCAAACTAAACATTCCCTTCTCTTCCATATACTTATCAATTAACCTCTTAAACGCCACCAAACTTGGCGCATCTACAACAGCTGCAGGCAGGGCATTCCACTCCCTAATCACTCTTTGAGTAAAGAACCTACCTCTGATATCCGTCCTATAACTCATACCCCTTAATTTAAAGCTGTGTCCCCTCGTGCTAGCTTTCTCCATCCTAGGAAAAAGGCTATCACTGTCCACCCTATCTAAACCTCTAATCATCTTATATGCTTCAATAAGATCCCCTCTTAGCCGCCTCCTTTCTAACGAAAACAACCTCAAATCCTTCAACCTCTCTTCATAGGACCTGCCCTCCATACCAGGCAACATCCTGGTAAACCTCCTCTGTACCCTCTCCAATGCCTCCACATCTTTCTTATAATGTGGGGACCAGAACTGCACACAATACTCCAAGTGCGGCCGCACTAGAGTTTTGTACAGTTGCAACATGATGCTGCGGCTCCTAAATTCAATCCCCCTACCAATAAAAGCTAAGACTCCATATGCCTTCTTAACAACTTTATCCACTTGACTGCCTACTTTCAGGGATCTATTGACACATACACCAAGATCCTTCTGTTCCTCAACACTATTAAGAGCCCTACCATTAGCCCTATACTCTACACATTTATTGTTCCTGCCAAAGTGCATTACCTCACACTTTTCCACATTAAACTCCATTTGCCACCTCTCGGCCCAGCTCTGCAACTTGTCCAAGTCACTCTGTAAACTAAAACACCCAAACATAACATAACTATAACATCCACGACCCCTCACCAACGCTGACCCCTCACCAACCCTGACCCCTCATCATCCGCGACCCTGACCCATCACTAACCCTGACCCCTCATCATCCATATCCCTGACACCTCACCATTCTGACCCTCACCATCCCTCACCAACACTGACTGCTCACCCGTCACCATCCCTGATTGTTTATCAACCCTGACCCCTCACCATCCTCACCCCAAACCTTCCCTATCCCCTTACACCTCACCATTCTGACCCCTCATCCCTCACCATCCTGAATCTCTCATCCCTCATCATCCCTGACTCCTGACCCCTCACCATTCCTGACCTCTCACCATTCACTATCTCTGACCAATCACCCCTTACCATCTCTCACCAACCGTAACCCCTCACCCCTCAGCTCTCACTATCCCTGACCCCTCACCCCTCACTATCCCTGATACCTCACCATGCCTGACCCCTCACCTCTCTCCAACATGTCCCCTCACTCCTCACCATCTGACTCCTGACCTCTCACATTAGCCACCCAACCCTGACCACTTACCATCCCTGACCCCTCACCAACCCTGACTTCTCACATCCCTGACCCCTCACCCTTCTTGATCCTTCACCCCTCACCATCCCTGACCCACCATCCCTCACAAAACCTGAAACCTGACCCTTCATCATCCCTGACTCTTTATCCCTCACCAGCCCTGATCACTCACCTCCCCCTGTCCCTGACCCCTGCCCCCTCAATCCCTGATCCTTCACACCTCACCATCTCTGTCCTCTCACTCCTCACCAAACCTGACCCCTCACCCCTCATCATCCCTGATCTCAGCCCTCATCATCCCTCACCCCTCACCAGCCCTCATCCTTACCCCTTACCATCCTTGTCCCCTCACCCCTCATCATCCCTGACCTCTCACCATCCCTGACCCCTGACCAATCCCAACCCCTCACCATCTCTGATCCCTGACCCCTCACTATCCCTGAGTCCTCACCCCACAGCTTCCTTGCCCCATTACCCCTTAGCATCCTTAACCCCTCATCCCTCACCATCCCTAATCCCTCAGCATTTCTGGCCTCTCACCCCTCGCCATCTCTGACCCCCCATCCCTGATCCATGACTGACCCCTCACCCTCACCAACCCTGATACCTCAACTCTCACTATCCCTAACCCCTCACCCCTCAATATTCCTGACCCCTTACCCTCACCATCCCTGACCTCTCACCCCTCATCATAACTAACCCCTCACCCCTCACCAACCCTGACCACTCACCATCACCATCCCTGACCCCTCACCCCTCATCATAACTAACCCCTCACCCCTCACCAACCCTGACCCCTTACCCTCACCATCCCTGACCTCTCACCCCTCATCATAACTAACCTCTCACCCCTCACCAACCCTGACCACTCACCATCACCATCCCTGACCCCTCATCCCTCACAAATCTTGACTTCTCAACATCCCTGACCTGTTAGCCCTCAGCATCTCTGACCCCTCACCCCTTACCATCCCTCAACAATCCTGATCCTTCATCCCTCACCAGTCCTGATTCGTCACCCTCACCATCCCTGACCCCTCACTATTGCTGTCTCCTCACCCCTCACTATCCCTGACCCCTCACCACTCACCTTCCCCAACCCCTCACCCCACATTATTCCTGACCTCTCACCCCTCACCATCTTTGACCTCTCACCCCTACTATTTCTGACCCACCATCTCTGACCCCTCACCATACCTGACCTGTCACCCCTCACCAACCCTCACCATTCCTCACCCCTCACTATCGTTATCCCCTCACTCCTTATCATCGCTGAACCCTCAACATCCCCAACCCCTGACCCTTCAGCATCCCTGACCTCTCCCCAACACTGACTGCTCACCATCCTTGACAGCTCAATCCTCACCATCCTGCACCTCTCATCCCTCACCATCCCTGACTGCTCACCATCCCTGACCCCTCACCAACCCTGACCCCTGACCTCTCACCTTCCCCGACCTCTCACCATTCCTGATGCTCATCGTCCATCCTTCACTAACCATGACCCCTGACCCCTCACCATCCCTGATGCTCATCATCCATCCTTCACTAACCATGACCCCTCACTCCTCACCATCCTTGATCCTTTACCCCTCACTATCCTGAATCCCTCACCCCCTGACCACCTATGCCCATCACTATCGTTGACCCCTGACCCCTCACTATTCCTGACACCTCATTATCCCTGACCCACACATATCTTGGGACAATAAGGGGAATTTAGCGTGGCCAATCCAGCACTCGTACACATCTTGGGACACTGAGGCACATTCTAGCATGGTCAGATCACCTCGTGTACGTTTTGGGACATGCATGGGAATTTAGCCTGGTCATCCTACCTCTTGTACGCATCTTGGAACACGAAGATGAATTTAGCAAGGCCAATTCATCTAACGTACACTTTTGTGTCACAAAGGGGCAATATAGCCTGGCTAATCAACCCAACTTACACATCTTTGGACACTAAGTGCCAATTTAGTGTGGCCAATCCATCTAACTTACACAACTTGGGACACTAAGGTGCAATTTAGCATGGCCAATTAACCAAACCTACACATTTTTGCACACTAAATGCATTTCGCATGGCCAATCGACCAAACCTATTCATGTTGGGACACTGAGGGGATTTGAACATGTCCAATTCTCCTCTCATCCACATCTTTGGATGCTAAAGTTAATTTAGCATGGCCAATTCACATCTCACACATCTTGGGACATTAAGTGGCAATTTAGCCTGGCCAAACACATCTTTGGACACTAAAGACCAGTTTAGTGTAGTCAATCCATCTAATCTACATCTTGAGACACAAAGGTGCAATTTAGTGTGGCCAATCCACCAAAACCTATTCATGTTGGGACACTAAAGGGATTTGAACATGTCCAATTCTCTCTCGTCCACATCTTGGGACACTAAAGTTAATTTAGCCCGGCCAATTAACCACGCGTACACATCTTGGGATACTATGGGGTAGGCCATTCCATCTCTCATTCACATCTTGGGACGCTAAGGGGAATTTGGCATGGCTAATCCATTTCTCATAAACATCTTGGGACAATCCACCTTTCGTACAACCTTGACACACATTTAGCATGAACAATCGACCTTTTGTACAACCTTGACACACTACGGGGCAATATGTCATGGCCAATCCACCTAACCTACACATCTTGGGACATTACGAGACAATGTGGTTTGGACAACCATCTCAAACAACCATCTCAAAATTCAGAAACAAAAACAAATTCAACAACAACCTCAACATTGAAAAACAGCAACAAATCCAACAACAACCTGAGGATGAAAAAACCCAAAATTTCCAACAACAATCTAAAAATTGAACAAGTTTAACAACAATCTCAGAATTGAAAAACTCCAACAATTTCAACAAAAACCACAACAGCAAAGAACAACAACAATCCAACAACAACCTCAACATTGAAAAGCTCCAACAAGACCAGAGTGGTAGGCTGTGTATGGAACCAAAAGAGATGGGGGAGATACTAAGTGGGTTTTTTTGCATCCGTATTTACTGAGGAAATGAACATGGAGTCTATGGAAATAGGGCAAACAGGTAGGGAGGTCATGGAACATTTACAGATAACAGGGGAGAAGTGCTGGCTGTCTTGAGGCAAATCAGAGCAGATAAATCTCCAGGACCGGACAGGGAATTCCCACAGACCTTGAGGGAGGTTAATGTTGAACTTGCAGGGGCCCTGTCAGACATATTTAAAATGTCAATGTCCACAGGGAAGAGATGCCGGGTGATTGGTGGGTGGCTCATGTTGTTCTGTTGTTTAAAAAAGGTTCCAAAAGAAATCTGGGAAATTATAGGCCACTAAGTTTGACATCGGTGATGGGCAAGTTATTAGAAGGTATGATAAGGGATAGGATCTACAAATATTTGGATAGATAGGACTTATTAGGGAGAGTCAACATGGCTTTGTGCATGGTAGATCATGTTTGACCAATTAGAGTTTTTCGAGGATGTTACCAGGAAAGTGGATGAAGGAAAGGCAGTGAATATTGTCTACATGGATTTTAGCAAGGCCTTTGATAAGGTCCCTCATGAGGGGTTAGTTTGGAAGGTTCAGTCGCTAGGGTATAGATGGGGAGGTAGTAAATTGGATTAGATACTGGCTCAATGGAAGAAACCAGAGAGTGGTTGTGGAGGATTGCTTCTCTGAGTGGAGGCCTGTGATTAGTGATGTGCCACAGGGATCAGTGTTGGGTCCATTGTTGTTTGTCATTGATATCAATGATCTGGATGATAATGTGGTAAATTGGATCAGTAAATTTGCTGATGGTAAAAGATTGAAGGTATAGTGGTCAGTGAGGAAGGTTTTCAAAGCTTACAGAGGGACTTGGACCAACTAGAAAAATGGGCTGACAAATGGCAAATGGAACTTAACACAGACAAGTGTGAGGTATTGCACTTTGGAAGGACAAACCAGACTAGAACATACAGGGTAAATGGTAGGATTCTGAAGAGTGCAGTTGAACAGAGGGATCTGGGAATACAGGGACAGAATTCCCTAAGAGTGACTTCACGGGTGGGTAGGGTCATGAAGATGCTTTTGGTACATTGGCCTTTATAAATCAGAGTATCGAGTATAAAAGTTGGAGTGTTATGGTAAGGTTATATAAGGCTTTAGTGAGGCCAAATTTAAACGATTATGTACAGTTTTGGTCACCTAGTTACAGGAAGGATGTAAATAAGGTTGAAAGAGTGCAGAGAAGGTTCACAAGGATGTTGCTGGGACTTGAGAAGCTGAGTAACAGAGAGAGATTAAATAGGTTAGGACTTTATTCCCTGGAGTGTAGAAGAATGAGGGGAGATTTGATAGAGGTGGATAAGATTTTGATGGGTATCGATAGAGTGAATGTAAGCAGCCTTTTTCCACTGAGGCCAGAGGAGAGGAAAAAACAGAGGGCATGGGTTAAAGGTGAAAGGAGAAAAGTTCATGCAGAGATTGGTGGGAATGTGGAATGAGCTGCCGGATAAAGTGGTAAATGCAGGGTCACTGTTAAAAAAAAAACTTGAGGGTGGATGAGAGAGGGGTGTGGAGGGATATGGTCCAAGTTCTGCTGATTCAGATCAGCAAGACTAGGCAAAAACAAAGTTCGGCAAAGAGCCAACAGGCCTGTTTCTGTGCTGTAATTTTCTATGGTTTCTATGGTAACAACATCAAGATTGAAAAAAACAAATAAATTGAACATCATAAAATTGAAAAACAGCAACAAATTTAACAACAACCCAACATTTAGAAACACCAACAAATCCAACAATAATAATAGCAGAAAACATCCAATTCAACAACAAAAGCTTTCCTGTTCAGTGGCCAGTGGGGGGAATGTGAGGGCTGAGGGGGAATGGTGAGGGCTGAGGGGTCAGAGGTTGAGGGCTGAGGGGTCAGGAGTGGTGAGGGCTGAGGGGTCAGGAATGGTGAGGGCTGAGGGGTCAGGGATGGTGAGGGCTGAGGGGTCAGGATGTGAGGGTGAGGGGTCAGGAATGGTGGCTGAGGGGTCGGGATGGTGAGGGCTGAGGGGTGGATGGTGAGGTGATGGTGAGGGCTGAGGGGTCAGAGTCGGGATGAGGGTGAGGGCTGAGGGGTCAGGGTAGATGGTGAGGGCTGATGGTGGGTTGAGGGGTCAGGATGAGGGCTGGTGAGATGGTGAGGGCTGAGGGGTCAGGAATGGTGAGGGCTGAGGGTCAGGAATGGTGAGGGCTGAGGGGTCAGGATGGTGAGGGCTGAGGGTCAGAGATGGTGGGCTGAGGGGTGAGGGCAGGGGAGATGGTGAGGGCTGAGGGCTGAGGGTCAGAGATGGTGATGGTGAGGTGGGCTAGGGTCAGGAATGGTGAGGGCTGAGGGGTCGGAATGGTGAGGGCTGAGGGGTCAGGAATGTGAGGGCTGAGGGCTGGGGGTCGTGGTCAGGAATGATGAGGGGTGAGGGGTCAGGGATGGTGAGGTGCTGAGGGGTCAGAGGTGAGGGCTGAGGGGTCCAGGATGATGAGGGGTGAGTGGGGTCAGGGATGGCTGAGGGTCAGAGATGGTGAGGGGGTCAGGAATGGTGAGGGGTGAGGGTCAGGGATGGTGAGGGCTGAGGGGTCAGAGAATGGTGAGGGGCAGGAATGGTGAGGGCTGAGGGGTGTGGTGGTGAGGGCTGAGGGGTCAGGATGGTGAGGGCTGAGGGAGGGGTCAGGGAGATGGTGAGGGAGGGATGAGGGGTCAGAGATGGTGAGGGCTGAGGGTCAGAGATGGTGAGGGCTGAGGGGGTCAGAATGGTGATGAGGGGTGATGGCTTGAGGGGTCGGATGGTGAGGCTGAGGGGTCAGAGATGGTGAGGGCGGGTCAGGATGGTGATGAGGGTGAGGGTCGGATGGGTGAGGGGTCGAGATGGTGAGTGCAGAGGATGGTGAGGGCTGAGGGGTAGGGCAGGATGGTGAGGGCTCAGGGATGGTGAGGGCTGAGGGGTCAGGAATGGTGAGGGCTGAGGGGTCAGGGATGGTGGGAGGGGTCAGGGATGTGAGGGCTGAGGGGTCAGGGATGGTGAGGGCTGAGGGGTCAGGGATGGTGAGGGCTGAGGGGTCAGGAATGGTGAGGGCTGAGGGGTCAGGGATAGTGAAGGGTGAAGGATCTGGGTAGGTGAGGCGTGTGGGTCATGTTTGCTTAGGGGTGAGGGACAAGGGTGGTGAGGGGTGAGGGGTCAGGCTTGGTGAGGGATGAGGGGTCAGGGATGGTGAAGGGTCAGTGATGGTGCGTTGTCAGGGTTGGTGAGGGATCAGGGACGGTGAGGGATCAGACATGGTGCGTTCTGAGAGATCAGGGTTTGTGAGGGAGTCAGAGATGACAAGAGGTCAAGAGTCAGAGATGTTGAGAGGTGGGTGTCAGGTATGTTGAGAGGTTAAGGTCAGTAAGAGGTCTGACAACACCAATTTTAAATCTAACCAATTTATTTGATAATAACCTTGCAAGATTTCGGCCTTTGTGCCTTCGTCAGGCGAATGAGGTCAATTGACATAGAACATAGAACATTACAGCGCAGTACAGGCCCTTCGGCCCTCGATGTTGCGCCGGCCAGTGGACCCTCTAACCTAAACTATTCCAATATCATCCATATGCCTATCCACCGAACATTTGAATGCCCCCAAAATAGGCGAGTCCACAACTGCTGCAGGCAGGGCATTCCATGCCCTCACCACCCTCTGTGTAAAGAACCTGCCTCTGACATCCGTCCAATAACTACCACCTCTTAATTTAAAGTTATGTCCCCTCGTGAGGTGAGGAATCAGACATGGTGAGTTCTGAGACATGGTGACTTCTACCTCATTAGAGTGAAGAAGGTAACGCGGTGACCTAATTGAGGCGTATAAGATGATCAAAGGACTGGATAGGGTGGATAGTGAGAGCCTTTTTCCTCGGATGGTGATGACCAACACGAGGGGACATAACTTTAAATTAAGAGGTGGTAGTTATAGGACGGATGTCAGAGGCAGGTTCTTTACACAGAGGGTGGTGAGGGCGTGGAATGCCCTGCCTGCAGCAGTTGTGGACTCGCCTACTTTGGGGGCATTCAAATGTTCGGTGGATAGGCATATGGATGATATTGGAATAGTTTAGGTTAGAGGGTCCACTGGCCGGCGCAACATCGAGGGCCGAAGGGCCTGTACTGCGCTGTAATGTTCTATGTTCTATGTTCGTGTTGGTCATCACCATCCGAGGAAAAAGGCTCTCACTATCCACCCTATCCAATCCCTTGATCATCTTATACGCCTCAATTAGGTCACCGCGTAATCTTCTTCTCTCTAATGAAAATAACCTCAGGTCCCTCAGCCTTTCCTCATAAGGCCTTCCCACCATACCAGGCAACATCCTGGTAAACCTCCTCTGTACCCTCTCCAGTGCCTCCACATCTTTCTTATAATGTGGCGACCAGAACTGTACGCAATACTCCAAGTGCGGCCGCACTAGAGTTTTGTACAGTTGAAATCATTCACCTGATGAAGGCACAAAGGCCGAAAGTTTGCAAGTTTACTATCAAATAAATCAGTTGGATTTAAAATTGGTGTTGTCAGAACTCTTACTGAGTTTACCCCAGTCCAATGCCGGCATCTCTACATCTAGAGGTTAAGGGTCAGAGATGGTAAGAGTTGAGGGATCAAGGATGGTGAGGGGTGAAGGATCAGGATTGGTCAAGGAGCAAGGATGCTAAGGGATGAGGGGTGAGATGTGAGGGTCAGAGTTGGTCAGGGTTCAGGGATGGTGAGGGGTGAAGGATCAGGAACGGTGAGGGTTGAGGGGTCAGGGATGGTGAGGGGTCAGGGATGGTGATGGTTGAATGGTCAGGAATGGTCAGATGTAAGGCGTCAGGGTTAGTTGAGGTCAGAGATGGTGAGGAGTCAGGGATGGTGAGGATAAGAGATCAGGGTTGGTGCGGAGTCAGGGTTTGTGAAGGGTGAGGGGTTAGCGATGATGAGTGGTGAGTGGTCACAGATGGTGAGTGATGAGGGGTCAGAGAAGGTGAGGAATGGTGAGGATGAGGGATGGTGAGGACTGAGGGATGAGGGATAGTAATGGGTTAGGGGTCAGGGTAGGTGAGAAATGAAGGGTCAGGGATGTTCAGTGGCCAGGAATGGTGAGGGCTGAGGGGTCAGGATTGGTGAGGGTTAAGGTGTCAGAGATGGTGAAGGGTGAAGGATCTGGGTAGGTGAGGGGTGTGGGTCATGTTTGCTGAGGGGTGAGGAACAAGGGTGGTGAGGGGTGAGGGGTCAGGCTTGGTGAGGGGTGAGGGTCAGGCTTGATGAGGGATGAGAGGTCAGGCTTGGTGAGGGATGACGGTTTGGGAATGGTGAGGGGGTGAGGGTTCAGGTTGTGAGGGATGGTGAAAGCTGAGGGATGCTGACGTGTAACAGATGGTGAGGGATGAGGGGTCAGGGAAGGTGTTGGTTGTGGGATCAGAGATGGTGAGGGGTGAGGGGTCAGGGTTCATTGGGTAGACAGGTCAGTTATGGTGAAGGGTGAGGGGTAAGTGTTGGTGGGGATAGAGGGGTCAGTGATGGTGCAGGGTCAGTGTTGGTGAGGGATGAGCGGTCAGGGATAGTGAGGGATGAGACATCAAGGTTAGTGAGGGGTCAGGGGTCAGGGAAAGTGAGGGGTCAGGGTTCAGGAATAGTGAGGGGTCAGGGTTCAGGAATTTGAGGGCTAAGGGATCAGAGATGGTGAGGGGTGAGGGATGAGGGGTCAGAGTTGGTGAAGGATTGTGAGGAGTGAGGGGTCAGATAAGGGTCAGGGGTCAGAGATGGTTAGGGGTGAGGAGTCAGAGATGTTGAGCGGTCAGTGTGGGTGAGGGGTGACATGTGAGGGATAGTGAGGTGTAAGAGATGGTGAGGTGTTGAGGTATCAGGGATGGTGAGGGATGAGGAGTTCAAGGATGGTGAGAGGTCAAGGATGATGAGGGGTCAGGGGTCAGAGATGGTGAAGGGTGAGGGGTCAGGGTTGGTGAAGTATGGTGATGGAGAGAGATGAGTGTTCAGATATGGTGAGGGGTCAGGGATGGTGAGGGGTCAGCAATCAGGAATGGTGAGGGCTCAGGGATGTTGAGGCAACAAAATTTGTGAGAGGTGAGGGGTCAGGATTCATGAGGGGTGAGGGGTTAGCGATGATGAATGGTGAGGAGTCACGGATGGTGAAGGGTCAGGGGTCAGGGATGATGATGGCTGAGGGGTCAGGGTTGGTGAGGGATGTTGAGGTGTGAGAGATGAGGGTGGTGAGGAGTGAGGGATGTTGAGGTGTGAGGGGTGGGGGGGGTGGTGAGGGGTCAGGGATGGTGAGGGGTCAGGCCAGGTATGGGATCAGAGATGGTGAGAGGTGAGCGGTCAGGGATTCTGAGTGATGAGGGGTGAGGGGACGGTGAGGGGTGAGGGTTCAGGGTGGTGAGGGGTGAGAGGTCAGAGATGATAATGGATGGTGAGGGGTGAAAAGGTCAAAGAAGCTGAGGGTCACAGGTAGGGATGTTGAGCGGTCAGAGTTGGTGAGGGGTGAGGGTTAGTGAGGAGTGAAGGGTCATGGATAATGCAGAGTGAGAGGTCAGGGATGCTGAGGGTTGAGGGGTTAGGGATGGTGAGGGATAAGGTGTCAGGGATGGTGAGGGGTGAGGGCTCAGGGTTGGTGAGGTGTGAGGCGTGGTGAGAGTAGTTGGGCCTGGCATGGTGAGGGGTCAGGAGTCAGGGATGGTGAAGGATCAGGGCTCATGAGGGGTGAGGGACAGGGTTCATGAGGGGTCAGGGATTTGAGGGGTAATGGGTCATGGATGATGCCAGGTCGAGGAGATGGATGGTGGACAGTCAGAATTGGCGAGGGAAGGTGATGGATGAGGCGTCAGTGTTGGCAAGGAATGTGTAGTGAGAGATGGTGAGTGGTGAGGGAGTAAGGGGTAAGGGATGGTGACAGGGTGAGGGGTCAGGGATGATGAGGGCTCAGGGATGGTGAGAGGTGAGGGTTTATAGGTGGTGAGGGATCAGAGATGCTGAAGGTTTGAGGGGTTAGGATGATGAGGGGTCATGGGTCAGGATTGGTGAGGGGTGAGGGGTCAGGGTCGGTGAGGGGTCAGGAGTCAGAGATGCTGAGGGGTGAGGGGTTAGGGATCGTGAGGTATGGTGATGTGTGAGGGATGAGTAATCAGAGATAGTGAGGGATGAGGAGTCAGAGGTAATGAGGGGTCAGGGTTGGTGAGGGGTGAGGTTCAGGGTTGGTGAGGGGTGAGGGGTCAGGGATGGTGAGATGTCAGAGGTCAGGGAGGTTAGATGTCAGGGATGGTGTGGAGTCAGGGTCAGTGAGGGGTCAGGGATGGTGAGGGGTCAGGAGTCAGAGATGAGTGAGGGATGAGTAGTCAGAGATAGTGAGGGATGAGAGGTCAAAGATGCTGAGGGGTCAGAGGTCAGGGATGGTGAGGGAGAAGGGGTGAGGGATGTTGTGGGATGAGGGGTCAGCGATGGTGAGGGGTGAGGGTTGGTGAGGGGTGAGAGGTGAGGGTTGATGAGGGGTGAAAGATTAGGGTTGGTGAGAGGTGAGAGTTCATGAATGTGAGTCAGAATTGATGAGGGGTGAGGGGTCAGGAATGGTGAGGGGTGAGGGATCAGGGTTGGTGAGGCGAGGAATCAAGTTTGGTGAGAGATGGTGAGATGTGAGGGGTCAGGTTTGGTGAGGGGTGAGAGGTCAGGGATGGTGCCAGGTCGAGGAGATGGATGGTGAAGGGTCAGGATTGGCGAGGGCTGGTAAGGGATGAGGGGTCAGCGTTGGTGAGCGGTGAGAGGTGATGAGAGATGGTGAGGGATGAGATGTCAGATATGTTGAGGGCTCAGCAATGGTGAGAGGCGAGGGGTCAGGGATGGTGAGGAGTCAGGGATGGTGAGGGTTGAGAGGTCAGGATTGGAGAGGGATGGTGAGGGGTGAATGGTCAGAGATGGTGAGGGGTGAGGGTATGTGTAGAGGGGTCAGGGATAGTGAAAGGTCAAGATTGGTGAAGGGTCATTGTTGGTGAGGGATCAGGGATGGTGAGAGATCAGGGATGGTGAGGGATGAGGGGGTCAGGGATAGTGAGGGGGTCAGGGATTGTGTGGGGTGAGGGGTCAGGGTTAGTGAGGATTGAGGGGTCAGGGTTGGTGAGGGATCAGGGTCAGGAATGGGGAGGGTGAGGTGTCAGGTTTGTGGGGTCAGGAATGGCAAAGGGTCAAGGTTTGTAAAGCATGAGGGGTCAGGGATGGTGAGGGGTCAGGGGTGAGGGATGCTGAACGATGAGGGGTGAGGGTTGGTGAGGGATGCGAGGAGCAAGGGGTCAGAGATGGTGAGGGATCAGGGTTTGTGAGGGGTGAGGGATCAGGTTTGGTGAGGGATGAGGGGTCAGTGATGGTGAGAGGTCAGGGGTGAGGGATGGTGAGGACTGAGGGCTCAGGGATGGTGAAGTATACTTCACAGGGATGGTGAAGAATACTTTTGGGCAAAGTATTGGAGAGAATAATTAGGGATAGGATTTATAGTTATTTAGAGAGTAATGAATTGATTGGAGATAGTCAGCATGGTTTTGTGAAGGGTAGGTCGTGCCTTACTAACCTCATTGAGTTTTTTGAAAAAGTGATTAAGGAGGTGGATGGGGGTAAGGCGGTTGATGTGGTATATATGGACTTTAGTAAGGCGTTTGATAAGGTGGCCCATGGAAGACTTCTGCAGAAAATGCAGATGTATGGGATAGAGGGTGATTTAGCTAATTGGATTAGGAATTGGCTGGCAGGTAGAAGACAGAGGGTGGTGGTTGATGGGAGATATTCATCGTGGAGTTCGGTGACAAGTGGTGTACCTCAGGGGTCTGTTTTGGGGCCCCTGCTGTTTGTAATTTTTATAAAT
This sequence comes from Sphyrna mokarran, assembly GCA_024679065.1. Taxonomy (NCBI): domain Eukaryota; kingdom Metazoa; phylum Chordata; class Chondrichthyes; order Carcharhiniformes; family Carcharhinidae; genus Sphyrna; species Sphyrna mokarran. The sequence goes on from JAGIQG010000031.1 coordinate 49,399, forward strand.
GATCTGGATGAGGGTATTGAAGGATGGATTAGTAAATTTGCAGATGACACTAAAGTCGGTGGAGTGGTAGATAGTGAAGAGGGGTGTTATAGTTTGCAGAGGGACTTGGACAAGTTGCAGAGCTGGGCCGAGAGGTGGCAAATGGAGTTTAATGTGGAAAAGTGTGAGGTAATGCACTATGGCAGAAATAATAAATGTGTAGAGTATAGGGCAAATGGTAGGATTCTTAGTAGTCTTGATGAACAGAGGGATCTTGGTGTGTATGTGCATAGATCCCTGAAAGTAGGCAGTCAAGTCGAGAAGGTTGTTAAGAAGGCATATGGAGTCTTAGCTTTTATTGGTAGGGGGATTGAATTTCGGAGCCGCAACGTCATGTTGCAACTGTACAAAACTCTAGTGCGGCCGCACTTGGAGTATTGTGTGCAGTTCTGGTCCCCACATTATAAGAAAGATGTGGAGGCATTGGAGAGGGTACAGAGGAGGTTTACCAGGATGTTGCCTGGTATGGAGGGCAGGTCTTATGAAGAGAGGCTGAGGGATTTGAGGTTGTTTTCGTTAGAAAGGAGGCGGCTAAGAGGGGATCTTATTGAAACATATAAGATGATTAGAGGTTTAGATAGGGTGGACAGTGATAGCCTTTTTCCTAGGATGGAGAAAGCTAGCACGAGGGGACACAGCTTTAAATTAAGGGGTGATAGTTATAGGACGGATATCAGAGGTAGGTTCTTTACCCAAAGGGTGGTTCGGGAGTGGAATGCCCTGCCTGCAGCAGTTGTAGATGCGCCAAGTTTGGTGGCGTTTAAGAGGTTAGTTGATAAGTATATGGAAGAGAAGGGAATGGTTTAGTTTGGAGGGGCATTGCTTTTTATATTGGTCGGCGCAACATCGAGGGCCGAACGGCCTGTTCTGTGCTGTAATGTTCTATGTTCTATGTTCTATGTTCTAAGTGTCAGAGCTGTTGAGGGATGAGGGGTCAGGATTAGTGACGGGTCAGGGTTAAGAGAAGGTGTGTGCTCACAGTTGGTAAGGGTGAAGGGTCTGGGATAGTGATGGGTGAGGATTCGAGTTTAGTGAGAGGTCAGGGATGGTGAGAGGTCAGGGATGGTGAGGGGTGAGGTGACACATTGGTGAGAACTGAGGGGTCAGGGATGGTGAGGGGTGAGGGCTGAGAGGTCAGGGGTCATTTAAGGTGAGGGGTAAGGGATGGTGAGGGGTCAGGGATAGTGAGTGTTATGGGGTCTGGAATGGTGAAGGGTGAGGGATGACGGGTGAGGGATGGTGAGGGATGTTGAGGAGTAAGGGGTCAGGCATGGAGAGGGTGAGGGGTTAATGATACTGAGGATTGAGGTGTCAGAGTTGGAGCAGGGTGGGTGGTGAGGGGTGAGGATTGGTGTGGGGTGAGGGGTCAGGGTTGGTGCAAGGTGACGGGTCAGGGATAGTGCAGGGTGAGGGGTCAGAGTTGGTGCAGGGTGAGGGGTGAGGAGTCAGGGTTGGTGCAGAATGAGGGGTGAGGGGTCAGAGTTGATGTAGAGTGAGGGGTGATGGGTGAGGGGTCAAAGTTGGTACAGGGTGAGGGGTGAGGGGTCAGGGATGATGCAGGGTGAGGGGTGAGGAATCAGGGATGATGAGGGGTCAGGTATGTGAGGGATGGTGAGGGGGTGAGGGGGTGGTAGGGGTGAGGGATGGTGAGGGGTGAGGGATGGTGAGGGGGGTCGGGGTGTGGAGATGCGGGTGTTGAACTGGGGTAAACACAGTAAGAAGTCTGACACCAGGTTTAAATCCAACCGATTGATTTGATAATAAACTCACAAGCTTTCGGGGTTTGTCCCTAAGTCAGGTGAAAACCTCTCATGGTAGGGGTGAGGGGTCAGGGATGGGCAGGGGTGAGGGGTCAGGGATGGTGAGGTGTCAGTGTTGGTGTGGGGTGAAGGGTCAGGAATGATGAGAAGTGAGAAATCATGTTTGGTCAGGGGTCAGAAATGGTGAGGGTGAGGGGTCAGGTATGGTGAGAGGTCATAGAACATAGAACATATAACGTAGAACATTACAGCACAGAACAGGCCCTTCGGCCTTCGATGTTGTGCCGACCAATATAAAAAGCAATGCCCCTCCAAACTAAACCATTCCCTTCTCTTCCATAAACTTATCAACTAACCTCTTAAACGCCACCAAACTTGGCGCATCTACAACTGCTGCAGGCAGGGCATTCCACTCCCTAACCACCCTTTGGGTAAAGAACCTACCTCTGATATCCGTCCTATAACTATCACCCCTTAATTTAAAGCTGTGTCCCTCGTGCTAGCTTTTTCCATCCTAGGAAAAAGGCTATCACTGTCCACCCTATCTAAACCTCTAATCATCTTATATGTTTCGATTAGGTCCCCTCTTAGCCGCCTCCTTTCTAACGAAAACAACCTCAAATCCCTCAGCCTCTCTTCATAAGACCTGCCCTCCATACCAGGCAACATCCTGGTAAACCTCCTCTGTACCCTCTCCAATGCCTCCACATCTTTCTTATAATGTGGGGACCAGAACTGCACACAATACTCCAAGTGCGGCCGCACTAGAGTTTTGTACAGTTGCAACATGACGTTGCGGCTCCGAAATTCAATCCCTCTACCAATAAAAGCCAAGACTCCATATGCCTTCCTAACAACCTTCTCGACCTGACTGCCTACTTTCAGGGATCTATGCACATACACACCAAGATCCCTCTGTTCATCTAGACTACTAAGAATCCTACCATTAGCCCTATACTCTACACATTTATTATTCCTGCCAAAGTGCATTACCTCACACTTTTCCACATTAAACTCCATTTGCCACCTCTCGGCCCAGCTCTGCAACTTGTCCAAGTCTCTCTGCAAACTATAACACCCCTCTTCACTATCTACCACTCCACCGACTTTAGTGTCATCTGCAGGAGTCACTGTCAGGGGTCAGTGATGGTGAGGGTTGAGGGCTTCAGCCATGGGGATAGTGAGGGGTCAGGGTGAGGGATAGTGAGGGTGAGGAGTTAGATGAGTGAGGGGTGAGGTGTTACAGTTGGTGAAGGGTGACGGGTAAGCCATGGTGAGGGGTCAGGGGTCAAGGTGAGGTTAAAGGGGTAAGGGGTCAGGGTTGTTGAGAGATGGTGAGGGATGAGGGGTCAGTGGTCAGGGATGGTGAGGGATGAGAGGTGAGGGGTCAGGCATCAGGGAGGGGTGAGGGGTCAGAGATGGTCAGGGCTGAGAAGTCAGCGATGCTGAGGGGTCAGGGTTTGTGAGGGGGAGGGTCAGGGATGGTGAGCGATAAGGAGTCAGGGAAGGTATGGGTGAGGGGTCAGAGATGGTCAGATAGATTTGTCAGGGGACAGGGATGGTGAGGGGTGAGAAATCAGGGACAGTGAGGGCTGAGCAGGCAGGGATTGTGAGGAATCAGGGATAGCAAGGGAAGAGGTGTCAGGGTTGGTGTGCGGTGAGGGATGAGAGAGGGAGGGGGTCAGGGATAGAGAGAGAGGGGAGGGGGGGGATAGAGGGGGTGGTCAGGGAGATAGAGAGAGAGGTGAGGTGGGGTCAGGGATGGAGAGAGGTGAGGGGGTCAGGGTGTGGGAGAGAGAGAGAGGGGTCAGGGGTAGAGAGAGAGGGGGTCAGGGTAGAGAGAGAGGGGAGGGGTGGATGGAGAGAGAGGTGAGGGGGTCAGGATAGAGAGAGAGGTGAGTCAGGGGTAGAGAGAGAGGGGAGGGGTCAGGGTAGAGAGAGAGGTGAGGGGGTCGGATAGAGAGAGAGGGGAGGGGTAGGGTCAGGGGGGGTAGAGAGGTGAGAGGGTAGAGAGAGAGGTGAGGGGTCAGGGTAGGGAGAGAGAGGGAGTCAGGGTAGAGAGAGGGAGGGGGTCAGGGGTAGAGAGAGAGAGGGGGGTAGAGAGAGAGGGAGGGGGTCGAGAGAGGTGAGGGGGTCAGAGAGAGGTGAGGGGGGGGGATAGAGAGAGAGGGGTCAGGGAGAAAGAGATGGTGAGGGGGTCAGGGGGGATGGATAGAGAGAGGTGAGGGGGGTCAGGGTAGAGAGAGAGGTGAGGGGTCAGGGGTAGAGAGAGAGGGGAGGGGGTCAGGGGTAGAGAGAGGGGAGGGGGTCAGGGATAGAGAGAGAGAGGGGTCATAGGTGAGGGGGTCAGGGATAGAGAGAGAGGTGAGGGGTCAGGGAGAGCAGGAGGGTTAGAGAGAGGGTGAGGGGGTCAGGGGTATAGAGAGAGAGGGGAGGGGTCGGGATAGAGAGAGGTGAGGGGGTCAGGGATGGAGAGAGAGGGAGGGGGTCAGGGGATAGAGAGAGGTGAGGGGGGGGCAGGGGGTCAGGTAGAGAGGAGGTGAGGGGGTCAGGGTAGAGAGAGAGGTGAGGGGGGCAGGGGTAGAGAGAGGTGAGGGGGTCGGGGGTGAGGGGGAGAGGTGAGGGGGTCAGGGGTAGAGAGAGAGGTGAGGGGGTCAGGGGAAGAGAGAGGTCAGGGGTCAGTAGAGAGAGGTGAGGGGTCAGGTAGAGAGAGAGGTGAGGGGGTCAGGGGTAGAGAGAGAGGGTAGGGGTAGAGAGAGGTGAGGGGGTCAGGGGTAGAGAGAGAGGTGAGGGGGTCAGGGGTCAGGGATGGTGAGAGGTGAGGCGTTAGGGTTGGTGAGGGGTGAGGGTTATTGAGGGGTGAGTGGGTAGGAATGGTGAGATGTGAGGTGTCAAGGTTGGTCAGCAGTCAGGGTTGGTGATGGGTGAAGGGTCAGGGATGGTGATGGGTGAAGGTCAGGAATGGTGATGGGTGAAGGGTCAGGAATGGTGATGGGTGAAGGGTCAGGGATGGTGATGGGTGAAGGGTCAGGGATGGTGATGGGTGAAGGGTCAGGAATGGTGATGGGTGAAGGGTCAGGGATGGTGATGGGTGAAGGGTCAGGAATGGTGATGGGTGAAGGGTCAGGAATGGTGATGGGTGAAGGGTCAGCGTTGATGAGGGATCAAGGGTCAGGAATGGTGAGGGTTGAGGAATAGGCTGGGTCAGGGGTCAGGGATAGTGAGGGGTTATAGGGTCACAGATGGTGAGTGATGAGGGGTCAGGGATGATGAGGGGTGAGGGGTGAGGAGTCAGGCTTGGTGAGGTGTAAGGGGTGAGGGATGCTAGCACATCAGGGGTCAGGGATTGCGAGGAGTCAGGGATAGTGACGGGTGAGTGGTGATGGATGGTGAGTGATCAGGGATAGTGAGGTGTTAGGGATGATGAGTGGTGTGGGGTCAGGGTTGGTGGGTAAGTGGTCAGGAATACTGAAGGGTCAGGGATGGTGAGGGGTCAGGGGTCAGAGTGGTGAGAGCAGGGTGGTGAGGGGTGAGAGGTCAGGGTGGTGAGGGGTGAGGGGTGAGGGGCAGGATGGGGAGGGGTCAGGGCCAGGGATGGTGAGGGGTCAGGGGTCAGGGATGGTGAGGTGTCAGGGATGTGAGGGGTAAGGGTAGGGATAGAGAGGGGTCAGGGATAGAGAGGGGTCAGGGATGGTGAGGGGTGAGGGGTGAGGGGTCAGGGATGGTGAGGGGGTCAGGGATGGTCAGGGATCATAGAACATAGAACATAGAACATAGAACATTACAGCACAGAACAGGCCCTTCGGCCTTCGATGTTGTGCCGACCAAAATAAAAAGCAATGCCCCTCCAAACTAAACCATTCCCTTCTCTTCCATATACTTATCAATTAACCTCTTAAACGCCACCAAACTTGGCGCATCTACAACAGCTGCAGGCAGGGCATTCCACTCCCTAATCACTCTTTGAGTAAAGAACCTACCTCTGATATCCGTCCTATAACTCATACCCCTTAATTTAAAGCTGTGTCCCCTCGTGCTAGCTTTCTCCATCCTAGGAAAAAGGCTATCACTGTCCACCCTATCTAAACCTCTAATCATCTTATATGCTTCAATAAGATCCCCTCTTAGCCGCCTCCTTTCTAACGAAAACAACCTCAAATCCTTCAACCTCTCTTCATAGGACCTGCCCTCCATACCAGGCAACATCCTGGTAAACCTCCTCTGTACCCTCTCCAATGCCTCCACATCTTTCTTATAATGTGGGGACCAGAACTGCACACAATACTCCAAGTGCGGCCGCACTAGAGTTTTGTACAGTTGCAACATGATGCTGCGGCTCCTAAATTCAATCCCCCTACCAATAAAAGCTAAGACTCCATATGCCTTCTTAACAACTTTATCCACTTGACTGCCTACTTTCAGGGATCTATTGACACATACACCAAGATCCTTCTGTTCCTCAACACTATTAAGAGCCCTACCATTAGCCCTATACTCTACACATTTATTGTTCCTGCCAAAGTGCATTACCTCACACTTTTCCACATTAAACTCCATTTGCCACCTCTCGGCCCAGCTCTGCAACTTGTCCAAGTCACTCTGTAAACTATAACACCCCTCTTCACTATCTACCACTCCACCGACTTTAGTGTCATCTGCAAATTTACTGATCCATCCCTCAATACCCTCATCCAGATCATTTATAAAAATTACAAACAGCAGGGGCCCCAAAACAGACCCCTGAGGCACACCACTCGTCACCGAACTCCACGATGAATATCTCCCATCAACCACCACCCTCTGTCAGGGTGAGGGGCGATGGTGAGGGGTGAAGAATCTGGGTTGGTGAGGGGTGTGGGTCATGTTGGCTGAGGGGTGAGGGGTGAGGGGTCATGGATAGTGAGGGGTGAGGGATCAGGCTTGGTGAGGGGTGAGGGGTCACAGTTGGTGACGGATGGATGGATCAGGGATGGTGAGGGGGTCAGAGATGGTCAGGGGTCAGGGATAGTGAGGGGTCAGAGTTCAGAGATGGTAAATGATGAGGGGTAAGGGATGGTGAAAGGTGAGGGATCAGTGTTGGTCAGGGGTCATGGATCAGGGATGGTGAGGTGTGGGGGTCAGGGTTGGTGAAGGGTGAATGGTCAGTGATGCTGAGGGGTGAGGGGGAAGGGTTTGTGAGGGGTGAGGTGTCAGTGATGGTGAGGGGTCAGGATTAGTGAGGGTGACGGGTCAGAGATGGTGAGAGGTGAATAGTCAGGAATGGTGAGGAGTGAAGGGTCAGAGATGTTGAGGGTTAAGGTGTCAGAGATGGTGAGGAGTGAAGAATCTGGGTTGGTGAGGGGTGTGGGTCATGTTGGCTGAGGGGTGAGGGGTCATGGATAGTGAGGGGTGAGGGATCAGGCTTGGTGAGGGGTGAGGGATCAGGCTTGGTGAGGGGTGAGGGGTCACAGTTGGTGACGGATGATGGTTCGGGAATGGTGAGGGGGTGAGGGTTCAGGTTGTGAGGGGTGGTGAAGGCTGAGGGATGCTGACGGGTAACAGATGGTGAGGGATGAGGGGTCAGGGAAGGTGTTGGTTGTGGGATCAGAGATGGTGAGGGGTCAGGGTTCATGTGTGTAGATAGGTCAGCTATGGTGAAGGTTGAGGTGTCAGGAATGTTGAGGGGTGAGGGGTGAGGGGTCAGTGTTGGTGTGGGTAGAGGGATCAGTGATGGTGCAGGGTCAGTGTTGGTGAGGGATGAGCGGTCAAGGAAAATGAAGAGTCAGGGATAGTGAGGGTTGAGAGGTCAAGGTTAGTCGGGGATATGAGGGGTAAGTGGATGAGGTTGGTTGGGGGTCAGGTATGGTGAGGGTTCAGAGTTTGTGAGGAGTGAGGAATGGTGAGGGGTCAGGGATGGTGAGTGATGGTGAGGAGTGTTGAGGGGTGAGGGTTCAGGGTTTGTGAGGAGTGAGGGATAGTCAGGGGTCAGGGGTCAGGGATGGCGAGTGATGGTGAGGAGTGTTGAGGGGTGAGGAGTCAGGGTTGGAGAGGGATGGTAAGGGGTGAGGAGGCAGGGATGGTGAGGGGTCTGATATCAGGGATGACTAGACATGAGGATGAGGGGTCAGAGACGGTGAAGTGATAGGGATGGTGAGGGGTCAGGGTCGGAATGGTGAGGGGCAAGTGGTGAGGGTCTGGGAATGGTGAAGGGTGAGGGGTGATAGGTCTGGTTTGGTGAGGAGTGAAGAGATAGGAATGGTGAGGGGTGAGGTTGGTGAGGGATTGTGAGGAGTGAGAGGTCAGGGATGGTAAGGGTCAGGGATGGTAAGGGTCAGGGTCAGAGGTTAGAGATGGTTGGGGTGAGGGGTCAGATGTTGAGCCGTCAGGGTAGGTGAGGGGTGAGGTGTCAGGGATAGTGAGGTGTCAGAGATGGTGAGGTATCAGGGATGTTGAGGGTTCAGGGGTCAGAGATGTTGACGGGTGAGGGGTCAGGGTTGGTGAAGTATGGTGATGGAGAGAGGTGAGTGTTCAGACATGGTGAGGAATGAGGGGTCAGAAATGGTGAGGTGTCAGAGATAGTGAGTGGTGAGGTGTCAGAGATAGTGAGTGGTGAGGGGTCAGGGATGGTGAGGGCTGAGGAATGGTGAGTGGTAAGGGGTCAGGAATGGTGAGATGTGAGCAGTCAGGGGTGGTGAGGGGTTAGGGGTGAGGGGTAAGCGGTGAGAGATCGTGAGGGGCCACGGCTGTTGAGGGATGAGGGATGGTGAGGGCTGAGGGCTCAGGATTCGTAGGTGTGAGGGGACAGGATTCGTGAGGGGTCAGAGTTGGTGATGGGTGAGGGAGAGGGTCAGAGATGGTGAGGGGTCAGTGTTTGTCAGGGGTTAGGGGTCAAGCATGGTGAGGGGGTGAAGAGTCAGCGATGGTGAAGGGTCAGGAATGTGGAAGGAACAGAATTTGTGAGAAGTGAGGGGTCAGGGTTCATGAGGGGTGAGGGGTTAGCGATAATGAAGGGTCAGGGGTCAGGGATGATGAGGGGTGAGGGGTCAGGGGTCAGGGTTGGTGAAGAGTGAAGGGTGAGAGATGGTGATGGGTGAGAGGTCAGAGATGGTGAGGGGTGGCTTGGTGAGGGATGTTGAGGTGTGAGGGGTGGTGATGGTGAGGGGTCAGGGATGGTGAGGGTTGAGTGCAGTAAGAAGTCTGACACCAGATTTAAATCCAACCGATTTATTTGATAGTAAATTCACAAGCTTTCGACCCTGTGGTCTTCATTTGAGGGCTCAGTGATCAGGGATAGTGAAGAGGCTGGGGTCAGGGTTGGTGAGGGGTGAGAGGACAAGGATGGTGAGGGGTCAGGCCAGGTGTGGGATCAGGGATGGTGAGGGTTCAGGGTTGGTGAGGGGTGGTGAGGGTTGGAAGGGTCAAAGAAGCTGAGGATAATGGGTAGGGATGTTGAGAGGTCAGGGTTGGTGAGAGATGAGGGGTCAGGATTGGTGGGGTGTGAGGAGTCAGGGCTGGTGAGGAGTGAGAGGTCAGGGACGGTGAGGGGCGAGGGGTCACGGTTGGTGAGGAGTGAGGGGTCATGGATAATGTGAGGTGAGAGGTCAGGAATGCTGAGGGGGCAGAGATGGTGAGGTATGATGGGTTACAGAGGGTGAGTGGTGAGGAGTCAGGAATGGTGAGGAATGAGGGGTCAGGGTTGATGAGAGATGAGGAGTCAGAGATGGTGAATTGTGAGGAGTCAGGTCTGGTGAGGGGTGAGGACTAAGTGATGGTGAGAGTGAGGAATCGGGATTGGTGAGTGGTGAGGGGTCAGGATTGGTGAGGGGTCAGGATGGTGAGGGGTCAGGTTGCGAGGGGTCAGGATTGGTGAGGGGTCAGGATTGGGGGGGTATGGAGGTGGAGTGGGGTCAGGTTGTGAGGGGTCAGGATTGCTGAGGGGTCAGGATTGGTGAGACATGAGCAGTCAGGAAGAGTGAAGGGTCAAGTATAGAGAGGGGTCAAAGTTAGTGAGGGCTGAGGGGTCAGGGTTGATGAGGGGTGAGAGGTTGGGATGGTGAAGGGTTAGAGATGGTGAGGGGTGAGAGGTCAGGAACAGTAAGGGTCAGGAATTGTAAGGGGTCAGGGATGGTAAGGATGAGGGGTGAGGGGTCAAGCTTGGTGACGGATGATTGGTCAGAGATGGTGAGAGGACAGAGATGATGAGGGATGGTGAAGGAGCCAGGGTTTGTGAGGGGTCAGGGATAGTGAAAGGTGAGGGTCAGAGATGGTGAGGAGTGAGGATGTAGAGATGCCGACATTGGACTGGGGTAAACTCAGTAAGAGCAACACCAATTTTAAATCCAATCGATTTATTTGATAGTAAATCTGCGAGCTTTTGGCGTTTGTGCCTTTGTCAGGTGAAATGAGATGTTCTGGTCTGCAATAGCACACATATCAACACAGACAGTTTACAGATTAGAATGTGAATCCTTACACCTAACCTGCTATTCAAGTCTTAAAGCGGCTCACACTGTGAGTGGAGAGAGCGTTAAGCCCCAGGCTAAAGAGATGTGGATTGTCTCCAGACAGCACAGTAAGTGAGGGTTTATAAACCCAGGCAAGTCCTGGGGGTTACAGATAGTGTGACATAAACCCAAGAGCCAGGATTGATAAAGGGTCAGGATTGGTCAGGGGTCAGGGTTGGTGAGAGATGAGGGACGAGTGATGGTGAGGAATGAGCGATCAGGGATACTGAAGGGTTAGGGTTGGTGAAGGGTTAGGGATGGTCAAGGATGTGGCTTCAGAGTTAGTGAGGGGTGTGGGCTCAGGATTGGTGAGGGAAGAGGGTCAGGGTTGGTGAGGGGTTAGGTATGATGAGGGTTGAGGGGTCAGGAATGGTGAGGGATGAATGGTTAGGATTGGTGAGGAGTGAGGGTCAGGGATGGTGAGGGGTCAGAAATGATAAGGGGTCAGGGATGTTGAGGGGTCAGGGATCAGAGAGGTTAGGGGTCAGGAATGGTGAGGCATCAGGATTGGTGAGGGTTGAAAGGTCAGTGTTGGTGATGATGAGAGCTGAGGGGTGAGGTTTGGTGAGGGATGAAAGGTCAGTGTTGGTGAGCGTTGAGTGATCAGGGATGGTGAGGGGCCAGGGATGGTCAGGGGCCAGGGATGGTGAGGGATAAGGAATCAGGAAGGTTGAGGGGTGAGGGGTCGGGGTGGTGAGGAGTGAGGGTTCAGGGGTGGTAAGGGATGAGGACTCAGGAAAGTTGAGGGGTGAGGGGTCGGGGGGTGAGGAGTGAGGGTTCAGGGGTGGTAAGGGATGAGGACTCAGGAAGGTTGAGGGGTGAGGGGTCGGGGTGGTGAGGAGTGAGGGGTCAGGGGTGGTGTGGGCTCAGGGATGGTGGGAGGTGAGGGTTCATAGGTGGTCAGTGATCAGAGATGATGAGGGTTTGAGGGGTTAGGATGGTGAGGGGTCAGGGGTCAGGGTTGGTAAGGGGTCAGAGATGATGAGGAGTGAGGAGGGATAATGAGGGGTCAGGATTCATGTGGGGTGAAGTTCAGGGTTGATGAGGAGTCGGGGATGTTGAGGGGTGAGAGGTCAGGGATGGTGTGGAGTCAGGGTCAGTGAGGGGTCAGGAGTCAGAGATGCTGAGGCGTCAGGGTTGGTGAGGTATGGTGATGAGTGAGGGCTGAGCAGTCAGAGATAGTGAGGGATGAGCGGTCAAGGATGCTGAGGGGTCAGGGATGGTGCGGGTTGAGCAGTCAGGGATGGTGAGGTGTCAGCAGTGTTGAGGGGTCAGGGTTGGTGAGGGGTGAGAGGTGAGGGTTGATGAGGGGTGAAGGATTAGGGTTGGTGAGGTGTGAGAGTTCATGGATGGTGAGGAGTCAGAATTGGTGAGGGATGAGGGGTTAGTGTTGGAGACAGGTGAGGGGTCAGGAATGGTCAGGCGTCAGGAATGATGAGGGGTCGGGGTCAGGATTGGTGAGGGCAGGAATCAAGTTTGGTGAGGGATGGTGAGATGTGAGGGGTCAGGTTTGGTGAAAGGTGAGAGGTCAGGGATGGTGCCGGGTTGAGGAGGTGGGTCAGGATTGGCGAGGGCTGGTAAGGGATGAGGAGTCAGTGTTGGTGAAGGGTGAGTGGTGAGAGATGGTGAGGGGTGAGAGGTCAGACATGTTGAGCGCTCAGCAATGGTGAGGGGTGAGGGGTCAGGACTGGTGAGGGGTCAGGGATGTTGAGGGATGAGGGGGCAGCGATGGTGAGGGTTGAGAGGTCAGGGATGGAGAGAGATGGTGAGGTGTGATGGGTCACAGATGGTGAGAGATCAGAGGTCTGGAAAGATGTGGAGTGAGGAGATGGTGATGGGTCAGGGATGTTGAGGGGCAAGGGGTCAGGATGGTAAGCATTGAGGACTAAGTGATGGTGAGGGGTGAGGGTGTGGATAGAGGGATCAGGGTTGGTGAAAGCTCAGGATTGGTGAAGGGTCAGTGTTGGTGAGGGATCAGGGATGGTGAGGGATGAACAGTCAGGAATAGCGACGGGTCAGGGATAGTGAGGTGTCAAGGTTAGTGAGGGTTGAGGGGTCAGGGTTGGTGAGGACTGAGGGGTCAGGAATGGAGATGGGTCAGAGATGCTGAGAATTGAGGGGTTAGGGATGGTGAGGCATCAGGGTCAGGGATGGGGAGGGTGAGGTGTCAGGGTTGGTGGGATCTGAGCAGTCAGGATGGTGAGGAGTGAGGGGTCAGAGTTGGGAGGGATGGTGAGGGGTGAGGGATCAGGAATGGTGAGGAGTGAGGGTCAGGTTGGGAGGATGGTGAGGAGTGAGGGGTCAGAGATGGTGAGGTAGGTCAGGTTGGGGGGTGAGGGGAGGGATGAAGTGGGTTGGGTGGAGGGTGGTAGGTGAGGGTCGAGTGAGGTGTGGGGGATGGTGAGGAGTGAGGGGTCAGGTGGGAGGTGGTGAGGAGTGAGGATCAGAGTGGGAGGTGGTGAGGGGGTCAGGTTGGGAGGGATGGTGAGGAGTGAGGGATCAGAGTTGGGAGGGATGGTGAGGAGTGAGGGATCAGAGTGGGAGGGATGGTGAGGAGTGAGGGGTCAGGGTTGGGAGGGATGGTGAGGGGTGAATGGTCAGGAATGGTGAGGAATGAGGGGTCAGGATTGGTGAGAGATGAGGAGTCAGAGATGGTGAGTTGTGAGGGGTCAGGTCTGGTGAGAGGTGAGGAATCAGGATTAGTGAGTGGTGAAGGGTTAGGGATGGTGAGGGATGGTGAGGGATGAGGGACCAGTGATGGTGAGGGATGAGTGGTCAGGGATGGTGAGGTGTGAGGGGTCAGGGATGGTGAGATGAGCGGTCAGGGATGGTGAAGGGGAGGGGTCAGGATGGTGAGGGGTCAGGGATGGTGAAGGGTTAGGGATGGTCAGGGATGGTGAAGGGTGAGGGGTCAGGGATGGTGAGGGGTCAGTCTGGTGAGCGGTCAGGGATGGTGAGCGGTCAGAGATGGTAAGGGGTCAGAGATGTTGAGGAGTCAGGGGTCAGGGAGGTTAGGGGTCAGGGATGGTGAGGCCGGGATTGGTGAGGGTTTAGGAATGGTCAGGTGTCAGCGACTGTGAGGGGTGAGGGGACAGGGATGGTGAGGGGTGAAAGGTCAGTGATGGTGAGGGCTGAGGGGTCAGGCTTGGTGAGGGTGGGGTGAGGGGTCAGGGTTGGTGAGGGGTGAGAGGTCAGGGTTGGTGAGGGGTGAGGGGTCAGGGTTGGTGAGGGGTGAGGGGTCAGGGTTGATGAGGGTGGGGGGTCAGGGTTGGTGGGGGTGAGAGGCAGGGTTGGGAGGGTGGGGTCAGGGTTGGTGGGGGTGAGAGGTCAGGGTTGGTGAGGGGTGGGGGGTCAGGGTGTGGGGGTGGGGCAGGTTGGTGAGGGGTGAGGGTCAGGGGGGAGAGGTCAGGGTTTGGGGGTGAGGGGTCAGGGTTGGTGTGGGGTGACGGGTCAGTGATATTAAGGTGAGGGGACTGGAGTTGACCCACTTCAACAAAAGTTGAAGGGACTTTTAACTTGTGGGTTCGGAGGTTCTCACCTCTGCCTGTTTGTAAGACCCCAAAAAATTGCCACAGTGATCCAAAAAAGCCTCCTTTCCTTTAAATTATTTTATTACCCGACCTACTGAGCAGATTTCTCACCCGTCCCCTCATCCTGTCTGCATGAAAATAGGTTGGGTTTTGAATTAAATGTTTAACCTGTCAGCTGACTAAAGGATTCCTATCTCTGTGTAATTGTAGGATTATTATCAAATAAACGGGTTGGATTTAAACCTGGTGTTGTGAGACTTTTTACTGAGCTGATTAAAGCAACATAAACCTGTTCATTCTCGGATACTTTCGACCCGTTTGTTTACTCTGAATAGAGTGTCCTTATTTACAAGATGGACAAACACAAGTAAAGGTTCAACAAGTTTATTAATAATAACACTATTAACCCTTAAATTACCCCCATAAAACAAGAGGATCGCCCAGATTGAAGTCTCCAACCCACAAAGATGCTTTGGTTAAACTGCAGGCTCGATTCTCTGAGTCTCTCTCTGGTTTGTTGTCTCGAAGGTGAGTCTCGATGGCAGATTCTTCCTTCCTTCTATTCTAGTAGAAAACTCTAGTGCGGCCGCACTTGGAGTATTGTGTACAGTTCTGGTCCCCACATTATAAGAAAGATGTGGAGGCATTGGAGAGGGTACAGAGGAGGTTTACCAGGATGTTGCCTGGTATGGAGGGCAGGTCTTATGAAGAGAGGCTGAGGGATTTGAGGTTGTTTTCGTTAGAAAGGAGGCGGCTAAGAGGGGACCTTATCGAAACATATAAGATGATTAGAGGTTTAGATAGGTGGACAGTGATAGCCTTTTTCCTAGGATGGAGAAAGCTAGCACGAGGGGACACAGCTTTAAATTAAGGGGTGATAGTTATAGGACGGATATCAGAGGTAGGTTCTTTACCCAAAGGGTGGTTCGGGAGTGGAATGCCCTGCCTGCAGCAGTTGTAGATGCGCCAAGTTTGGTGGCGTTTAAGAGGTTAGTTGATAAGTATATGGAAGAGAAGGGAATGGTTTAGTTTGGAGGGGCATTGCTTTTTATATTGGTCGGCGCAACATCGAAGGCCGAAGGGCCTGTTCTGTGCTGTAATGTTCTATGTTCCCTCTCTGGTCAGTCTTCCAGATGGTCAACCTCCCTCATCCTCTCTTCACTGCTGGTCTCTGAAATCTGTCCCTGTATCCCCTCCTGCCTGTTTGCCTTTCCAAAAACTTCTCTGGCTTCTGGTCAATGAGATCCTGGGGGAGGGGGGGGGGGGGGGGTCCAGTCCCCAGTGGGTTTCTTGATGTTTGCCTGACAGGACACCAGGCCGCCCCCCCCCCCCACCCCCCCGGTGTCCATCTCCACGCTGCTGTTTACATGTAACCTGTTATCAGATTAAACCCACTGCAGGAACTCCCGGTGACAGAAAGTCTGGCCCAATCTGGGCTTCTAACAATCGGCTGGTGCATTTCAACGGGATGCAATGATCTCCTGCTAAATATCAGTCAGGGTGCAATGAGCTTTGCTGGGTGATTGATGGGTCAGACAGGTTTGTTTATTTGTACAATTGACCTGCCCCAGGTTTGACTGTGTTTGATTTTTAATCTGCCCAGTTCTTTAATTTAACATATCCAATTTAATCAGCTTTAAAACTTGACATGTAATCGAAGTGAACCCTTGTGTTCAACTCAGCCTTTGTTCAAAAATTTGCTTTCAATTCTTGGTTTAACAGACAAAGGCTAAAGATTACCCTGACTACAATAACAGAGAAACAAATTGCAGAATATTAACAAATTTAAACTCATCTCTTGAGTTGAGTTTGCAGTGAATGGAATTACACTCAGTTATCCCTCTGAGAAGTGTTTGACTCCAAGGATAATTGTAAATTTTGGGTTTGTGGTAATATAAACAGGGTCTAATAGTTCAAACAGATCCATATAATTCAGAGAACTTTACTGATTTGATAGTAGCTGCAGGAAATAGTTATTTCTACAAACGAAAAATGTGACTAGAAGTCAAACTTTTCAAATGCCATTTCTATAAATATATGAAATATTATTTGAATTAAAGAAAAAGTTATAGTTAAAATTACACTGGACTAAATCACAATTATATGTAATGAGAAAATATTAATATAGCAAAATAAAGGAGTCAATAAAAATGTGCTTGTTAAATGGAGAAAGTTAAGTTATTGTTATATTTTGCTAAAGAAATGTTATCTTTTATAATGTAGAATTGAATGGAATGTTACACCGGGAGAGAAATGTATGTATCGATTATTCGGATTCCTAACTGTGTTCAGAACTATAACACGTGAAAATCTCCAACCAACAAACATTTAGGGGATCCAAATATTAAATATTTGTTGACGCACTCTCACCTTACATTTAATAAATCTAGACGTTTGATATCCAAATCTAGGAACTTTATTGTTTGCAGGATAATTTTAAAAAATACTAATAAATGTAAACCACATTCTCCTGCACAGTTTCTCTCAATGTTCTATTTTTTATCCTCTGTTTTGAATTCATTCCAAGTTAGAGTGGAAGGTGAGTGAAATTCTTCTCCTTGCTATATTAGCCAGTTATTGGATGTATTTATCACAATCACTGGCTAGCTTCATCAATTCTTTCATTTTTCTTCACCTTCAGGTTTGCTGGGGCACGAACCTTTCTTCTGATTTTTAAACTCAATACCCCTGCCGATGAAAGCAAATATGCCTTCTTCTCCACCTGCATTGCCACTTTCAGTGACCTGTGTACCTGTACACCCAGATCCCTCTGCCTATCAATACTCCGAAGGGTTCTGCCATTTATGATATATTTCCTATCTATATTAGACTTTCCAAAATGCATTACCTCACATTTGTCTGGATTAAACTCCATCTGCCACCTCTGAGCCCAAGTCCCCAACTAATCTGTATCGTCCTATGGTCCTCATCGCTATCCACAATTCCATCAAGCTTTGTGTGGTCCGCAAACTTACGAATCAATCCAATTACATTTTCTCTGAATCATTTACAAACAGTAAAGGTCCCAGCGCTGATCCTTGAGGGACGCCACTTGTCACAGCCTCCATTCAGAAACACACCCTTCCACTGTTACCCAGTGTCAATGAGCCAGCCAGTTCTGATTCCATCTCGCCAGCTCACGTCTGATCCCCTGCAACTTCACCTTCTGGATCACATAGCCATGAGGGGCCTTGTCAAAGCCTTACTGAAGTCCGCGTAGACAACATCTGCTGTCCAACCTTCAATCAATCATCTTCCTCGCTTCCTTCAGAAACTCAATCAAGTTGGTGAAAACCACGTTGCCTCTCGCTAATACATCCAATTATTTCCAAGTGGGAGTAAATCCCGTCTCGAAGCATCCTCTCCAATAATTTCCCTAACACTGATGTAAGGCTCAGTGCTCCTGTAATGACCTGGATTCTCCTTGCTACCCTTCTTAAACAAAGCAGCAACATTGGCCTACTGACTGTTCATACCCGCTGTAAGCAAGAACTGAGAATTTGCCAAATTCACTGAAATGTGATCAGAACACCCAGAGTAAACAGCTGTAAGATGGGTTGGAGTAAAAGATCTTATGTTCCTTGAATATGAGAAATAATGGCACACAGTAATTTTTGAGGCATTTATATAGTTTTAAGTTTTGAAATTTTATGACTGTAATTTGCATAGAACTGTAAAAATATTTTATTCTGCACTGTTTGCAATTCATAGACATGCAGACTTGAAATGGTTTATTTGAGATTTTTATGAATAAAGTATATTTTTGGGAAAAAAAATCTTGTCATGTTCCTTGAAGGAAAAGAGAGCTTTTCTGGTTTGCTTGCCAATATCTATGTCCCAATCAATAATATTTTAAAAAAAGATTTGTTGCTTGTTATTAAAATTGGGCATTTTCTTACTACACTTAAAGTATATTTAATTAGCTGTGAAGCACTTTAAGATGTTCTCTGGTTGATGATGCTGTGTAAGAACAATTTCTTTATGCTGCTAGTTTTGAGTTGACATCTGAATTTATCACAACAACCACAATGAACAGTCACCGAATAATTTAGAGAATATACTCTAAACAACTGGGGCACATGGAGGCATTACTAGGAGCTCTGTGATTGATTCAACAAGAGGTAATCATGAGTCACAACAACTTTAAATGTGTTCTTTTCACTATATCTCTCTCATAAAGCAATATTTCTCTCAAATTCCTGCATTTGTTTGACTCAAATGTCCCAGAATTTGCATGCTCTCCTAGTTAGGCTTTTTTTGTGCTTTTGGATTTTAAACATTTGTCGCCACAGAAATGCTGGAGTTATGAACTGATAACAGTGCAGCAGAGAGAGAGAATCTGAACATCCCAGTAAGTAATGGGACAAACCATGTGTTTCTGCAACTCATGTGATTTAAAGATGAAGAAATAAAGAGATTGAGAAGTGTAAATTAAATACAATATCAGTTGCAGAAAAAATGTTTGGATTAAAGGAGAGAGAGAAGAAAAAAGAATATTTTTTGCAGTTTTTGTAAATCTCCTGAAACAATTAGCAACTGAAAAAAATGAGAGCACACACTTGTAATGCTCACTTTCTGGACAAGAAAAGTTACCTACAGTCAGTAATAACTAAAAGAATATGCAGCCTGTTAGCTTCTTTAATTATAACAAGTTTAATGGCAGTGAATGTGGTCACTTCATAAAAATCATGGGGAAGGGAGGTTAAGAGTGAGATGCAGCTAACGAGGAACTAATAAAAAACAACACAACTCAGTCAATATCTCACCGATTCATAATTCTCAGCAGAACCCTCACCTGCTCCAAGTTACTGGCTGAGTGAGGCAATGATAATTTAATTGATTTAAACACTTTCTTCAGTGAAGCCTGAACCATTAACATTTCCCTCAGCTCTCAGAAGCTACAGGTTCTTCTGAACAAACAGCTACCAGGTCTGATTTCACACATTCAGATTGCAATGATATATCAAGACTTTTTTGAGAAAAGGAGGCATTTTATTCAACATTTATTAAATAATATATCAAAACTACAGCAGGTAAAGTGTGACTACCATCAGATAGACACCAGTATAAATTTATATAATCATTCCTTATTGTACATTAATACTAACGAGTTCTCCATATAAAACAACATATCCAAGCAGTCCAGTAAAGCAGCAAATTCCCTGTGTGTGCTCCATTGTGTCTGGAACACAAACAGAAAAAGCTACAAACACAGTTTTCCACCCAATCATTTTCATAGACGGAGAATGTGATGCAAAGTTAACCAAAATGGAAATTATTGTTTCACGGTAGCACAGTGGGTTAGCACTGCTGCTTCACAGCTCCAGGGACCTGGGTTCGATTCCCATCTCGGGTCACTGTCTGTGTGGAGTTTGCACATTCTGCTCGTGTCTGCGTGGGTTTTCTCTGGGTGCTCTGGTTTCCTGCCACAGTCCAAAGATGTGCGGGTGAGGATGATTGGCCATGCTAAAATTGCCCCATGCTGTACTGAGATGTGTAGGTGAGAGGGATTAGCAGCTAAATATGTGGGGCTTGGGCCGGGGTGGGATTGTGTTCGATGCAGACTTGATGGGCTGAATGGCCTCTTTCTGTGCTGTAGGGTTTCTATGATTCCTTTGTATCTGTAACATAAACAGAAAAAGCTACAAACACAGTTTTCCACCCAGTCATTTTCAGAGAAGGAGAATGTTACGCAAAGTTAACCAAAATGGAAATGAATGTTTATATTCCTCATTATAAAACAATAACTTGGATTTAAATCATTTATCGTTGCAAATCAAATACCCACAGTCCAGAGCTGACTCACATTGAAATGTATGAGGCTGAATTTATCCTGTGTTTTATATCTCAATGTAAAAATGAATGGAGGTTAAAAACCTTAGCTGAAACAATGAGCAGAATCAGAATTATTTCAGTGAGGAAGGCTGATTGAAACAAATATCTCACAGCAGGAAAGAACACATCAAATAATGATACCTATTCTGTAATTCAAACCTGTGTCACAGCGAAAAGTGGGATTTCTCTTTCCTTTAGCTGCTGCTTCTCCTCCCTCTGTTAATGAATTTATATTGCTAAACAGAACAACAGACCTCATTCAGAAAGTGGTCCTCAAAGTGGAGCAGATATTTCGAAGAGGAAAGACTGTCTGCTTCAGTTCCCAGCAGGAAATCCAGTCCTTGAATCATGTCCTCGGAATCCCTTCACCAGAATCCCTTTACATTATCCACCAGTATTGTACAGAGTGGTGTGTGTGTGTGTGAAAGTGCGTGCGTAAAAAAAGGGAACCTGACCCCAAGTACGGCCCCAACCCTGAACCCTGACCCTGATTACAGGCCTCATCCTGAATCCTGACCCCGAGTACAGGCCCCGACCCTGAACACTGACCCCGAGTATAAGCCCCAGCCCTGAACCCTGACCCTTATTACAGGCCTCATACTGAACCCTGACCCCAAGTACAGGCCCCAACCCTGAACCCTGACCCCGGGTACAGGCCTCAATCCTGAACCCTGACCCCGAGTACAGGCCCGAACCCTGAATCCTGACCCTGAGTAGAGGCCCCAATCCTGAACCCTGACCCCGAGTACAGGCCCCAACCATGAACCCTGGCCCCGGGTACGGCCCCCAGCCCTGAAGCCTGACCCTGATTACAGGCCTCATACTGAACCCTGACCCCAAGTAGAGGTCCAAACCCTGAACCCTGACCCTGAGTACAGGCCCCAATCCTGAACCCTGACCCCGAGTACAGTGCCCCGACCCTGAACCTGACCCCAAGTACAGTCTCCAATCCTGAACCCTGACCCCCAGTACAGTCTCCAACCCTGAACCCTGACCCCTAAGTACAGGCCCCGACCTGAACCCTGACCCCCAGTAAGTCTCCATCTGAACCCTGACCCCCAGACAGTCCCCAACCCTGAACCCTGACCCCGAGTACAGGCCCACTGAACCCTGACCCCGAGTACATGGCCCCGAACCCTGAACCCTGACCCCGGGTACAGGCCCCAACCCTGAACCCTGACCCCGAGTACAGGCCCCAATCCTGAACCTGACCCCGAGTACAGGCCCCAACCCTGAACCCTGACCCGAGTACAGGCCCCAACCTGAACCTGGACCCCGAGTACAGGCCCCAACCCTGACCCTGACCCCGAGTACGGCCCCAACCTGACCTGGACCCCGAGTACAGGCCCCAACCCTGAACCCGACCCGAGTACAGGCCCAACCCTGAACCCTGACCCGAGTACTGGCCCCGACCCTGAACCGGACCCCGAGCACAGGCCCCAACCCTGAACCCTGACCCGAGTGTACAGGCCCCAACACTGAACCCTGACCCGAGAACAGGCCCCAACCCTGAACCCTGACCCTGAGTACAGGCCAAATCCTGAACCCTGACCCCGAAGTACAGGCCCCAACCCTGAACCCTGACCCCGAGTACAGGCCCAACCCTGAACCCTGACCCCGAGTACAGGCCCCAACCCTGAACCCTGACCCCGATTACAGGCCCCAACCCTGAACCCTGACCCCGAGTACAGGCCCCAACCCTGAACCCTGACCCCGAGTACAGGCCTCAAGCCTGAACCCTGACCCCGAGTACAGGCCCCAAACCCTGAACCCTGACCCCGAGTACAGGCCCCAAACCCTGAACCCTGACCCCGAGTACAGGCCCCAAACCCTGAACCCTGACCCCGAGTACAGGCCCCAACCCTGAACCCTGACCCCGAGTACAGGCCCCAACCCTGAACCCTGACCCCGGAACAGGGCCTGAATCCTGAACCCTGACCCGAGTACAGGCCCCAATCCTGAACCCTGACCCCGAGTACAGGCCCAGCCCCTGAACCCTGACCCCGAGTACAGGCCCCAATCCTGAGCCCTGACCCCGAGTACAGGCCCCAAACGAATCCTGACCCGAGTATAAACCTCAGCCTGAACCCTGACCCCGAGTACAGGCCCCAACCCTGAACCCTGACCCCGAGTACAGGCCCCAAACCTGAACCCTGACCCCGAGTACAGGCCCAACCCTGAACCCTGACCCCGAGTACAGGCCCCAACCCTGAACCCTGACCCCGAGTACAGGCCCCAACCCTGAACCCTGACCCCGAGTACAGGCCCCAACCCTGAACCCTGACCCCGAGTACAGGCCCCAATCCTGAATCCTGACCCTGAGTACAGGCCCAACACTGAACCCTGACCCGAGCATAGTGCCCAACCTGAACCCTGACCCCGAGTACAGGCCCATCCTGACCCTGACCCCGATTACAGGCCCAATCCTGAACCCTGACCCCGAGTACAGCCCCAACCTGAACCCTGACCCCGATTACAGGCCCCAACCCTGAACCGACCCCGAGTATAGGCCCCAGCCCTGAAACCTGACCCTGATACAGGCCTCAACTGAACGCTGACCCCGACAACAGGCCCCAACCCTGAACCCTGACCCCAAGTACAGCTCCCAATCCTGAACCCTGACCCCGAGTACAGGCCCCATTCCTGAACCCTGACCCCGAGTACAGGCCCCAATCCTGAACTCTGACCCCTGAGTACAGGCCCCAACCCTGAACCCTGACCCCGAGTATGGGCCCCAACCCTGTACCCTGATCCCAATACGGGCCCCAGCCTTGAACATTGACCCTGAGTACAGGCCCCAACCCTAAACCCTGACCCCGATTACAAGCACTAAAGCCTGAACCTTGACCCCGAATACAGGCTACAGCCCTGAACCCTGACCCCGAGTACAGGCCTCAACCCTGAAATCCTGACCCCAAATACAGGCCCTAAAACCCTGAACCCTGACCCCGAATACAGGCACCAAACCCTGAACCCTGACCCCGATTATAGGCCCCAAACCCTGAACTCTGACCCAAGTAGAGGCCTGAATCCTGACCCCCAGTATTGACCCCAAACCTCAAAGCTGAACCTTGACCCCAAATACAGGCTCCCTGAACCCTGATCCAAGTACAGGTCCCAAACCTAAACTTGGATCCTGTGCACAGGACCTGGATCCTGACGCTGAGGATAGATGCCAACCCCTGACCCTGAAAACAGACCCTGAACTCTGATGCCAAGTCAGACTCTGACCCTGACCCAGAGGAAACGGTATGGGAGAGAGCGTGTGTGAGAGAGTGCGTGTGTGAGAAAGTGCGTGTGAGAGAGAGTGCGTGTGAGAGAGAGTGCATGTGTGAGAAAGTGCGTGTGAGAGAGAGTGCGTGTGAGAGAGAGTGCGTGTGAGAGAGAGTGCATGTGTGAGAAAGTGCGTGTGAGAGAGAGTGCGTGTGGAGAGTGGTGTGGGGGTGTGGGGGTCGTGTGAGAGAGGGTGTGAGAGAGTGCGTGTGTGTGTGTGAGTATGTGTGTGTCTGTGTGAGAGAGTGTGTGTGAGAGAGTGTGTGTGTGTGTGTGAGAGAGAGAGTGTGTGTGAGAAAGTGCGGGTGAGAGAGAGTGCGTGTGTGAGAGAGTGCGTGAGTGAGAAAGTGCATGTGAGAGAGAGTGCGTGTGTGAGAGAGTGCATGTGAGAGAGAGTGCACGTCAGAGAGAGTGCGTGTGTGAGAGAGTGCGTGTGAGAGAGAGTGCGTGTGTGAGAAAGTGTGTGTGAGAGAGAGTGCGTGTGTGAGAGAGCGCGTGTGAGAGAGAGTGCACGTGAGAGAGAGGCGTGTGTGAGAGAGTGCGTGTGAGGAGAGAGTGCGTGTGTGAGAAAGTGCGTGTGTGAGAGAGTTCTTGTGTGAGAGAGAGTGCGTGTGTGAGAGAGAGTGTGTGTGTGAGAGAGTGCGTGTGTGAGAGAGAGTGCACGTGAGAGAGAGTGCGTGTGTGAGAGAGTGCGTGTATGAGAGAGTGCGTGTGTGAGAAAGTGCGTGTGAGAGAGAGTGCGTGTGTGAGAGAGAGTGCGTGTGTGAGAGAGAGTGCGTGTGTGAGAGAGTGCGTGTGTGAGAGAGAGTGCGTGTGTGAGAGAGTGCGTGTGTGAGAGAGAGAGTGTTGTGTGTGAGAGAGTGCGTGTGTGAGAGAGTGCGTGTGTGAGAGAGAGTGTGTGTGTGAGAGAGTGCGTGTGTGAGAGAGTGCACGTGTGAGAGAGTGCGTGTGTGAGAGAGTGCGTGTGTGTGACAGACAGCATGTGAGAGAGTGCATGTCTGAAAGAGAATGTGTGACTGTGAGAGAGAGAGAGTGCATGTGTGAGAGAAAATGTATGTTTGTAAGAGAAAATGTGTATTTGGCAGACTGCATGTGTGTGAGAGTGTATGTGAGAGAGTCCATGAATGAGAGAGAGTGCATGTGAGAGAGAGTGCATGTGTGAGAGAGAGAGTAGAGAGAGAGAGTGTGAGAGAGAGTGCATGTGTGAGAGAGAGAGTATGAGAGAGAGAGTGTGAGAGAGAGTGCATGTGTGAGAGAGAGAGAGTGTGATAGAGAGTGCATGTGTGAGAGAGAGAGTGTGCTTATGTGAGAGTGCATGTGTGAGAGAGTGCATGTGTGAGAGAGAGAGTGTGCTTATGAGAGTGCATGTGTGAGAGAGAGAGTATGAGAGAGAGAGTCTGAGAGAGAGTGCATGTGTGAGAGAGAGAGTCTGAGAGAGAGTGCATGTGTGAGAGAGAGAGAGTCTGAGAGAGAGTGCATGTGTGAGAGAGAGAGTGTGGAGAGTGATGTGAGAGAGAGAGTCTGAGAGAGAGTGCATGTGTAAGGAGAAGTCTGAGAGAGAGTGCATGTGTGAGAGAGAGAGAGTCTGAGAGAGAGTGCAGTGTGAGAGAGAGAGTCTGAGAGAGAGTGCATGTGTGAGAGAGAGAGAGTGTGAGAGAGAGTGCATGTGTGAGAGAGAGAGTCTGAGAGAGAGTGCATGTGTGAGAGAGAGAGTGTGATAGAGAGTGCATGTGTGAGAGAGAGAGAGTGTGAGAGAGAGTGCATGTGTGAGAGAGAGAGAGTGTGATAGAGAGGAGTTGAGAGAGAGTGCATGTGTGAGAGAGAGAGAGTCTGAGAGAGAGTGCATGTGTGAGAGAGAGAGAGTGTGAGAGAGAGTGCATGTGTGAGAGAGAGAGAGTGTGATAGAGAGTGCATGTGTGAGAGAGAGAGAGTGTGAGAGAGAGTGCATGTGTGAGAGAGAGAGTCTGAGAGAGAGTGCATGTGTGAGAGAGAGAGAGTCTGAGAGAGAGTGCATGTGTGAGAGAGAGAGTCTGAGAGAGAGTGCATGTGTGAGAGAGAGAGTGTGATAGAGAGTGCATGTGTGAGAGAGAGAGAGTGTGAGAGAGAGTGCATGTGTGAGAGAGAGAGAGTGTGATAGAGAGAGCATGTGGAGAGAGAGAGAGTGTGAGAGAGAGTGCATGTGTGAGAGAGAGAGAGTGTATAGAGAGGCAGTTGAGAGAGAGAGTGTGGAGAGGTGTGGAGGAGAGAGAGGTGATGAGAGAGGTGAGAGAGAGTGTGTGTGGAGAGAGAGAAGAGTGTGAGAGAGAGTGAGAGAGAGAGAATGTGATAGAGAGTGCATGTGTGAGAGAGAGAGAGTGTGAGAGAGAGTGCATGTGTGAGAGAGAGAGTCTGAGAGAGAGTGCATGTGTGAGAGAGAGAGAGGTGAGAGAGAGGTGTGTGAGAGAGAGAGAGTGTGAAGAGAGGTTGGGAGAAAGAGAGAGGTGGGGAGTGCATGTGTGGAGAGGAGGTCTGAGAGAGAGTGCATGTGTGAGAGAGAGAGTTGAGAGAGAGTGCATGTGTGAGAGAGAGAGTGTGAGAGAGAGTGATGTGTGAGAGAGAGAGAGTTGAGAGAGAGTGCTGTGTGAGAGAGAGAGTTGAAGAGTGGAGAGAGAGTGTGAGAGAGAGTGCATGTTAGAGAGAGAGTCTGAGAGAGAGTGCATGTGTGAGAGAGAGAGAGTCTGAGAGAGAGTGCATGTGTGAGAGAGAGAGTGTGAGAGAGAGTGCATGTGGAGAGAGAGAGTGTGATAGAGAGTGCATGTGTGAGAGAGAGAGAGTGTGAGAGAGAGTGCATGTGTGAGAGAGAGAGAGTGTGATAGAGAGTGCATGTGTGAGAGAGAGAGAGTGTGAGAGAGAGTGCATGTGTGAGAGAGAGAGAGTGTGATAGAGAGAGAGTCTGAGGAGAGTGCATGGTGAGAGAGAGAGAGTCTGAGAGAGAGTGCATGTGTGAGAGAGAGAGAGTCTGGAGAGAGAGTGTGTGAGAGAGAGAGAGAGAGATGTGTGGAGAGAGAGAGAGAGAGTGTGTGAGAGAGAGAGGAGAGAGTGTGTGAGAGAGAGAGAGAGAGAGGTGTGTGATAGAGAGAGAGAGAGAGAGTGTGTGATAGAGAGAGAGAGAGAGAGTGTGTGATGAGAGAGAGAGAGAGAGTGTGTGATAGAGAGAGAGTCTGAGAGAGAGTGCATGTGTGAGAGAGAGAGTGTGAGAGAGAGTGCATGTGTGAGAGAGAGAGAGTGTGAGAGAGAGTGCATGTGTGAGAGAGAGAGAGTGTGAGAGAGAGTGCATGTGTGAGAGAGAGAGAGTGTGAGAGAGAGTGCATGTGTGAGAGAGAGAGAGTGTGAGAGAGAGTGCATGTGTGAGAGAGAGAGAGTGTGATAGAGAGAGAGTCTGAGAGAGAGTGCATGTGTGAGAGAGAGAGTCTGAGAGAGAGTGCATGTGTGAGAGAGAGAGAGTCTGAGAGAGAGTGCATGTGTGAGAGAGAGAGAGTGTGAGAGAGAGTGCATGTGTGAGAGAGAGAGAATGTGAGAGAGAGTGCATGTGTGAGAGAGAGAGAGTCTGAGAGAGAGTGCATGTGTGAGAGAGAGAGAGTGTGAGAGAGAGTGCATGTGTGAGAGAGAGAGAGTGTGAAGAGAGTCGAGAGAGAGTGCATGTGGAGAGAGAGAGTCTGAGAGAGAGTGCATGTGTGAGAGAGAGAGAGTCTGAGAGAGGTGCATGGAAGGAGAGTGTGAGAGAGTGCATGTGTGAGAGAGAGAGAGTGTGAGAGAGAGTGCATGTGTGAGAGAGAGAGAGTGTGATAGAGAGTGCATGTGTGAGAGAGAGAGAGTGTGAGAGAGAGTGCATGTGTGAGAGAGAGAGAGTGTGATAGAGAGAGAGTCTGAGAGAGAGTGCATGTGTGAGAGAGAGAGAGTCTGAGAGAGAGTGCATGTGTGAGAGAGAGAGTCTGAGAGAGAGTGCATGTGTGAGAGAAAGAGAGTCTGAGAGAGAGTGCATGTGTGAGAGAATGTGTGTGAGTGTTATGTGAGAAAAGAACACACCCTGACCCCAAGTACAGGCCCCAACCCTAAACCCTGACCCTGAATACATGCCCTAATCCTGAACCCTGACCCCTGACCCCCAGTACAGGGCCCACTCCTGAGCCCTGACCCCAAGTACAGGCCCCAACCCCTGAACCTTGACCCCGACTACAGGCTCCAACCCTGAACCCTGACCCCTGACCCCCAGTACAGGGCCCACTCCTGAGCCCTGACCCCAAGTACAGGCCCCAACCCCTGAACCCTGACCTCGGCTACAGGCTCCAACCCTGAACCCTGGCCCTGAGTACAAGCCATAACCCTGATCCCTGACCCAAAGGACAGGCACCGAACTCTGACCCTGAGGACAGGCCTTGACCCTGATCCCAAGATCAGGTTCCCAACTCTGACCCCAAGTATGTGGGGGAGAGAGAGTGTGTTTGTGTGTGTGAAACAGAGTGAAAGACAGAGTGTGTGAGAGACCATGTGAGAGAGTGTGTGTGTGTGTGTGTGTGTGTGTGTGTGAGAGAGTGTGTGTTTTATTGTTCCTGCCAAGTGCATACCTCACACTTTATCCCATTAAACTCCATTTCACCTGTCGGCCCAGCTCTGGCAAATTGTCCAAGGTCACTCTGTCAACTAAAAACACCCCTCTTCACTATCTACCCTCCAAATACAACCTCAACTTTAGTGTCATCTGCAAGATTTACTGATCCATCCCTTCATACCCTCATCCATCTCATTTTACAACTTACAAACAGCAGGGGCCCCAAAACAGACCCCTGAGGCCCACCACTCGTCACCCGAACTCCACGATGACTATGCTCCCATCACCACCACCCTGTCAGGGTGAGGGGGCGTGGTGATGGGTGAGAAATCTGGGTTTGTGAGGGGTGGGGTCATGTTGGCTTAGGGGTGGAGGGGTGAGGTTACAGGGATGTGAGGGGTGAGGGTCAGGCTTTGGTGCGGTGGTGAGGGTCACAGTTGGTGACGGATGGATGGATCAGGGATGGTGAGGGGGTCAGAGATGGTCAGGGGTCAGGGATAGTGAGGGGTCAGAGTTCAGAGATGGTAAATGATGAGGGGTAAGGGATGGTGAAAGGTGAGGGATCAGTGTTGGTCAGGGGTCATGGATCAGGGATGGTGAGGTGTGGGGGTCAGGGTTGGTGAAGGGTGAATGGTCAGTGATGCTGAGGGGTGAGGGGGAAGGGTTTGTGAGGGGTGAGGTGTCAGTGATGGTGAGGGGTCAGGATTAGTGAGGGTGACGGGTCAGAGATGGTGAGAGGTGAATAGTCAGGAATGGTGAGGAGTGAAGGGTCAGAGATGTTGAGGGTTAAGGTGTCAGAGATGGTGAGGAGTGAAGAATCTGGGTTGGTGAGGGGTGTGGGTCATGTTGGCTGAGGGGTGAGGGGTCATGGATAGTGAGGGGTGAGGGATCAGGCTTGGTGAGGGGTGAGGGATCAGGCTTGGTGAGGGGTGAGGGGTCACAGTTGGTGACGGATGATGGTTCGGGAATGGTGAGGGGGTGAGGGTTCAGGTTGTGAGGGGTGGTGAAGGCTGAGGGATGCTGACGGGTAACAGATGGTGAGGGATGAGGGGTCAGGGAAGGTGTTGTTTGTGGGATCAGAGATGGTGAGGGGTCAGGGTTCATGTGTGTAGATAGGTCAGCTATGGTGAAGGTTGAGGTGTCAGGAATGTTGAGGGGTGAGGGGTGAGGGGTCAGTGTTGGTGTGGGTAGAGGGATCAGTGATGGTGCAGGGTCAGTGTTGGTGAGGGATGAGCGGTCAAGGAAAATGAAGAGTCAGGGATAGTGAGGGTTGAGAGGTCAAGGTTAGTCGGGGATATGAGGGGTAAGTGGATGAGGTTGGTTGGGGGTCAGGTATGGTGAGGGTTCAGAGTTTGTGAGGAGTGAGGAATGGTGAGGGGTCAGGGATGGTGAGTGATGGTGAGGAGTGTTGAGGGGTGAGGGTTCAGGGTTTGTGAGGAGTGAGGGATAGTCAGGGGTCAGGGGTCAGGGATGGCGAGTGATGGTGAGGAGTGTTGAGGGGTGAGGAGTCAGGGTTGGAGAGGGATGGTAAGGGGTGAGGAGGCAGGGATGGTGAGGGGTCTGATATCAGGGATGACTAGACATGAGGATGAGGGGTCAGAGACGGTGAAGTGATAGGGATGGTGAGGGGTCAGGGTCGGAATGGTGAGGGGCAAGTGGTGAGGGTCTGGGAATGGTGAAGGGTGAGGGGTGATAGGTCTGGTTTGGTGAGGAGTGAAGAGATAGGAATGGTGAGGGGTGAGGTTGGTGAGGGATTGTGAGGAGTGAGAGGTCAGGGATGGTAAGGGTCAGGGATGGTAAGGGTCAGGGTCAGAGGTTAGAGATGGTTGGGGTGAGGGGTCAGATGTTGAGCCGTCAGGGTAGGTGAGGGGTGAGGTGTCAGGGATAGTGAGGTGTCAGAGATGGTGAGGTATCAGGGATGTTGAGGGTTCAGGGGTCAGGGATGGTGAGGGTCAGGATGTGAGGGGTCAGGGGTCAGAGATGTTGACGGGTGAGGGGTCAGGGTTGGTGAAGTATGGTGATGGAGAGAGGTGAGTGTTCAGACATGGTGAGGAATGAGGGGTCAGAAATGGTGAGGTGTCAGAGATAGTGAGTGGTGAGGGGTCAGGGATGGTGAGGGCTGAGGAATGGTGAGTGGTAAGGGGTCAGGAATGGTGAGATGTGAGCAGTCAGGGGTGGTGAGGGGTTAGGGGTGAGGGGTAAGCGGTGAGAGATCGTGAGGGGCCACGGCTGTTGAGGGATGAGGGATGGTGAGGGCTGAGGGCTCAGGATTCGTAGGTGTGAGGGGACAGGATTCGTGAGGGGTCAGAGTTGGTGATGGGTGAGGGAGAGGGTCAGAGATGGTGAGGGGTCAGTGTTTGTCAGGGGTTAGGGGTCAAGCATGGTGAGGGGGTGAAGAGTCAGCGATGGTGAAGGGTCAGGGATGTGGAAGCAACAGAATTTGTGAGAAGTGAGGGGTCAGGGTTCATGAGGGGTGAGGGGTTAGCGATGATGAAGGGTCAGGGGTCAGGGATGATGAGGGGTGAGGGGTCAGGGGTCAGGGTTGGTGAAGAGTGAAGGGTGAGAGATGGTGATGGGTGAGAGGTCAGAGATGGTGAGGGGTGGCTTGGTGAGGGATGTTGAGGTGTGAGGGGTGGTGATGGTGAGGGGTCAGGGATGGTGAGGGTTGAGTGCAGTAAGAAGTCTGACACCAGATTTAAATCCAACCGATTTATTTGATAGTAAATTCACAAGCTTTCGACCCTGTGGTCTTCATTTGAGGGCTCAGTGATCAGGGATAGTGAAGAGGCTGGGGTCAGGGTTGGTGAGGGGTGAGAGGACAAGGATGGTGAGGGGTCAGGCCAGGTGTGGGATCAGGGATGGTGAGGGTTCAGGGTTGGTGAGGGGTGGTGAGGGTTGGAAGGGTCAAAGAAGCTGAGGATAATGGGTAGGGATGTTGAGAGGTCAGGGTTGGTGAGAGATGAGGGGTCAGGATTGGTGGGGTGTGAGGAGTCAGGGCTGGTGAGGAGTGAGAGGTCAGGGACGGTGAGGGGCGAGGGGTCACGGTTGGTGAGGAGTGAGGGGTCATGGATAATGTGAGGTGAGAGGTCAGGAATGCTGAGGGGGCAGAGATGGTGAGGTATGATGGGTTACAGAGGGTGAGTGGTGAGGAGTCAGGAATGGTGAGGAATGAGGGGTCAGGGTTGATGAGAGATGAGGAGTCAGAGATGGTGAATTGTGAGGAGTCAGGTCTGGTGAGGGGTGAGGACTAAGTGATGGTGAGAGTGAGGAATCGGGATTGGTGAGTGGTGAGGGGTCAGGATTGGTGAGGGGTCAGGTTGGTGAGGGGTCAGGATTGGTGAGGGGTCAGGATTGGTAGGGGTCAGGATG
Source organism: Sphyrna mokarran (assembly GCA_024679065.1). NCBI lineage: Eukaryota > Metazoa > Chordata > Chondrichthyes > Carcharhiniformes > Carcharhinidae > Sphyrna > Sphyrna mokarran. Next base: position 80,276 of record JAGIQG010000031.1, read on the forward strand.
CTGAGGGTCAGGATTGCTGAGGGTCATGATTGTGAGGGTGATTGTGAGGGTAGGATGGTGAGGGGTCAGGATTGCTGAGGGGTCAGGATTGGTGAGACATGAGCAGTCAGGAAGAGTGAGGGGTCAAGTATAGAGAGGGGTCAAAGTTAGTGAGGGCTGAGGGGTCAGGGTTGATGAGGGGTGAGAGGTTGGGATGGTGAAGGGTTAGAGATGGTGAGGGGTGAGAGGTCAGGAACAGTAAGGGTCAGGAATTGTAAGGGGTCAGGGATGGTAAGGATGAGGGGTGAGGGGTCAAGCTTGGTGACGGATGATTGGTCAGAGATGGTGAGAGGACAGAGATGATGAGGGATGGTGAAGGAGCCAGGGTTTGTGAGGGGTCAGGGATAGTGAAAGGTGAGGGTCAGAGATGGTGAGGAGTGAGGATGTAGAGATGCCGACATTGGACTGGGGTAAACTCAGTAAGAGCAACACCAATTTTAAATCCAATCGATTTATTTGATAGTAAATCTGCGAGCTTTTGGCGTTTGTGCCTTTGTCAGGTGAAATGAGATGTTCTGGTCTGCAATAGCACACATATCAACACAGACAGTTTACAGATTAGAATGTGAATCCTTACACCTAACCTGCTATTCAAGTCTTAAAGCGGCTCACACTGTGAGTGGAGAGAGCGTTAAGCCCCAGGCTAAAGAGATGTGGATTGTCTCCAGACAGCACAGTAAGTGAGGGTTTATAAACCCAGGCAAGTCCTGGGGGTTACAGATAGTGTGACATAAACCCAAGAGCCAGGATTGATAAAGGGTCAGGATTGGTCAGGGGTCAGGGTTGGTGAGAGATGAGGGACGAGTGATGGTGAGGAATGAGCGATCAGGGATACTGAAGGGTTAGGGTTGGTGAAGGGTTAGGGATGGTCAAGGATGTGGCTTCAGAGTTAGTGAGGGGTGTGGGCTCAGGATTGGTGAGGGAAGAGGGTCAGGGTTGGTGAGGGGTTAGGTGTGATGAGGGTTGAGGGGTCAGGAATGGTGAGGGATGAATGGTTAGGATTGGTGAGGAGTGAGGGTCAGGGATGGTGAGGGGTCAGAAATGATAAGGGGTCAGGGATGTTGAGGGGTCAGGGATCAGAGAGGTTAGGGGTCAGGAATGGTGAGGCATCAGGATTGGTGAGGGTTGAAAGGTCAGTGTTGGTGATGATGAGAGCTGAGGGGTGAGGTTTGGTGAGGGATGAAAGGTCAGTGTTGGTGAGCGTTGAGTGATCAGGGATGGTGAGGGGCCAGGGATGGTCAGGGGCCAGGGATGGTGAGGGATAAGGAATCAGGAAGGTTGAGGGGTGAGGGGTCGGGGTGGTGAGGAGTGAGGGTTCAGGGGTGGTAAGGGATGAGGACTCAGGAAAGTTGAGGGGTGAGGGGTCGGGGTGGTGAGGAGTGAGGGTTCAGGGGTGGTAAGGGATGAGGACTCAGGAAGGTTGAGGGGTGAGGGGTCGGGGTGGTGAGGAGTGAGGGGTCAGGGGTGGTGTGGGCTCAGGGATGGTGGGAGGTGAGGGTTCATAGGTGGTCAGTGATCAGAGATGATGAGGGTTTGAGGGGTTAGGATGGTGAGGGGTCAGGGGTCAGGGTTGGTAAGGGGTCAGAGATGATGAGGAGTGAGGAGGGATAATGAGGGGTCAGGATTCATGTGGGGTGAAGTTCAGGGTTGATGAGGAGTCGGGGATGTTGAGGGGTGAGAGGTCAGGGATGGTGTGGAGTCAGGGTCAGTGAGGGGTCAGGAGTCAGAGATGCTGAGGCGTCAGGGTTGGTGAGGTATGGTGATGAGTGAGGGCTGAGCAGTCAGAGATAGTGAGGGATGAGCGGTCAAGGATGCTGAGGGGTCAGGGATGGTGCGGGTTGAGCAGTCAGGGATGGTGAGGTGTCAGCAGTGTTGAGGGGTCAGGGTTGGTGAGGGGTGAGAGGTGAGGGTTGATGAGGGGTGAAGGATTAGGGTTGGTGAGGTGTGAGAGTTCATGGATGGTGAGGAGTCAGAATTGGTGAGGGATGAGGGGTTAGTGTTGGAGACAGGTGAGGGGTCAGGAATGGTCAGGCGTCAGGAATGATGAGGGGTCGGGGTCAGGATTGGTGAGGGCAGGAATCAAGTTTGGTGAGGGATGGTGAGATGTGAGGGGTCAGGTTTGGTGAAAGGTGAGAGGTCAGGGATGGTGCCGGGTTGAGGAGGTGGGTCAGGATTGGCGAGGGCTGGTAAGGGATGAGGAGTCAGTGTTGGTGAAGGGTGAGTGGTGAGAGATGGTGAGGGGTGAGAGGTCAGACATGTTGAGCGCTCAGCAATGGTGAGGGGTGAGGGGTCAGGACTGGTGAGGGGTCAGGGATGTTGAGGGATGAGGGGGCAGCGATGGTGAGGGTTGAGAGGTCAGGGATGGAGAGAGATGGTGAGGTGTGATGGGTCACAGATGGTGAGAGATCAGAGGTCTGGAAAGATGTGGAGTGAGGAGATGGTGATGGGTCAGGGATGTTGAGGGGCAAGGGGTCAGGATGGTAAGCATTGAGGACTAAGTGATGGTGAGGGGTGAGGGTGTGGATAGAGGGATCAGGGTTGGTGAAAGCTCAGGATTGGTGAAGGGTCAGTGTTGGTGAGGGATCAGGGATGGTGAGGGATGAACAGTCAGGAATAGCGACGGGTCAGGGATAGTGAGGTGTCAAGGTTAGTGAGGGTTGAGGGGTCAGGGTTGGTGAGGACTGAGGGGTCAGGAATGGAGATGGGTCAGAGATGCTGAGAATTGAGGGGTTAGGGATGGTGAGGCATCAGGGTCAGGGATGGGGAGGGTGAGGTGTCAGGGTTGGTGGGATCTGAGCAGTCAGGGATAGTGAGGAGTGAGGGGTCAGGGTTGGGAGGGATGGTGAGGGGTGAATGGTCAGGAATGGTGAGGAATGAGGGGTCAGGATTGGTGAGAGATGAGGAGTCAGAGATGGTGAGTTGTGAGGGGTCAGGTCTGGTGAGGGATAGTGAGGGATGAGGGACCAATGATGGTGAGGAATGAGTGGTCAGGAATGGTGAAGGGTTAGGGATGGTCAGAGATGGTGAGGTGTGAGGGGTCAGAGATGGTGAAGGGTGAGGGGTCAGGGATGGTGAGGGGTGAGGGTCAGGATGGTGAAGGGTGAGGGGTTCAGGGATGGTGAAGGGTGAGGGGTCAGGGATGGTGAAGGGTGAGGGGTCGGGATGGTAATGGTGAGGGTGTCAGGGATGGTGGGATGAGCGGTCAGGAATGGTGAAGGGTTAGGGGTCAGGGATGGTGAGGTGTGAGGAGTCAGGGATGGTGAGGAATGAGCGGTCAGGGATGGTGAAGGGTGAGGGGTCAGGGATGGTGAGGGGTCAGTCTGATGAGCGGTCAGGGATGGTGAGCGGTCAGAGATGGTAAGGGGTCAGAGATGTTGAGGAGTCAGGGGTCAGGGAGGTTAGGGGTCAGGGACGGTGAAGCGTCGGGATTGGTGAGGGTTCAGGAATGGTCAGGTGTCAGCGACTGTGAGGGGTGAGGGGACAGGGATGGTGAGGGGTGAAAGGTCAGTGATGGTGAGGGGTGAAAGGTCAGGGTTGGTGAGGGGTGAGGGGTCAGGGTTGGTGTGGTGACGGGTCAGGGTTGGTGAGGGGTGAGGGGTCAGGGTTGGTGGAGGGGTGAGGGTCAGGGTTGGTGAGGGTGAGGGGTCAGGGTTGGTGTGGGGTGAGAGGTCAGGGTTGGTGAGGGGTGAGGGGTCAGGGTTGGTGTGGGGTGACGGGTCAGTGATGTTAGGGTGAGGGGACTGGAGTTGACCCACTTCAACAAAAGTTGAAGGGACTTTTAACTTGTGGCTTCGGAGGTTCTCACCTCTGCCTGTTTGTAAGACCCCAAAAAATGGCCACAATGATCCAAAAAAGCCTCCATTCCTTAAATTATTTTATTACCCGACCTACTGAGCAGATTTCTCACCCATCCCCTCATCCTGTCTGCATGAAAATAGGTTGGGTTTTGAATTAAATGTTTAATCTGTCAGCTGACTAAAGGATTCCTATCCCTGTGTAATTGTGGGACTATTATCAAATAAACGGGTTGGATTTAAACCTGGCGTTGTGAGACTTCATACTGAGCTGATTAAAGCAACATAAACCTGTTCATTCTCGGATACTTTCGACCCATTTGCTTACTCTGAATAGAGTGTCCTTATTTACAAGATGGACAAACACAAGTAAAGGTTCAACAAGTTTATTAATAATAACACTATGAACCCTTAAATTACCCCCATAAAACAAGAGGATCGCCCAGATTGAAGTCTCCAACCCACAAAGACAGTTTGGTTAAACTGCAGGCTCGATTCTCCGAGTCTCTCTGGTTTGTTGTCTCGAAGGTGAGTCTCGCTGGCAGCTTCTTCCTTCCTTCTACTCTAGTAGAAAACTCTAGTGCGGCCGCACTTGGAGTATTGTGTGCAGTTCTGGTCCCCACATTATAAGAAAGATGTGGAGGCATTGGAGAGGGTACAGAGGAGGTTTACCAGGATGTTGCCTGGTATGGAGGGCAGGTCTTATGAAGAGAGGCTGAGGGATTTGAGGTTGTTTTCGTTAGAAAGGAGGCGGCTAAGAGGGGACCTTATCGAAACATATAAGATGATTAGAGGTTTAGATAGGGTGGACAGTGATAGCCTTTTTCCTAGGATGGAGAAAGCTAGCACGAGGGGACACAGCTTTAAATTAAGGGGTGATAGTTATAGGACGGATATCAGAGGTAGGTTCTTTACCCAAAGGGTGGTTCGGGAGTGGAATGCCCTGCCTGCAGCAGTTGTAGATGCGCCAAGTTTGGTGGCGTTTAAGAGGTTAGTTGATAAGTATATGGAAGAGAAGGGAATGGTTTAGTTTGGAGGGGCATTGCTTTTTATATTGGTCGGCGCAACATCGAAGGCCGAAGGGCCTGTTCTGTGCTGTAATGTTCTATGTTCCCTCTCTGGTCAGTCTTCCAGATGGTCAACCTCCCTCATCCTCTCTTCACTGCTGGTCTCTGAAATCTGTCCCTGTATCCCCTCCTGCCTGTTTGCCTTTCCAAAAACTTCTCTGGCTTCTGGTCAATGAGATCCTGGGGGGGGGGGTTCCAGTCCCCAGTGGGTTTCTTGATGTTTGCCTGACAGGACACCAGGCCGCCCCCCCACCCCCGGTGTCCATCTCCACGCTGCTGTTTCCATGTAACCTGTTATCAGATTAAACCCACTGCAGGAACTCCCGGTGACAGAAAGTCTGGCCCAATCTGGGCTTCTAACAATCGGCTGGTGCATTTCAACGGGGTGCAGTGATCTCCTGCTAAATATCAGTCAGGGTGCAATGAGCTTTGCTGGGTGATTGATGGGTCAGACAGGTTTGTTTATTTGTACAATTGACCTGTCCCAGGTTTGACTGTGTTTGATTTTTAATCTGCCCAGTTCTTTAATTTAACATATCCAATTTAATCAGCTTTAAAACTTGACATGTAATCAAAGTGAACCTTTGTGTTCAGCTCAGCCTTTGCTCAAAAATTTGCTTTCAATTCTTGGTTTAACAGACAAAGGCTAAAGATTACCCTGACTACAATAACAGAGAAACAAATTGCAGAACATTAACAAATTTAAACTGATCTCTTGAGTTGAGTTTGCAGTGAATGGAGTTACACTCAGTCATCCCTCTGGGGGGTGTTTGACTCCAAGGATAATTGTAAATATTGGGTTTGTGGTAATATAAACTGGGTCTAATAGTTCAAACAGATCCTCATAATTCAGAGAACTTTACTGATTTGATAGTAGCTGCAGGAAATAGTTATTTCTACAAACGAAAAATGTGACTAGAAGTCAAACTTTTCAAATGCCATTTCCATAAATATATGAAATATTATTTGAATTAAAGAAAAAGTTATAGTTAAAATTACACTGGACTAAATCACAATTATATGTGATGAGAAAATATTAATATAGCAAAATAAAGGAGTCAATAAAAATGTGCTTGTTAAATGGGGAAAGTCAAGTTATTGTTATATTTTGCTAAAGAAATGTTATCTTTTATAATGTAGAATTGAATGGAATGTTACACCGGGAGAGAAATGTATGTATCGATTATTCGGATTCCTAACTGTGTTCAGAACTATAACACGTGAAAATCTCCAACCAACAAACATTTAGGGGATCCAAATATTAAATATTTGTTGACGCACTCTCACCTTACATTTAATAAATCTAGATGTTTGATATCCAAATCTAGGAACTTTATTGTTTGCAGGATAATTTTAAAAAATGCTAATAAATATAAACCACATTCTCCCGCACAGTTTCTCTCAATGTTCTATTTTTTATCCTCTGTTTCGAACTCACTCCAAGTTAGAGTGGAAGGTGAGTGAAATTCTTCTCCTTGCTATATTAGCCAGTTATTGGAAGTATTTATCACAATCACTGGCTAGCTTCATCAATTCTTTCATTTTTCTTCACCTTCAGGTTTGCTGGAGCACGAACCTTTCTTCTGATTTTTAAACTCAATACCCCTGCCGATGAAAGCAAATATGCCTTCTTCTCCACCTGCATTGCCACTTTCAGTGACCTGTGTACCTGTACACCCAGATCCCTCTGCCTATCAATACTCCGAAGGGTTCTGCCATTTATTATATATTTCCTATCTATATTAGACTTTCCAAAATGCATTACCTCACATTTGTCTGGATTAAACTCCATCTGCCACCTCTGAGCCCAAGTCCCCAACTAATCTGTATCGCCTATGGTCCTCATCGCTATCCACAATTCCATCAAGCTTTGTGTGGTCCGCAAACTTACGAATCAATCCAATTACATTTTCTCTGAATCATTTACAAACAGTAAAGGTCCCAGCGCTGATCCTTGAGGGACGCCACTTGTCACAGCCTCCATTCAGAAACACACCCTTCCACTGTTACCCAGTGTCAATGAGCCAGCCAGTTCTGATTCCATCTCGCCAGCTCACGTCTGATCCCCTGCAACTTCACCTTCTGGATCACATAGCCATGAGGGGCCTTGTCAAAGCCTTACTGAAGTCCGCGTAGACAACATCTGCTGTCCAACCTTCAATCAATCATCTTCCTCGCTTCCTTCAGAAACTCAATCAAGTTGGTGAAAACCACGTTGCCTCTCGCTAATACATCCAATTATTTCCAAGTGGGAGTAAATCCCGTCTCGAAGCATCCTCTCCAATAATTTCCCTAACACTGATGTAAGGCTCAGTGCTCCTGTAATGACCTGAATTCTCCTTGCTACCCTTCTTAAACAAAGCAGCAACATTGGCCTACTGACTGTTCATACCCGCTGTAAGCAAGAACTGAGAATTTGCCAAATTCACTGAAATGTGATCAGAACACCCAGAGTAAACAGCTGTAAGATGGGTTGGAGTAAAAGATCTTATGTTCCTTGAATATGAGAAATAATGGCACACAGTAATTTTTGAGGCATTTATATAGTTTTAAGTTTTGAAATTTTATGACTGTAATTTGCATAGAACTGTAAAAATATTTTATTCTGCACTGTTTGCAATTCATAGACATGCAGACTTGAAATGGTTTATTTGAGATTTTTATGAATAAAGTATATTTTTGGGAAAAAAAATCTTGTCATGTTCCTTGAAGGAAAAGAGAGCTTTTTTGGTTTGCTTGCCAATATCTATGTCCCAATCAATAACATTTAAAAAAAAGATTTGTTGCTTGTTATTAAAATTGGGCATTTTCTTACTACACTTAAAGTATATTTAATTAGCTGTGAAGCACTTTAAGATGTTCTCTGGTTGATGATGCTGTGTAAGAACAATTTCTTTATGCTGCTAGTTTTGAGTTGACATCTGAATTTATCACAACAACCACAATGAACAGTCACCGAATAATTTAGAGAATATACTCTAAACAACTGGGGCACATGGAGGCATTACTAGGAGCTCTGTGATTGATTCAACAAGAGGTAATCATGAGTCACAACAACTTTAAATGTGTTCTTTTCACTATATCTCTCTCATAAAGCAATATTTCTCTCAAATTCCTGCATTTGTTTGACTCAAATGTCCCAGAATTTGCATGCTCTCCTAGTTAGGCTTTTTTTGTGCTTTTGGATTTTAAACATTTGTCGCCACAGAAATGCTGGAGTTATGAACTGATAACAGTGCAGCAGAGAGAGAGAATCTGAACATCCCAGTAAGTAATGGGACAAACCATGTGTTTCTGCAACTCATGTGATTTAAAGATGAAGAAATAAAGAGATTGAGAAGTGTAAATTAAATACAATATCAGTTGCAGAAAAAATGTTTGGATTAAAGGAGAGAGAGAAGAAAAAAGAATATTTTTTGCAGTTTTTGTAAATCTCCTGAAACAATTAGCAACTGAAAAAAATGAGAGCACACACTTGTAATGCTCACTTTCTGGACAAGAAAAGTTACCTACAGTCAGTAATAACTAAAAGAATATGCAGCCTGTTAGCTTCTTTAATTATAACAAGTTTAATGGCAGTGAATGTGGTCACTTCATAAAAATCATGGGGAAGGGAGGTTAAGAGTGAGATGCAGCTAACGAGGAACTAATAAAAAACAACACAACTCAGTCAATATCTCACCGATTCATAATTCTCAGCAGAACCCTCACCTGCTCCAAGTTACTGGCTGAGTGAGGCAATGATAATTTAATTGATTTAAACACTTTCTTCAGTGAAGCCTGAACCATTAACATTTCCCTCAGCTCTCAGAAGCTACAGGTTCTTCTGAACAAACAGCTACCAGGTCTGATTTCACACATTCAGATTGCAATGATATATCAAGACTTTTTTGAGAAAAGGAGGCATTTTATTCAACATTTATTAAATAATATATCAAAACTACAGCAGGTAAAGTGTGACTACCATCAGATAGACACCAGTATAAATTTATATAATCATTCCTTATTGTACATTAATACTAACGAGTTCTCCATATAAAACAACATATCCAAGCAGTCCAGTAAAGCAGCAAATTCCCTGTGTGTGCTCCATTGTGTCTGGAACACAAACAGAAAAAGCTACAAACACAGTTTTCCACCCAATCATTTTCATAGACGGAGAATGTGATGCAAAGTTAACCAAAATGGAAATTATTGTTTCACGGTAGCACAGTGGGTTAGCACTGCTGCTTCACAGCTCCAGGGACCTGGGTTCAATTCCCATCTCGGGTCACTGTCTGTGTGGAGTTTGCACATTCTGCTCGTGTCTGCGTGGGTTTTCTCTGGGTGCTCTGGTTTCCTGCCACAGTCCAAAGATGTGCGGGTGAGGATGATTGGCCATGCTAAAATTGCCCCATGCTGTACTGAGATGTGTAGGTGAGAGGGATTAGCAGCTAAATATGTGGGGCTTGGGCCGGGGTGGGATTGTGTTCGATGCAGACTTGATGGGCTGAATGGCCTCTTTCTGTGCTGTAGGGTTTCTATGATTCCTTTGTATCTGTAACATAAACAGAAAAAGCTACAAACACAGTTTTCCACCCAGTCATTTTCAGAGAAGGAGAATGTTACGCAAAGTTAACCAAAATGGAAATGAATGTTTATATTCCTCATTATAAAACAATAACTTGGATTTAAATCATTTATCGTTGCAAATCAAATACCCACAGTCCAGAGCTGACTCACATTGAAATGTATGAGGCTGAATTTATCCTGTGTTTTATATCTCAATGTAAAAATGAATGGAGGTTAAAAACCTTAGCTGAAACAATGAGCAGAATCAGAATTATTTCAGTGAGGAAGGCTGATTGAAACAAATATCTCACAGCAGGAAAGAACACATCAAATAATGATACCTATTCTGTAATTCAAACCTGTGTCACAGCGAAAAGTGGGATTTCTCTTTCCTTTAGCTGCTGCTTCTCCTCCCTCTGTTAATGAATTTATATTGCTAAACAGAACAACAGACCTCATTCAGAAAGTGGTCCTCAAAGTGGAGCAGATATTTCGAAGAGGAAAGACTGTCTGCTTCAGTTCCCAGCAGGAAATCCAGTCCTTGAATCATGTCCTCGGAATCCCTTCACCAGAATCCCTTTACATTATCCACCAGTATTGTACAGAGTGGTGTGTGTGTGTGTGTGTGACAGTGCGTGCGTAAAAAAAGGGAACCTGACCCCAAGTACGGCCCCAACCCTGAACCCTGACCCTGATTACAGGCCTCATCCTGAATCCTGACCCCGAGTACAGGCCCCGACCCTGAACACTGACCCCGAGTATAAGCCCCAGCCCTGAACCCTGACCCTTATTACAGGCCTCATACTGAACCCTGACCCCAAGTACAGGCCCCAACCCTGAACCCTGACCCCGGGTACAGGCCTCAATCCTGAACCCTGACCCCGAGTACAGGCCCGAACCCTGAATCCTGACCCTGAGAGAGGCCCCAATCCTGAACCCTGACCCCGAGTACAGGCCCCAACCCTGAACCCTGACCCCGGAGTACAGCCCCAACCCTGAACCCTGACCCTGATTACAGGCCTCATCCTGAACCCTGACCCCGAGTACAGGCCCAACCCTGAACCCTGACCCCGAGTACAGGCCCAACCCTGAACCCTGACCCCGAGTTACAGGCCTCAACTGAACCTGACCCCCGAGTAACAGGCCCCAATCCTGAACACTGACCCCGAGTACAGGCCCCAACACTGAACCTGACCCCGAGTACAGGCCCCAACCCTGAACCCTGACCCCGATTACAGGCCCCAACCCTGAACCCTGACCCCGAGTACAGGCCCCAGCCCTGAACCCTGACCCCGAGTACAGGCCCCAACCCTGAACCCTGACCCCAGGTACAGGCTCAAACCTGAACCCTGACCCCAAGTACAGGCCCCAACCCTGAACCCTGACCCCGAGTACAGGCCCCAACCCTGAACCCTGACCCCGAGTACAGGCCCCAACCCTGAACCATGACCCCGAGTACAGGCCCCAACCCTGAACCCTGACCCCGAGTACAGGCCCCAGCCCTGAACCCTGACCCTGAGTACAGGCCTCATACTGAACCCTGACCCCGAGTACAGGCCCCAACCCTGAACCTGACCCCGAGTACAGGCCCCAACCCTGAACCCTGACCCGAGTACAGGCCCCACCTGAACCCTGACCCCGAGTACAGGCCCCAACCCTGAACCCTGACCCCGAGTACAGGCCCCAAACCCTGAACCCTGACCCCGAGTACAGGCCCCAACCCTGAACCCTGACCCCGAGTACAGGCCCCAACCCTGAACCCTGACCCCGAGTACAGGCCCCAACCCTGAACCCTGACCCCGAGTACAGGCCCAAACCTGAACCCTGACCCCAAGTACAGGCCCCAACCCTGAACCCTGACCCCGAGTACAGGCCCCAACCCTGAACCCTGACCCCGAGTACAGGCCCCAAACCCTGAACCCTGACCCCAAGTACAGGCCCCAACCCTGAACCCTGACCCTGAGTACAGGCCCCAACCCTGAACCCTGACCCCGAGTACAGGCTCAAACCTGAACCCTGACCCCAAGTACAGGCCCCAACCCTGAACCCTGACCCCGAGTACAGGCCCCAACCCTGAACCCTGACCCCGAGTACAGGCCTCAAGTCTGAATCCTGACCCCGAGTACAGGCCCCAAACCCTGAATCCTGACCCCGAGTACAGACCCCAAACCCTGAACCCTGACCCTGAGTGCAGCCCAATCCTCAACCCTGACCCCGAGTACAGGCCCCAACCCTGAACCCTGACCCCCATACAGTCTCCAACCCTGAACCCTGACCCCAAGTACAGACCCCAACTCTGAATCCTGACCACGAGTACAGTCCTCAACCCAAAACCCTGACCCCGAGTATAGGACCATCACTGAACCCTGACCCTGAATATCGGCTCCAAACCTTGAACCCTGACCCCGAGAACAGGCCCCAACGCTGAACCCTGACCCAAGTACAGGCCCAAACCTGAACCCTGACCCCGAGTACAGGCCCCAATCCTGACTCTGACCCTGAGTACAGCCCGAACCCTGACCCCTGACCCTGAGTACAGGCCCAAATCCTGAACCCTGACCGCAAGTCAGGCCCAACACTGAACCCTGACCCGAGTACAGGTCCCAATCCTGAACCCTGACCCAGAGCACAGGGCTCCAACCCTGAACCCTGACCCCAAGTACAGGCCCCAACTCTGAATCCTGACCCCGAGTACAGCCCCCAAGCCTGAACTCTGACCCCGAGTATAGGACCATCCCTGAACCCTGACCCTGAATATCGGCTCCAAACCGTGAACGCTGACCCCGACAACAGGCCCCAACCCTGAACCCTGACCCCAAGTACAGCTCCCAATCCTGAACCCTGACCCCGAGTACAGGCCCCATTCCTGAACCCTGACCCCGAGTACAGGCCCCAATCCTGAACTCTGACCCCTGAGTACAGGCCCCAACCCTGAACCCTGACCCCGAGTATGGGCCCCAACCCTGTACCCTGATCCCGAGTACAGGCCCCCACAACACGAACCCTGACCCGAGTACAGGCCCCAACCCTGAACCCTGACCCTGATTAAAGGCCCATTCTGACCCTGACCCCGAGTACAGGCCCCAATCCTGAACCCTGACCCCGGGTACAGGCCCCGACCCTGAACCCTGACCCGAGTACAGGCCCCAAACCTGACCTGACCCGAGTACAGGCCCCAACACTGAACCCTGACCCCGAGTACAGCCCCAACCCTGAACCCTGACCCCGAGTACAGCCCCACCCTGAACCCTGACCTAGTACAGGCCCCAATCCTGAACCCTGACCCCAGTACAGGCCCCATACTGAACCCTGACCCTGAGAACAGGCCCCATCCTGAACCCTGACCCCGAGTACAGGCCCACCCTGAAACCTGACCCCCAGTACAGTCTCCAACCCTGAACCCTGACCCCTAGCACAGTCTCCAACCCTGAACCCTGACCCAGAGCACAGGGCTCCAACCCTGAATCCTGACCCCAAATACAGGCCCCAACTCTGCATCCTGACCCCGAGTACAGATGCCAAGCCTGAACTCTGACCCTGAGTATAGGACCATCCGTGAACCATGACCCTGAATATCTGCTCCAAACCGTGAACCCTGACCCCGAGAACAGGTCCCACCCGAACCCTGACCCCAAGTACACGTCCCAAACCTGAACCCTGACCCGAGAACAGGCCCCAACCTGAACCCTACCCCCAAGTACACGTCCCCAACCTGAACCCTGACCCCGAGTACAGGCACAATCCTGAACCCTGACCCCAAGTACAGGCCCCATCCTGAACCCTGACCCCGAGTACAGGCCCCAACCCTGAACCCTGACCCTGAGTACAGGCCCCAACCCTGAACCCTGACCCTGAGTACAGGCCCCAACCCTGAACCCTGACCCCGAGTACGGGTCACAACCCTGAACCCTGACCCCAAGTACAGGCCCAACCCTGAACCCTGACCCCGAGTACAGGCCCCAACCTGAACCCTGACCCCGAGTACAGGCCCCAACCCTGAACCCTGACCCCGAGTACAGGCCCCAACCCTGAACCCTGACCCCGAGTACAGGCCCCAATCCTGAACCCTGACCCCAAGTACAGGCCGAACCTTGTACCCTGACCCCCTACTACAGTTCTTGAACCTTGGCCCTGACCACAGGGCTTGAACTCTGACCCCAACTACAGGGCTCCAACTCTGAACCCTGACCCGAGTACAGGCCACAACCTGAACCCTGTCGCCAAGTACAGGCTCGAACCCTGAACCCTTACCCCGACTACAACGCATCAACCCTGAACCCTGACCCCGAGTACAGGGTCCAACCGTGAACCCTGACCCCGAGCACAGGGCCCCAACTCTGAACCCTGACCCCGAGTACAGGCTCCAACCTGAACCCTGACCCCGAGTACAGGGCATCAACCCTGAACCCTGACACTGAGCACAGGTCCCCAACCCTGAACCTGGACCCCCGAGCACAGGGCCCCAACCCTGAACCCTGACCCCGAGTACAGGCCCCAACTCTGCATCCTGACCCCGAGTACAGCCCCCAAGCCTGAACTCTGACCCCGAGTATAGGACCATCCCTGAACCCTGACCCTGAATATCGTCTCCAAACCGTGAATCCTGACCCCGAGAACAGGCCCCAACTCTGAACCCTGACCCCAAGTACAGGCCCCAACCCTGAACCCTGAACCTGAGTACAGGCCCCAACCTGACCTTGAGTACAGGCCCCAACCCTGAACCCTGACGCGAGTACAGGCCCCAATCCTGAACTCTGACCCCTGAGTACAGGCCCCAACCCTGAACCCTGACCCCGAGTATGGGCCCAACCCTGTACCCTGATCCCAATACGGGCCCCAGCCTTGAACCTTGACCCTGAGTACAGGCCCCAACCCTAAACCCTGACCCCGATTACAAGCACTAAACCCTGAACCTTGACCCCGAATACAGGCTACAGCCCTGAACTCTGACCCCGAGTGCAGGCCTCAAACCTGAAATCCTGACCCCAAATACAGGCCCTAAAACCCTGAACCCTGACCCCGACTACAGGCACCAAACCCTGAACCCTGACCCCGAGTATAGGCCCCAAACCCTGAACGCTGACCCAAGGAGAGGCCTGAATCCTGACCCCCAGTATTGACCCCAAACCTCAAAGCTGAACCTTGACCCCAAATACAGGCTCCCTGAACCCTGATCCAAGTACAGGTCCCAAACCTAAACTTGGATCCTGTGCACAGGCCCTGGATCCTGTCGCTGAGGATAGATGCCAACCCCTGACCCTGAAATCAGACCCTGAACTCTGACGCCAAGTCAGACTCTGACCCTGACCCAGAGGAAATGGTACGGGAGAGTGCGTGTGTGAGAAAGTGCGTGTGAGAGAGAGTGCGTGTGTGAGAGAGTGCGTGTGTGAGAGAGTGCTTGTGTGTGACAGACAGCATGTGAGAGAGTGCATGTCTGAAAGAGAATGTGTGACTGTGAGAGAGAGAGAGTGCATGTGTGAGAGAAAATGTATGTTTGTAAGAGAAAATGTGTATTTGGCAGACTGCATGTGTGTGAGAGTGTATGTGAGAGAGTCCATGAATGAGAGAGAGTGCATGTGAGAAAATGTGAGTGTGAGAGTGTGTGTGTCAGAGATAATGTGTCAGAGAGATTGTGTGTGTGAGAGAGTGCATGTACAAGAGGTTACATGTGAGAGAGAGTGTGTGTGTGAGAGAGTGTCACTGAGAGTCATGTGTCAGAGTATCAATCAGAATCATGTGTGAGAGAGGGCATGTGTGAGAGAGAGTATGTGTGTAAGAGAGAGAGTATCAATGAGAGTGCTTGTGTGAAAGAGTGTGTGCGTGTGTGAGAGAGTGTCCTTATGTGACTGTGCATGTGTGAGAGAGTATGAGAGAGAGAGTGTGAGAGAGAGTGCATGTGTGAGAGAGTGTGTGTGAGTGTTATGTCAGAAACGAACACACCCTGACCCCAAGTACAGGCCCCAACCCTAAACCCTGACCCTGAATACGTGCCCTAATCCTGAACCCTGACCCCTGACCCCCAGTACAGGGCCCACTCCTGACCCCTGACCCCAAGTACAGGCCCCAAACCCTGAACCTTGACCCCACTACAGGCTCCAACCCTGAACCCTGACCCCTGACTCCCAGTACAGGGCACACTCCTGAGCCCTGACCCCAAGTACAGGCCCCAACCCCTGAACCCTGACCTCGGCTACAGGCTCCAACCCTGAACCCTGGCCCTGAGTACAAGCCATAACCCTGAACCATGACCTTGAGGACAGGGCCTGATCCCTGACCCAAAGGACAGGCACTGAACTCTGACCCTGAGGACAGGCCTTAACCCTGATTCCAAGATCAAGTTCCCAACTCTGACCCCAAGTATGTGGAGGAGAGAGAGTGTGTTTGTGTGTGTGAAACAGAGTGAAAGACAGAGTGTGTGAGAGACCATGTGAGAGAGTGTGTGTGTGAGAGAGAGAGTGTGTGTGTGTGAGAGAGTGTGTGTGTGTGTGAGAGAGAGAGTGTGTGTGTGAGAGAGTGTGTGTGAGTGTGAAAGAGTGTGTGTGTGAGAGAGAGAGTGTGTGTGAGAGAGAGTGTGTGTGAGAGAGAGTGTGTGTAAAGAGTGTGTGTGTGAGAGAGAGTGAGAGAGTGTGTGTGAGAGAGAGTGTGTGTGTGAGAGAGAGTGTGTGTGTGTGAAAGAGTGTGTGTGTGAGAGAGAGTGTGTGTGTGTGAGAGAGAGAGAGAGAGTGTGCGTGTGAGAGAGAGTGTGAGTGTGTGTGAGAGAGAGTGTGTGTGTGAGAGAGTGTGTGTGTGAGTGTGAGAGAGAGTGTGTGTGTTAGTGTGAGGGAGTGAGTGTGTGTGTGTGAGAGAGAGTGTGTGTGTGAGAGAGAGTTTGTGTGTGTGAGAGAGTGTGTGTGTGTGTGTATGTGTGTGTGAGAGAGAGTGTGCGTGTGTGTGTGCGTATATGAGAGAGAGTGTGTGTGTGTGTGAGAGAGAGAGTGTGCGTGTGAGAGAGTGTGTGGCATGTGAGAGAGTGTGTGTGTGAGAGTGAGAGTGTGTGTGTGAGACTGTGTGTGTGTGTGAGAGAGAGTGTGTGTGTGAGTGTGAGAGAGTGTGTGTGTGTGTGTGAGAGAGAGTGTGTGTGTTAGTGTGAGGGAGTGAGTGTGTTGTGTGAGAGAGTGTGTGTGTGAGAGAGAGTGTGTGTGTGGAGTGAGAGAGAGAATGTGTGTGTAGAGTGAGTGTGTGTGTGTAGTGTGTGTGTGTGTGTGTGTGTAGAGAGTGTGTGTGAGAGTGTGTGTGTGAGAGTGTGTGTGTAGAGAGTGTGTGTGAGAGAGTGTGTGTGAGAGAGTGTGTGTGTGTGTGTGTAGAGAGTGTGTGTGTGTGTGTGTGTGTGTGTGTGTGAGAGAGAGTGTGTGTGTGTGTAGAGAGAGTGTGTGTGAGTGTGTGTGTGTGTGTGTGGAGAGAGAGAGTGTGTGTGTGTGTAGAGAGTGTGTGTGTTTGTGTAATTTTGAGAGAGAGTTGTGTGTGTGTGTGTGTGTGTGTGTGTAGAGGGTGTCTGTGTGAGAGTGTGTGTGTATGTTTGAGAGAGAGTGTGAGTGTAAAGAGAGAGAAAGTTTGTGTGTGTGTAGGAGAGAGTCTGCGAGAGAGATAATGTGTGTGTGTGAGAGAGAGTGTGTATATGTGTGTTTGAGAGAGTGTGTGTGAGAGACAGTGACTGTGTGCGAGAGAGAGTGTGTGAGAGAGAGAGTGCTTGCATGAGAGAGAGCATGTGAGACAGAAGGACAGTGTCTGATACAGTGTGATACTGAGTGTGTATACCCTGATACAGTGGCCAATGCTAAACGCTGACCCCGAGTACAGGCCCCAACCCTGATACTGAGTGTGTATACCCTGATACAGTGGCCAATCCTAAACGCTGACCCCGAGTACAGGCCCCAATCCTGAACGCTGACCCCGAGTACAGCTCCAACCTGAACACCCTGACCCCGAGTACAGGCCCCAATCCTGAACGCTGACCCCGAATTAGTCCAACCCTGAACCCTGACCCCGAGTACAGGCCCCAACCTGAAACCTGACCCTGAGTACAGGCCCCAACCCTGAACCCTGACCCCGAGTACAGGCTCCAACCCTGAACCCTGACCCAGAGCACAGGGCTCCAACTCTGAACCCTGACCCCAAGTACAATCCCCAACCCTGCATCCTGATCCCAAGTACAGCCCCCAAGCCTGAACTCTGACCCAGAGTATAGGACCATCCCTGAACCCTGACCCCGAGAACAGGCCCCAGCCCTGAACCCTGACCCCAAGTACAGGTCCCAAACCTGAACCTGGATCCTGAGCACAGGCCCTGGATCCTGACACTGAGGATAGATCCCAAACCCTGACCCTGAAAACAGGCCCTGAACTCTGACCCCGAGGACAGACTCTGACCCTGAACCCTAACCCAGAGGAAAGGGTGGGGGAGTGTGTGTGAGAGAGAGTGTGTGTGAGAGAGATTGAGTGTGAGAAAGAGTGTGTGGGTGAGAGGGAATATATGTTTGGGACAGTGCATATATCTGAGAGTGTGTGTGAGAGAGAGTGTATGTATGAGAGAGTGTATGTTGTGCGTGTGTGAGAGAGAGAGAGAATGTGTGTGAGAGAGTGTATGTATGAGAGAGAGTGTGTGAGAAAATGTGAGTGTGATATTGTGTGTGTCAGAGAGTGTGTGTGTCAGAGAGCATGTGTCAGAGAGATTGTGTGTGTGAGAGATTGTGTGTGTGAGAGAGTGCATGTATAAGGGAGTGCATGTGAGAGAGAGTGTGCACATGCGAGAGAGAATGCACATGTTAGAAAATGTTTGTGTGAGAGAGAGTGTGTGTGATACTGTGTGTGTGTGAGAGAGAGTGTGTGTGTGTGTGTGAGAGAGTTTGTTGTGGTGTGAGAGAGAGAGTGTGTGCGTGAGAGAGAGTGTGACTGAGAGTTGTGTGTGAGAGTGTCAATCAGAGATTCATGTGTGAGAGAGAGTGCATGTGTGTGAAGGATATGTGTGTGAGAGAGTAAGTGTGTAAGAGAGAGAGTGTCAATGAGAGTGCTTGTGTGAGAGAGTGTGTGTGTGTGAGAGAGAGTGTGTATGTGTGAAAGAGTGTGTGTTTGTGTGTGTGAGAGAGAGTGTGTGTGTGAGAGAGAGTGTGTGTGTGTGAAAGAGTGTGTGTGTGTGAAAGAGTGTGTGTGCGAGAGAGAGTGCATGTGTGAGAGAGTGTGTGAGAGACAGAGTGCTTGTGTGTGAGAGAATGTGTGTGTGAGAGACAGTTCATGTGAGAGAGTGTACGTGTGAGAGAGAGTTTGTGTGTGAAAGAGTGTGTTTGTGAGAGAGAGTGTGTATGTTAGAGTGTGTATGTTACTGTACGCATGTGAGAGAGTGTGTGTGTGAGAGATTATGTGTGAGAGAGAGTGTGTGAGAGGGTGCATGTTGAAGAGAGACAGTGCGTGCGAGAAAGTGTATGTGTGCGAGAGAGTACAGGCCCAACCCTGAACCCTGACCCCCAGTACAGACCCCAACCTGAACCCTGACCGCGAGTACAGGCCCCAACCCTGAACCCTGACCCCGAGTACTGGCCCAAACCCTGAACCCTGACCCTGAGTACTGGCCAAAACCCTGAACCCTGACCCCGAGTACAGACCATAACCCTGAACCCTGACCACGAGTATTGGCCAAAACCCTGAACCCTGACCACGAGTACAGACCCTAACCCTGAACCCTGACCCCAAGTACAGGTCCTAACCCTGAACCCTGACCCGAGTACAGACCCTAATCCTGAACGCTGACCCCGAGTACAGGCCCCAACCCTGAACCCTGGCCCCGAGTACAGGCCCCAAGCGAACCTGACCCGTGTTACAGGCCCCAACCCTGAACCCTGACCCCGAGTACAGGCCCCAACCCTGAACCCTGACCCCGACTACAGGCCCAATCCTGAACCCTGACCCCGAGTACAGGCCCCAACCCTGAACCCTGACCCCAAGTACAGGCACCAACCCTGAACCGTGATCCCAAGTACGGCCCCAACCCTGAACCCTGACCCCAATTACAGCCACTAAACCCTGAACCTTGACCCCAAATACAGGCCTCAGCTCTGAACCCTGACCCCGAATACAGGCCCAATCCTGAATCCTGACTCTGAATACAGCCTCTAACCCTGAACCCTGACCCCAAGTACAGGTCCCAAACCTGAACCTGGATCCTGAGCACAGGCCCTGCATCCTGACACTGAGGATAGATCCCTAACCCTGACCCTGAAAACAGGCCCTGAATTCTGACCCTGAGAACAGACTCTGAACCATGAACCCTGACCCAGAGGATAGGGTGGGTGAGTGTGTGTGTGAGAGTGTATGTGTGTGAGAGTGTATGTGTGTGACAGTGTTTGTGTGAGAGAGAGAGTGTGTATGAGGGAGAGTGTGTATGAGGGAGAATGTGTGTGAAGGAGAGTGTGTGTGTGAGAGAGTGTGTGTGTGAGAGAGTGTGTTTGTGAGAGAGTGAGTGTTTGTGAGAGAGAGAGATTGTGTGTGAGTGTATGTGTGAGGGACAGAATGTGTGTGAGAGAGAGTATTTGTGAGAGAATGTGTGTGAAGAATGGATTTATGAGAGAGTGAGTGTTTGTGAGAGAGAGAGAGACTGTGTATGTGTGAGTGAGAGTGTGTGGGTGAGAGTGTGTGGGTGACAGTGAGTGTGTTGGTGACAGTGAGTGTGTGAGCTAGAGTGTGAGAGATAGAGAAAGTGTGTTTGTGTGAGAGACAGTGTATGTTATGAGAGAGTGTGCATGTGTGACAGTGTGTTATGTGAAAAAGAATACACCCTGACCCCGAGTACAGGCCCCAACCCTGAACCCTGACCCCGAGTACAGGCCCCAATCCTGAACCCTGACCCCGAGTACAGGCCCCAACCCTGAACCCTGACCCCGACTACAGGCCCCAAACCCTGAACCCTGACCGAGTACAGGCCCAACCCTGACCCGATCCCGAGTGCAGGCCCCAACCCTGACACTAACCCCGAGTACAGGCCCCAACCCTGAACCCGGACCGAGTACAGCCCAATCCTGAACACTGACCGAGTGCAGGCCCCAACCCTGAACCCTGATCCGAGTACAGGCCCCAATCCTGAACCCTGACCGTGAGTACAGGCCCTACCCTGAACACTAACCCGAGTACACAGGCCCAATCCTGAACACTGACCCGAGTGCAGGCCCCAACCCTGAACACTGATCCCGAGTACAGGTCCCAATCCTGAACCTGACCGTGAGTACAGGCCCCAACCCTGAACACTAACCCCGAGTACAGGCCCAATCCTGAACACTGACCCGGTGCCAGGCCCCAACCCTGAACCATGACCCGGAGTACAGGCCCCAACCCTGAAACGCTGACCCCGAGTACAGGCCCCAACCCTGGACATGACCCCGAGTAAGGCCCACCCTGAACACTGACCCTGAGTACAGGCCCCACCAACTGAAACACTGACCCCGAGTACAGGCTCCAACCCTGAACCTTGACCCCGAGTACAGGCCGTAACCTTGAACTTTGACCCCGAGTACAGACCCCAAACCTGAACCCTGACCCCGAGTACAAGCGCCAACCCTGAACCTTGACCCCGAGTACAGGCCCCAACCTTGAACTTTGATCCTGAATACAGAACCCAATCCTGAGCCCTGACCCTGAGTACAGGCCCCAAATCTGAACACTGACCCCAAGTACAGGCCCTAACCCTGAATCCTGACCCTGAACATAGACTCTAAACTTGAACTCTGACTCCAAGTACAGGTCCAAACCTGAACCTGGATCCTGAGCACAGGTCCTGGATCCTGACATGGAGGATAGATTCCAAACCATGACCCTGAAAACAGACCCTGAACTCTGACTCTGAGGACCGAGTGGGAGAGTGTGTGTGTCAGAGAGAGTGTATGTGTGTGTGTGTGTGTGTGAGAGACAGTGTGCGTGTGTGAGTGTGTTTGAATGAGAGTGTGTGTTTGTGAGAGAGTGTGTGTGTGTGTGAGTGTGTGTGTGAGAGTGTGTGTGTGAGTGAGAGAGTGTGTGTGAGAGAGTGTGTCTGTGAGAGTGTGTGTCTGAGAGAGTGTGTGTGAGAGAGAGTGTGTTTAAGTGTTTGTGTGAGAGAGACTGTGCGAAAGAAAGAATGTGTGAGTGTGTGTGAGACAGAGTGTGCGAGAGTGTGTGTGAGAGTGTGTGAGACTGTGTGAGGGAGTGTGTTTGTGTGTGTGAGAGAGTGTGTGAGAGTATCCCTTAGTGTCCCAAGGTTAGGGGGATTGGACGTGCTAAATCGCCCATTATTGTCCCAAGATGATTACGAGATGTGGATTGGCCACGCTAAATTCCCATTCGTGTCCCAAAATGTGTACGTGATGTCGTTTAGCCATGCTTAATTTCCTCCCTCAGTCCCAGTGTCCCAGATCTGTACAAGATGTGGATTGGCCGCGCTAAGTTGCCCCCAATGTTTCAATATGTGTGTGAGAGTTGAATTGATCATGCAAATTCCCCTTTGTTTCCCAAGATGTGTGCGAGAGGCAGATTAACCATGTTAATTTGCCCCTTAGTGCCCCAAGATGTGTATGAGATGTGGTTTGGCCATGCTAAATCCCCCTCAGTGTCCTAAGATGTGTTGCAGAGCTGGATTGGCCATGCTAAATTGTCCCTTAGTGTCCCAAGATATCTACGAGAGGTGGACTGGTATTCAAACTTGCCCTTAGTGTCCCAAGATGTGTAGGTTTGGTGGATTAGTCATACTAAATTCCCCTTAGTGTCCCAAGGTGTGACATGAGATGGATTGGCCAAGCTGAATTACCCTTTTGTGTCCCAAGATGTGTAGGAGATGTGTACAAGTGATTGGCCGTTCTAAAATCCTGTTAGTGCCTAAAGACGAATAGATTTGGGGGATTGGATATGCTAAATTGCCCCTTAGCATCCCAATGTAAGTACGAGAGGTGGATTGACGGTGCTAAATTGCTTCTTAGTGTCCCAAGACATGGATTGACCAGGCCAAATTTCCTTCAGCACCCCTGATGTGGATGAGAGAATTGGACATGTTAAAATCCCCTTAGTGCCCCAAGATGTGTAGTTTAGGTGCATTGGCCAAGCTAAATTGCCCCTTAGTGTCCCAGGATGTGTAGATTAGGTGGATTGGCCATGCTAATTTGCCCCTTAGTTTTGCAAGGCGTAAAGGTTAGGTGGATTGGCCATGCAAATCCTTCTTACTGTGCCATGATGCTACAAGAGGTGAGTGAGTCAGCCTGGCTAAATTGCTCCTTAGTGTCTCAAGATACGTACAAGAGATGGATTGGCCAGGCTAAATTGCCCCTTTATGTTTGACGCTATGCAGGTGAGATGGATTGCTCCTTAGTATCCCAAGATATGTTGGTTAGAGGGATTGGGTGAACTAAATTGACCCTTCATGTCCTAATACGAGATGCCAAATGCCCCTTAGTGTTCAAAGATGTGCATAAGATTGGATTGGCCATGCTAAATTGTTGCTTCATGTCCCAAGATGGGTACGAGATGCAGATTGGCCAGGCTAAATTTCCTTTAGCATCCCAAGATGTGGATGAGAAGAGAATTTTATATGTTTAAATCCCCTGAATGTACCAAGATGTATAGGTTAGGTGGATTGGCCGTGCTAAACTGCCCCTTACTCTCCCAACGTATGTAACTTAAGTGACTTGGCCTGTTCCTTATTATCACAAAGTGTGTAGGTTCGGTGGATTTGCCATGCTAAGTTGTCTCATAGTATCCCAAGACATGTAAGTTAGGTAGATTGGCCATGCTAAATTGTCCCATAGTATCCTAAGACATGTAAGTTAGGTAGATTGGCCATGCTAAATTGGCTCTTAGTATCTCAAGATGTGTAGATTTGGTGGATTGGCCATGCTAAACTGCTCCTTACTGTCCCAAGATATGTAAGTTATGTGGATTGGCCATGCTAAATGGCCCCTTTGGGTCCCAAGTTTGTAAATTAGATGGATTGGCAATGATAAATTGCCACTAAGTGTCGCAAGATCTGTAGGTTAGAACATAAGAACATAAGATCCAGGAGCAGGAGTTGGCCATCCAGCCCCTCGACCCTGCCCCACCATTCAACAAGATCATGGCTGATCTGATAGATGTTCAGTTCCACTTTCCTGCTTTCTCCCCATAATCTTTAATTCACTTATCGATCAGAAATCTATCTACCTGTGACTTAAACGTATTTAACAAGGTCACCTCCACCACTTCAATGGGCAGAGAATTTCAAAGATTCACTACCCTCTGGGAGAAGAAGTTCCTCCTGAACTCTGTTCTAAACTGACTCCTCTGTATTTTGAGGCTGTGCCCTCTGGTTCTGGTTTCCTTTCTAAGCGGGAAGAATCTCTCTACCTTGACCCTATCTTATGTCTCTATAAGGTCACCGTTCAACCTTCTAAACTCCAACGAGTACAGGCCCAGTCTATTCAATCTCTCCTCATAAACTAACCCCCTCATCTCCGGCATCAACCTGGTGAACCTTCTCTGTATTCCCTCCAAAGCCAATATATCCTTTCATAAATGTGGCAACCAAAACTGTACTCCAGTTGTGACCCCATCAGTGCCCTGTACAGTTGCAGTAAGACCTCCCTGTTTTTATATTCTGTCCCCCTCACTATAAAGGCCAACATCCCATTTGTCTTCTTGAGCAACTGCAGACAGGGGGGTTTTTGTGATTCTTGCATAAGGACCCCCAGGTCCCTCTGCACTGTAGCATGTTGTAATTTTTCACCATTTAAATAATAAAATAGTCCATTTTATTATTATTCCTTCCAAAGTGGATAACCTCACACTTGCCAACGTTATATTCCATCTGACAGACCTGTGCCCAATTACTGAGCCAATTTTTGGGTGGATTGGCCATGCTGAATTCATTTTATTTTATTGTGCCAAATTCATTCATCTTAGCGTGCCAAGATGTGTACGAGAGGTGCAAAGGCCAGGCTAAATTGCCCTTTAGTGTCCCAAGATGTATCTAAGATATGGATTGGCCATGCTAACTTCCCCGTAGTGTCCCAGAATGTGTATGAGAGGATTGTTTAGCCAGGTTAAATTCCCCTTAGTCTACTAAAATGTATGTGAGAGGTGGATTGACCATGCTAAATTGCTCCTTAGTATCCCAAGGGGTGTGCAAAAAATGGATTGGCCATGCTAAATTTCCTCTTAGTGTTGCAACATGTGTACAACAGTTGGATTGGCCATGCTAAATTCTCCTTAGTGTCCAAAGATGTGTACCGATGTGTGGATTGGCCATACTAAATTCTCCTTAGTATCCTACAGTGTCCCAAAATGTGTAGGAGATGTGGATTGGCCATGGTAAATTGTCCCTTGGTGTCACAAGATGTGTAGATTAGATGGATTTGGCATGGCCAATCCACCTAGGTGTCCATTTAGACACCATTTAGGTGTCCTAAGATCTGTACGAGATTGGATTGGCTATGCTAAACTGCCTCTTTGTGTCCCTTGATGTGTAGATTGGGTGGATTGGCCATGCTTAAATAGCTCTTAGTGCCCCAAGATGTATATGAGATGTGATTTGGCCGTGCTAAATCATCCCTTAGTGTTCCAAGATGTATATGAGATGTGATTTGGCCATGCTAAATTGTCCCTTAGTGTTCCAAGATGTAGAGGAGAGGTGAATTGATCATACTAAATTGCCGTCAGTCCCAAAATGTGTATGACAGGTGGATTGGCCATGCTAAATTGACTCTTAGTGTCCCAAGAAATGCATGAGATGTGGACTGGCCACGCTAAACTGCCTCTCAGTTGGATTGTCCTTTATTGTCCCAAGATGTGTATGTTCGGGGGATTGGATGTGCTAAATCGGCCCTTAGTGTCCCAAGATATGTACGAGAGGTTGATTGGCTGTACTAAACTGTTCCTTAGAGTCCCTAGATGTGTACAACAGGTATATTGCCCATGCTAAGTTTCCCATAGCATCCCAAGATATGTACGAGAGGTGCATTGGCCATGCCAAACTGCCCCTTAGTGCCCCAAGATGTTTACGAAATGTGGTTTGGCCATGCTAAACTCCCCTCACTGTCTGAAGATGTACAGGATCCCAAGGTGTGTAGTAGAGGTGGATTGGCCATGCTAAACTGCCCCTTAGTGCCCCAAGATGTGCAATAAATGTGAATAGGCCGTGCGATATTCCCCATTGAGTCAATAAATGTGCATGAGAAGTTGTTTAGAGGGGAATTTAGCATGGTCAGTCCAGCACTCGTATAGATCTTGGGTCACTACAGGCAATTTGGCCTGGCCAATCCACCTCTCATAAACATCCTGGGACAGTAAGGGGCAATTTAGCCTGGCCAATCCACCTCTCATAAACATCCTGGGACAGTAAGGGGCAATTTAGCCTGGCCAATCCACCTCTCATAAACATCCTGGGACAGTAAGGGGCAATTTAGCCTGGCCAATCCACCTCTCATAAACATCCTGGGACAGTAAGGGGCAATTTAGCCTGGCCAATCCACCTCTCATAAACATCCTGGGACAGTAAGGGGCAATTTAGCCTGGCCAATAAGGGGCAATTTAGCCTGGCCAATCCACCTCTCATAAACATCCTGGGACAGTAAGGGGCAATTTAGCCTGGCCATGTGAAATTCCACTTAGTGAGCCAAGATGTGTAGGTTATGTGGATAAGCCAGGCTAACTTCACTCTCAATGACCTAAGATGTGTGCGAGAGTCAGATCATTCTCTGGGTGGGGGAGGGGAATGAGGTCGGATCATTCTCTGGGTGGTGAGGGGTCAAGGTTCAGGGATGGTGAGGGGTCAAGGTTCAGGGATGTTGAGGGGTCAGGAGTCAGAGATGGTGAGGGGTGAGGGGTCAGCGATGGTGAGAGTTGCGCTGTCTGGGATGGTGAGGGGTCACAGGTCAGGATTTGTGAGGACTGAGGGGTCAGACGTGCAGTCTGGTGAGAGGTCAGGGGTGATGAGGGATCAAGAGTGAGGGATGGTGAGGGGTCAGGGATGGTGAGGGGTCAGGGTTGGTGAGGGGTGGAGGGGTCAGGATTGTGTAGGGGTGGGGTCAGGATTGGTGAGGTCAGGATGGTGAGGGGTGAAGGGTCAGGGTTGGTGAGGGGTCAAGAATGGTGATGGGTGAGGGGTCAGGGTTGGTGAGGGGTAAGGGTCAGGATTGGTGAGGAGTCAGGAATGGTGAGGGGTGAAGGGTCACAGTTGGTGAGGGGTGAGGGGTCAGGATTGGTGAGGAGTAGGGGTCAGATTGGTAAGGGGTGAGGGGTGATGTGTGAGGGGTGACGGGTCAGTGTTGGTGACGGGTGAGTGGTGAGGGGTCAGGGTTGGTGAGGGGTGAGCGGTAAGGGGTCAGGGATGGTGGGGCGTCAGGGATGGTGAGGGGTGAGGGGTGAGGGATGGTGAGGAGTGAGGGGTGACGTATGAGGGGTGACGGGTCAGTGTTGGTGAAGGGTGAGGGGTCA
This sequence comes from Sphyrna mokarran, assembly GCA_024679065.1. NCBI lineage: Eukaryota > Metazoa > Chordata > Chondrichthyes > Carcharhiniformes > Carcharhinidae > Sphyrna > Sphyrna mokarran. The sequence continues at coordinate 107,177 of JAGIQG010000031.1, forward strand.
GGGATAGTGACGGTAGGCGTGAGGGATCAGGATTGGTGAGGGGTGAGGCGTGAGGGGTCGGGATGGTGAGGGGTGAGGGTCAGGGATGGTGAGGGTGAGGGGTGAGGAGTCAGGGATGGTGAGGGGTCAGGGGTCAGGGATCAGGGTTGGTGAGGGGTGAGGGGTCAGGGATGGTGAGAGGTCAGGGGTGATGAAGGATCAGGAGTCCGGGATGGTGAGGTTGAGGGATGAGGATGAAGTATGGTGAGGGGTGAGGGGTGAAGGGTCAGGGTTGGTGAGGGGTGAGGGGTCATGGTTGGTGAGGGGTGAGGGGTCAGGGATGGTGAGGTGTCAGGGATGGTGAGGGGTGAAAGGTCAGGGATGTGAAGGGTGAAGGGTCAGGGATGGTGAAGGGTGAAAGGTCAGGGATGGTGAGGGGTGAAGGGTCAGTGTTGGTGAGCATTGAGCGGTCAGGGATCAGTGTGGTGAGGGGTCAGAGGTCAGGGATGATGAGGAGTCACGGATGGTGAGGGGTTAGGATTGGTGAGGGATGAGGAGTCAGGGAGGTTGAGGGGTGAGGGGTCAGGGATGGTGAGAGGTGAGGGTTCATAGGTGGTGAGGGATCAGAGATGATGAGGGTTGAGGGGTTAGGATGGTGAGGGGTCATGGGTAAGGATTGCTAGGGGTCAGAGATGGTGAGAGATGATGAATCAGGGATGATGAGGGGCTAGGTTCATGAGGGGTGACATTCAGGGTTGGTGAGGGGTGAGGGGTTAGGGATGGTGAAGTGTCAGAGGTCAGAGAACTTAGATATCATGGGTGGTGTGGGGTCAGGATCGGTGAGGGGTCAGGGATGGTGAGGGGTCAGGAGTCAGAGATGCTGAGGGCTGAGGGGTCAGGGATGGTGAGGTATGGTGATAAGTGAGAGTGAGCAGTCAGAGATAGTGAGGGATGAGAGGTCAGGAATGCTGAGGGGTCAGAGGTCAGGGATGGTGAGGATGGAAGGGTGAGGAATGGTGCAGAATGGAGGGGTGAGGGATGGTGCAGGATGAGGGGTCAGTGATAGTGAGGGGTGAGAGGTGAAGATTGATGAGGGGTGAAAGATTAGGGTTGGTGAGGGGTGAGAGTTCATGGATGGTGAGGAGTCAGAATTGGTGAGGGATGAGGGGTTAGTGTTGGAGATGGGTCAGGAATGGTCAGGGGTCAGGAATGATGAGGAGTCAGGGGTCAGGAAGGATGAGGGGTCAGGGGTCAGTGTTGGTGAGGGGAGGATTCAAGTTTGGTGAGGGATGGTGAGATGTGAGGGGTCAGGTCTGGTGAGGGGTGAGAGGTCAGGGATGGGGCCAGGTCGAGGAGATGGATGGTGAAGGGTCAGGATTGGCGAAGGCTGGTAAGAGATGAAGGGGCAGGGTTGGTGAGGGGTGAGAGATGGTGAGGGGTGAGGACTAGGTAATGGTAAGAGGTGAGAGATGGTGAAAGGTCAGGATTGGTGAAGGGTCAGTGTTGGTGAAGGATTAGGGATAGTGAGAGATCAGGGATGGTGAGGGATGAGAAGTCAGGGACAGCAAGGGGTCGGGGATAGTGAGGGGTGAGAGGCCAAGGTTAGTGAAGGATAAGGGGTTAGGATTGGTGAGGACTAAGGGGTCAGGAATGGTGAGGGATCAGAGATGATGAGGGTTGAAGGGTTAGGGATGTTGAAGGTCAGGAATGGCAAAGGGTCAGGGTTTGTAAAGCGTGAGGGGTCAGGGATGGTGAGGGGTCATGAGTCAGGGATGGTGAGCGATGAGGGATGAGGGTTGGTGAAGGATGGTGAGGAGTAAGGGGTCAGGGATAGTGAGAGATCAGGAGTCAGGGATGGTGAAGGATGAGGCCTCAGGGTTGGTGAGGGGTGAGGGGTCAGGGTTAGTCATGGAGAGGTGAGGAGTCAAGATCGGTGAGGGGTCAGGGGTCAGGGATGGAGAAGGTGATGGGTCAGGGTTGGTGAGATATGGTGATAGATGAGGGGCAAGCAGTCAGAAATGGTGGGGGTGAGAAGTCAGGGATGCTGAAGGGTTGGGGTCAAGGATGGCAAGGAGGTGAGGGGTCAGGGATGGTGACGGGTGAGGGGTCAGTGATGGTGACGGGGGAGGGGTCAGTGATGGTGACGGGGGAGGGGTCAGGAATGGTGGGGTGGGGGTCAGTGATGGTGACGGGTGAGGGGTCAGTGATGGTGCGGGGGAGGGTCAGTGATGGTGACGGGGGAGGGGTCAGTGATGGTGACGGGGTGAGGGGTCAGTGATGGTGACGGGTGAGGGGTCAGTGATGGTGACGGGTGAGGGGTCAGGAATGGTGACGGGTGAGGGGTCAGTGATGGTGACGGGTGAGGGGTCAGTGATGGTGACGGGGGAGGGGTCAGTGATGGTGACGGGGGAGGGGTCAGTGATGGTGACGGGGGAGGGGTCAGTGATGGTCGGGAGGTCAGGATGGTGACGGGTGAGGGGTCAGTGATGGTGACGGGGGAGGAGTCAGTGATGGTGACGGGGGAGGGGTCAGTGATGGTGACGGGGGGAGAGTCAGTGATGGTGACGGGGGAGGGGTCAGTGATGGTGACGGGGAGAGTCAGTGATGGTGACGGGGGAGTCAGTGATGGTGACGGGTGAGGGGTCAGGAATGGTGACGGGTGAGGGGTCAGTGATGGTGACGGGGGAGGAGTCAGTGATGGTGACGGGGGAGGAGTCAGGTTTGGTGAAGGATGAGGGCTCAGGGATGTGATGTGTCAGGGTTGCTGAGGGGTGAGGGGTCAGAGTTGGTGAGGGGTCAGGGGTAAGAGAAGGTGAGTGGTCACAGTTGGCAAGGGTGAAGGGTCAGGGATAGTGATGGGTGAGGATTCAGGTTTAGTGAGAGGTAAGGGATGGTGAGAGGTCAGGGTTGGTGAGGGGTGAGGTGACACATTGGTGAAGGCTGAGGGGTCAAAGGTCAGGTGAGGGGTCAGAGGTCAGGTGAGGGGTCAGGGATGGTGAGGGGTAAGGGATGGTGAGGGGTCAGGGGTAAGGGATGGTGAGGGGTCAGGGATCAGGGAGGTTTGAAAGGTCAGAGATGGTCAGGGCTGAGAAGCCAGCGATGCTGAGGGAGTCAGGGTTTGTAGGGGGAGTGGTCAGGGATGGTGAGGGGTGAGTGTCAGGCTGGACAGTGGTCAGGGATAGTAAGGGGTGAGGGTGAGGGTCAGGGAAGGTGAGCGGTAAGGGGTCAGGGAAGGAATGGGTGAAGAGTCAGAGATGGTCGATGGATTTGTCAGGGGTCTGGGATGGTGAGGGGTGAGGGGATCAGGAATGGAGAGGGGTGAGGGGATCAGGAATGGTGAGGGTGAGGGGATCAGGAATGGTGAGGGTGAGGGGATCAGGAATGGTGAGGGGTGAGGGGATCAGGAATGGTGAGGGGTGAGGGGATCAGGAATGGTGAGGGGTGAGGGGTCAGGAATGGTGAGGGGTGAGAGATCAGGGATGGTGAGGTTGAGGGATCAGGAATGGTGGGGGTGAGGGGATCAGGAATGGTGAGGGGTGAGGGGATCAGGAATGGTGAGGGGTGAGGGGATCAGGGTTGGTGAGAGATGAGAGATCAGGGAAGGTGTGGAGTGAGGAGTCAGAAATGGTGAGAGATCAGGGATTGTGAGGGGTTAGGGGTCAGGGATGGTGAGAGGTGAGGCGTTAGGGTTGGTGAGGGGTGAGGGTTATTGAGGGGTGAGTGGGAAGGAATGGTGAGATGTGAGGTGTCAAGGTTGGTCAGCAGTCAGGGATGGTGATGGGTGAAGGGTCAGGGATGGTGATGGGTGAAGGGTCAGGGATGGTGATGGGTGAAGGGTCAGGGATGGTGATGGGTGAAGGGTCAGGGATGGTGATGGGTGAAGGGTCAGGGATGGTGATGGGTGAAGGGTCAGGGTTGGTGATGGGTGAAGGGTCAGCATTGATGAGGGATCAAGGGTCAGGAATGGTGAGGGGTGAGGAATAGGCTGGGTCAGGGGTGAGGGATGGTGAGGGGTGAGGGATTTGGGATGATGATGGATGAGGGGTCAAGAATGGTGAGGGTTAAGAGGTCAAGGATGGTGTGGGGTGAGGACTCATGGATTGAGGTGTCAGGGATCAGGATTGGTCAGAGGTCAGGAACGCTGAGGGGTCAGGGGATGGGAATGGTGAGGGGTCGGGGATAGTGATTGGTGAGGAGACAAGGATGGTGAGGGGTGAGGTGTGAGGGATGGTGAGAGGTGTGGGCTGAAGGATGGTAAGGGGTGAGGGGTCCGGAATGGTGAGGGGTGAGAGGTCAGGAATGGTGATAGCTGAGGGGGTCAGGAATGGTAAGGGATCAGGGATCAGGGAATGGTGAGGGGTCAGGGATGGTGAGGGGTCAGGGTCAGGATTGGTCAGAGTGAGGACTCAGAGTTGGAGAGGGGTCAGGGATGGTGAAGAGTGAGGGATGAGGGTTGGTGAGGTGTGAGGGGTCAGAGGTGGTGAGGGGTGAGAGAGAGTGTGGTGTCAGGGATGGTGAGGGATCAGATATGATGAGGGTCAGTGTTCAGGTTTTGTGAGGGGTGAGGGTCAGTATTGGTGAGGGGTGAGGAGTCAGGGTGGCTGAGGGGTGAAGTGTCAGATATAGTGAGGAGTGACTGGTCAGGGATAGTGAGGCATGAGGGATCACGGCTAGTGAGGTGTGAGAGGTGAGGGATAATGAGGGAGGGGTCAGGGATAGTGAGGGGATGGTGAAAGGTTAGGGATGATGAGGGATCAGGGAAAGTGAGTAGTGAGTGGTCAGTGTTGCTAAGGGCTGAGGGGTCAAGGATAGTGAGGGGTGAGGGGTGAGGGATAGTGAGGGATGAGGGGTCAGGGATAGTGAGGGCTGAGGGGTCAGGGATAGTGAGGGATGAGGGCTCAGGGATAGTGAGTGGTGAGGGGTCAGGCACAGAGAGGGTGAGGGGTCAGGGATAGTGAGTGGTGAGGGGTCAGGGATAGTGAGGGGTGAGGGGTCAGGGATAGTGAGTGGTGAGGGGTCAGGGATAGTGAGTGGTGAGGGGTCAGGGATAGTGAGGGATGAGGGGTCAGGGATTTGAGTGGTGAGGGGTCAGGGATAGTGAGGGTGAGGGGTCAGGGACAGTGAGGGATGAGGGTTCAGGGATAGTGAGTGGTGAGGGGTCAGGGATAGTGATGTGAGGGTTCAGGGATATTGATGGTGAGGGGTCAGGGATATTGAGTGGTGAGGGGTCAGGGATAGTGAGTGGTGAGGGGTCAGGGATAGTGAGTGGTGAGGGGTCAGGGACAGTGAGGGATGAGGCAGGATAGTGAGGGCTGAGGGGTCAGGGATAGTGAGGGATGAGGGGTGAGGGATAGTGAGGGATGGGAGTCAGGGATAGTGAGGGATGAGGGGTCAGGGATAGTGAGTGGGGTGAGGGGTCAGGGACAGTGAGGGTGAAGGGTCAGGGACAGTGAGGGGTGAAGGGTCAGGGACAGTGAGGGGTGAGGGGTCAGGGATAGTGAGTGGTGAGGGGTCAGGGACAGTGAGGGATGAGGGGTCAGGATAGTGAGTGGTGAGGGTGAGGGATAGTGAGGGATGAGGGGTGAGGGATAGTGAGGGATGAGGAGTCAGGGATAGTGAGGGATGAGGGGTGAGGGATAGTGAGGGATGAGGGGTGAGGGATAGTGAGGGATGAGGAGTCAGGATAGTGAGGGATGAGGGGTCAGGGATAGTGAGGGATGAGGGTGAGGGATAGTGAGGATGAGGGGTCAGGAATGGTGAGGTGTGAGGGGTCAGGGATAGTGAGGGTATTGGATCAGAGATAGTGAGGGATGAGGGGTGAGGGATAGTGAGGGTGAGGGGAAAGGGATGGTGAGGGGTGAGGGGTCAGAGGGCAAAGGGTTAAGAGATGGTGAGGGGTCAGTGGTCACGGATGGTGAGGGGGAAGGAATAGCGAGGGGGTCAGGGGTCAGGAATGGTGGGAAATGTGAGCTGTGGAATACTGAGGGGTGAGGGATAGTGAGGGGTGAGGGGTCAATGTTAGTGAGGAGTGAGGAATGGTGAGGTGTCAGACATGGAGAGGATTAGGAGTGAGGGTTGGTGAGGGGTGAGGGGTCAGAGATAGTGAGGGGTGAGGGATGGTGAGGGGTGAGGAATGAAGGTATGCGAGAGGTCAGGGATGGTGATGGATGAGCTGTCAGGGACATTGAGGGGTCAGGGTAGATGAGGGGTCAGGGTTCAGAGATGGTGGGGGTGAGGGATGTGAGGTGTCAGGATTGCTGAGGGGTGAGGAGTCAAGGTTGGTGAGGGGTCAAGAGTCAGGGATTGTGAGGGATTAGGGATGTTGAGGGGTCAGCATTGGTGAAGGGAGGGGTCAGGCTTGGTGAGGGGTGAAGGGTGAGGGGTCAAGGTTGGTGAGGAGTCAACAGTCACGGATGCTGTGGGTTCAGGGTTGGTGAGGGTGAGGGTCTGGGTTGGAGAGGGCTGAGTGGTGAGAATGATGGGTCAGGAATGGTGAGGGGAGAATGGTGAGGGGTCAGAGATGGTGAGGGGATGGTGAGAGGTTCGGGATGATGAGGGACCAGGGAAGGTGAGGGCTGAGTGGTCAGGGTTGGTAAGGAGTGAAAGGTCACAGATGGTGAGGGTTGACAGTTCAGGAATGGTGAGGGGTGAGGGGTCAGCAATGGTGAGGGGTCAGAGGTGGTGAGGGCTGAGTGGTCTGGGTTGGTGAGGGATGATGGTTCTGGGATAGTGAGGTGAATGGGATCAGGGATAGTGAGGGTTCAGGATTAGTGAAGGATGAGGGGTCAGGAATGATGAGGGTTCAGGATTGATGAGTGGCAAGGGGTCATGGTTGGTGAGGAGTGAAGGGTGAGGGATGGTGAGGGCTGAGGGGTCACTGATGGTGAGGCATGTTGAGGTCTGAGGGGTAGAGGGATGGTGAAGTGACAGAGATGATGCAGAATGAGGAGTCAAGGATGGTGAGGGGTCAGGGGTTAGGAAGGTTAGGGGCCAGGAATGCTGAGCGGTCAGTGTTGGTGAGAGGTCAGTGTTGGTGAGGGGGTCAATGTTGGTGAGGGGGGTCAATGTTGGTGAGGGGGTCAGTGTTGATGAGGGGTCAGTGTGGTGAGGGTCAGTGTTGGTGAGGGTCAGTGTTGGTGAGGGTCAGTGCTGATGAGGGGTCAGTGTTGGTGAGGGGTCAGTGTTGGTGAAGGGGTCAGTGTTGGTGAGGGGTCAGTGTTGGTGAGGGGGTCAGTGTTGATGAGGGGGTCAGTGTTGGTGAGAGGGTCAGTGTTGGTGAGGGGGTCAGTGTTGGTGAGGGGGTCAGTGTTGGTGAGGGGTCAGTGTTGGTGAGAGGGTCAGTGTTGGTGAGGGGGTCAGTGTTGGTGAGGGGTCAGTGTTGGTGAGGGGGCAGTGTTGGTGAGGGGGTCAGTGTTGGTGAGGGGGTCAGTGTTGGTGAGGGTCAGTGTGGTGAAGGGGTCAGTGTGGTGAGGGGTCAGTGTTGGTGAGAGGGTCAGTGTTGGTGAGGGGGTCAGTGTTGGTGAGAGGTTCAGTGTGGTGAGGGGTCAGTGTTGGTGAGGGGGTCAATGTTGGTGAGCAGTCAGTGTTGGTGAGGGGTCAAGGTGGATCAGGAATAGTGAGGGGTGAGCAGGTTTGGTGAGGGGTGAGAGGTCAGCAATGGTGAGGGTTGAGGAGTCAGGGATAGAACATAGAACATAGAACATAGAACAATACAGCACAGAACAGGCCCTTCGGCCTTCGATGTTGTGCCGACCAATATAAAAAGCAATGCCCCTCCAAACTAAACCATTCCCTTCTCTTCCACATACTTATCAACTAACCTCTTAAATGCCACCAAACTTGGCGCATCTACAACTGCTGCAGGCAGGGCATTCCACTCCCGAACCACCCTTTGGGTAAAGAACCTACCTCTGATATCCGTCCTATAACTATCACCCCTTAATTTGATGGTGAGGATGAGGGGCCAGGGATGGTGAGGGGTGAGGGGTGAGAGGTTGTAATTGACAATGGGTGAGGGGCCGGGTGAATAGGGGGGTGAGGGGGGGGTCAGGGATGGTGAGGGATCAGGAGACTGTGAGGGGGGTCAGGGATGGTGAGGGATCAGGAGACTGTGAGGGGGGGTCAGGATGGTGAGGGATCAGGAGACTGTGAGGGGGGGTCAGGGATGGTGAGGAGTGAGGGTCAGGGTTGCTGAGGGATGAGAGGTCAAGGATGATGAGCAGTCAGGAACGGTGAAGGATCAGGACAGGTGTGGGTCAGGGTTGGTGAGAGGTGAGGGGTCAGAGTTGGTTTCTCCTGAGGGGTCAGGGTTAGTGAGCGATGAGGGTCAGGGATGGTGAGAGGTTAGAGGTCAGGGATGGTGAGGGGTTGGAGAGAGAGATAGTGAGGGTCAGGCATGGTGATGGGTGAATGGTGAAAGATGATGAGAGGTGAGGGGTCATGGATATTGAGGTGTCAAGATTGGTGAGATGTGAGGGGTCAGGGATAGTGAGAGGTCAGGGATGGTAAAAGGTGAGAGTTCAGAGGTTGGTTGCTGCTGGGGGGGTCAGGGCTGGTGAGAGGTCAGAGGTCAGGGATGGTGAGATGTCAGGGTTGGTGAGGGGTAAAGGGTCAGGTTTGGTGAGGGATGAGGGTCAGGGTGGGTGAGGGGTCAGGTTGGGTGAGGGGTCGGGGATGGTGAGGGGTCAGGTAATATGGATGGTGAGGGGTCAGGGATGGTGAGGGATAAATGGTCAGGCACAATGAGGTGTCAGAATGGTGACGGTTGAAGGGTCAGGGATAGTGAGTGTGAGGGTTCAGGGTCAGTGACGGGTGAGGGATCCACATCTCTTTAACCTGGGGCTTAACACTCTCTCCACTCACACTGTCTGTATCTTTAAGAATTGATTGGCTGTAAAGACTCCTATTCCAATCATTAAACTGGTGTTGTGGGATTTCTTTGTGTTTGAGGGGTGAGGGGTCAGGGATGGTGAGGGGTCAGGGGTGGTGAGGGTCAGGAGTCCGGAATGTGAGGGTCGTGGTTGGTGAGGGGTCAGGGAGGAGAGGGGTCAGGAGTCCAGAATGGTGAGGGGTCTGGTGTGAGGGGTCAGGGAGAGAGGGGAGGAGTCGGAATGTGAGGGTCGTGGTTGGTGAGGGGTCAGGGATGGAGAGGGGCCAGGAGTCGGAATGGTGAGGGGTCAGGGTGGTGAGGGTCAGGAGTCCGGAATGGTGGGTCGGGGTGGTGAGGGGTCAGGAGTCCGGAATGGTGAGGGGTAGGGTTGGTGAGGGGTCAGGAGTCCGGAATGGTGAGGGCTGGGTTGGTGAGGGGTCAGGAGTCGGAATGGTGAGGGGTCAGGTTGGTGAGGGGTCAGAGTGGTGAGGGGACAGGAGTCCGGAATGTGGGCGGGGTTGGTGAGGGGTCAGGAGTCCGGAATGTGAGGGGTCAGAGTTGGTGAGGGGTCAGAGTTGGTGAGGGGCAGGAGTCCGAATGGTGGGGTCGGGGTTGGTGAGGGGTCAGGAGTCCGGAATGGTGAGGGGTCAGAGTTGGTGAGGGGTCGGAGTCGGAATGGTGGGGTCGGGGTTGGGAGGGGTCAGGAGTCCGGAATGGTGAGGGGTCAGGGATGGAGAGGGTCAGGAGTCCGGAATGGTGAGGGGTCAGGGTTGGTGAGGGGTCAGGAGTCCGGAATGGTGAGGGGTCAGGGATGGAGAGGGTTCAGGAGTCCGGAATGGTGAGGGGTCAGGGATGGAGAGGGTTCAGGAGTCCGGAATGGTGAGGGGTCAGGGATGGAGAGGGTTCAGGAGTCCGGAATGGTGAGGGGTCAGGGATGGAGAGGGGTCAGGAGTCCGGAATGGTGAGGGGTCAGGGATGGAGAGGGTTCAGGAGTCCGGCATGGTGAGGGGTTGGGGTTGGTGAGTGGTGAGTGGTGATGGATGGAGAGGGGTCAGGGATAGTGAGGTGTAAGGGATGGTGAAGGGTGTGGGGTCAGGATTGCTGGATGTTGAGGGGTCAGGGACAGTGAGCGGTGAGAGATGGTGAGGGGTGAGAGGTCAGTGATGGTGACAGGTCAAAGGGTGAGGGGTGAGGGGTCAGTGATGGTGAGTATTCATGGATGGTGAGAGGTCAGGGGTGGAGAGCAGTGATGGGTCAGGGTTGCTGAGGGGTGAGGGGTCAGGGTTGCTGAGGGGTGAGGGGTCAGGGTTGGTGAGGGGTGAGGGGTCAGGGTTGCTGAGGGATGAGGGGTCAGGGTTGCTGAGGGGAGGGGTCAGGGTTGGAGGGGGAGGGGTCAGGGTTTGAGGGATGAGGGTCAGGGTTGCTGAGGGGTGAGGGGTCAGGGTTGCTGAGGTGAGGGGTCAGGGTTGGTGAGGGATGAGGGGTCAGGGTTGATGAAGGATGAGGGATGATGAGGGTGAAGAGTCAGGGTTGTGTTGAGTGAGGTTAGGGATGGTGAGGGGTGGAGGGTGAGGGGGGGGAGGGTGGGTGGGGTGGTGGGATGAGGGGGGTGGATGAGGGTCAGAAGTGGTGAGGGGACAGGGATCAGGGATGGTGGGAGGTGAGGGGTCACGATTGGTGAGGGATGAGGGTCAGGGATGATGAGGGATGAGGGGTTAGATTTGATGAAGAGTGAGGGGTCAGGAACGGTGAGGAGTCAGGAACAGTGAGGGGTCAGGAACAGTGAGGGGTCAGCAGTGGTGAGGGAGGAGGGGGTCAGGATGCAGAGGGAGAGGGTCAGGGATGGTGAGGGGTGAGGCATCAGGGTTGGTGAGGGGTCAAGGACAGTGAGGGCGAAGGGTCAGTGCTGGTAAGTGGTGAGGGTTTAGGGTTGGTGAAGGGTGAGGGGTCAGTGATGGTGAGAGGTCAGGGTTATTGAGGGGTGGTGAGGGATGAGGGGTCAGAATGGTGAGGGGTCAAGGATGGTGAGGGGTCAGGCATGG
>JAGIQG010000031.1:118164-157539 GCA_024679065.1 Sphyrna mokarran
ATTAGCTGGATTGGCCATGTTACGTTGCCCCTTAGTGTCCCAAATGTGTAGGCGGATGGCAATGATAATATGTGTATGGGAAGTGTGTAGACCAGGCTAAATTGCCCCTTAGTGTCCCAATATGTGGGACCATATGGGGTGATTTAGCACTTCCAATCAACCTACCTATACCTCTTGGGACACTAAGGGGCAATCCATCTAACCTCCACATCTGTGACCATGAAGGGGCAATCTACTATGGCCAGTCCACATCTTGTACACATCTTGGGACACAAAGAGGAATTTTAGCATGGCCAATCCACCTCTCATACACATCTTAGGACACTAAGGGTCAATTTGGCTTGAGCAATCCACCTATCTTACACACCTTGGAATACTAAGGGGCAATTGAGCATAGCCTAGGCACCTCTTGTCCATACATTGGCACACTAAGCATTGCCTATCCTCCTAACTTACACATTTGAGACACTAAGGGGCAATTTCGCATGGCCAATCCGCCTAACCTACACATGTTGGGATAGTAAGGGGCACTTTAGCATGACAAATCCACTTAATCTACACATCTTGGGACACCAAGGGCCATTTTAGCATGGACAATTAACCAAACCTACACATCTTTGCACACTAAGGGCATTTAGCATTGCCAATCCATTTAATCTATACATCTTGGGACACTAAAATTAATTTAGCATGCTCAATCCACATCTTGTACACATCTTGGGATATGAAATGACAATTTAGATGGCCAATCCACCCAACCTACACATCTTAACACACTATGGGCAATTTTGCATTGCCAATAGATTAGATCTTATTGAAGTAGATAGGGAGGATGTGCTAGATATTCTTGAGGGTTTGAAGTTGGATAAGTCCCCTGGGCCGGATGGGATTTACCCTAGGATTCTCTGGGAGGCAAGAGAGGAGATTGCAGAGCCTCTGGCTCTGATCTTCAGGTCGTCGTTGGTTACGGGTGTGGTTCCGGAGGACTGGAGGATAGCGAATGTGGGCCCATTGTTTAAGAAGGGGAAGAGAGACCTTCCAGGGAATTATAGGCCAGTGAGTCTTACTTCTGTTGTGGGCAAGGTATTGGAGAGAATTATTAGAACATAGAACATAGAACAATACAGCACAGAACAGGCCCTTCGGCCTTCGATGTTGTGCCGACCAATATAAAAAGCAATGCCCCTCCAACTAAACCATTCCCTTTCTCTTCCATATACTTATCAACTAACCTCTTAAACGCCACCAAACTTGGCGCATCTACAACTGCTGCAGGCAGGGCATTCCACTCCCGAACCACCCTTTGGGTAAAGAACCTACCTCTGATATCCGTCCTATAACTATCACCCTTAATTTAAAGCTGTGTCCCCTCGTGCTAGCTTTCTCCATCCTAGGAAAAAGGCTATCACTGTCCACCCTATCTAAACCTCTAATCATCTTATATGTTTCGATAAGGTCCCCTCTTAGCCGCCTCCTTTCTAACGAAAACAACCTCAAATCCCTCAGCCTCTCTTCATAAGACCTGCCCTCCATACCAGGCAACATCCTGGTAAACCTCCTCTGTACCCTCTCCAATGCCTCCACATCTTTCTTATAATGCGGGGACCAGAACTGCACACAATACTCCAAGTGCGGCCGCACTAGAGTTTTGTACAGTTGCAACATGACGTTGCGGCTCGAAATTCAATCCCTCTACCAATAAAAGCTAAGACTCCATATGCCTTCTAACAACCTTCTCGACTTGACTGCCTACTTTCAGGGATCTATGCACATACACACCAAGATCCTCTGTTCATCTAGACTACTAAGAATCCTACCATTAGCCCTATACTCTACACATTTATTATTTCTGCCAAAGTGCATTACCTCACACTTTTCCACATTAAACTCCATTTGCCACCTCTCGGCCCAGCTCTGCAACTTGTCAAGTCCCTCTGCAAACTATAACACCCCTCTTCACTATCTACCACTCCACCGACTTTAGTGTCATCTGCAAATTTACTAATCCATCCTTCAATACCCTCATCCAGATCATTTATAAAAATTACAAACAGCAGGGGCCCCAAAACAGACCCCTGAGGTACACCACTTGTCACCGAACTCCACGATGAATATCTCCCATCAACCACCACCCTCTGTCTTCTATCTGCTAGCCAATTCCTAACCCAATTAGCTAAATCACCCTCTATCCCATACATCTGCATTTTCTGCAGAAGTCTTCCATGGGCCACCTTATCAAACGCCTTACTAAAGTCCATATATACCACATCAACCGCCTTACCCCCATCCACCTTTGGTCACTTTTTCAAAAAACTCAATGAGGTTAGTAAGGCACGACCTACCCTTCACAAAACCATGCTGACTATCCCAATCAATTCATTCTCTCTAAATAACTATAAATCCTATCCCTAATATTCTCTCCAATACTTTGCCCACCACAGAAGTAAGACTCCGGCCTATATAATTCCCTGGAAGGTCTCTCTTCCCCTTCTTGAACAACGGGACCACATTCGCTATCCTCCAGTCCTCCGGAACCACACCCGTAACCAACGACGACCTGAAGATCAGAGCCAGAGGCTCTGCAATCTCCTCTCTTGCCTCCCAGAGAATCCTAGGGTAAATCCCGTCCGGCCCAGGGGACTTATCCAACTTCAAACCCTCGAGAATATCTAGCACATCCTCCCTATCTACTTCGATACCTTCCAGTTTGCTACCCTGTACCTCAGTGTTCTCCATAACTACATTTACATCACCCTGCGTGAATACCGAAGAGAAATATTTATTCAGTGCCTCTCAATCTCTTCAGGCTCCACGCACAACTTCCCACTGCTGTCTATGACTGGCCCTAATCTTGCCCTAACCAATCTTCTATTCTTAACATATCTAAAGAAAGCTTTAGGATTCTCCTTAATCCTATCAGCCAAAGTCTTCTCGTGTCCTCTCTTAGCTCTCCTCAATTCACTCTTTAGCTCCCTCCTGGCTAATCTATAGCTATCCATTGCACTAACCGAGCCTTCAAGCCTCATCCTGACATAAGCCTCCTTTTTCTTCTTAACCAGCAAATCAACTTTTTTCGTACACCAAGGCTCTCTTACTCGACCATTTCCTCCCTGCCTGACAGGGACATACTTATCAAGGACCCGCAGCAGCTGCTCCTTGAATAAGCTCCACATTCCAGATGTTCCCAGTCCCTGTAGTTTCCTAGTCCAATCTATGCACCCTAATTCTCTCCTGATGGCCTCATAATTACCCTTCCCCCAGCTATAACTACTGCCCCCAGCTTCATGCCTATCCCTATCCATCACTAAGGTGAACGTAACCGAATTGTGGTCACTATCACCAAAATGTTCACTAACTTCCAAGCCTCACACCTGGTCTGGCTCATTGCCCAGCACCAAATCCAATGTAGCCTCACCTCTAGTTGGCTATTAGGGATAGGATTTATACTTCTATTCGATAGGATTTATACTTCTATAATCCTATTAGGGATAGGATTTATAGTTATTTAGAGAGAAATGAATTGATTGGGGATAGTCAGCATGGTTTTGTGAAGGGTAGGTTGTGTCTTACTAACCTTATTGAGTTTTTTGAAAAAGTGACCAAAGAGGTGGATGGGGGTAAGGCGGTTGATGTGGTATATATGGACTTTAGTAAGGCGTTTGATAAGGTGGCCCATGGAAGACTTCTGCAGAAAAAATGCAGATGGGATAGAGGGTGATTTAGCTAATTGGGTTAGGAATTGGCTAGCAGATAGAAACAGAGGGTGGTGGTTGATGGAGATATTCATCGTGGAGTTGGTGACAAGTGGTGTACCTAGGGGTCTGTTTTGGGGCCCTGCTGTTGTAATTTTTATAAATGATTGGATGAGGTATTGAAGGATGGATTAGTAAATTTGCAGATGACACTAAAGTTGGTGGAGTGGTAGATAGTGAAGAGGGGTGTTATAGTTTGCAGAGAGACTTGGACAAGTTGCAGAGCTGGGCCGAGAGGTGGCAAATGGAGTTTAATGTGGAAAAGTGTGAGGTAATGCACTTTGGCAGGAATAATAAATGTGTAGGGTATAGGCTAATGGTAGGATTTAGTAGTGTTGATGAACAGAGGGATCTTGGTGTGTATGTGCATAGATCCCTGAAAGTAGGCAGTCAGGTCGAGAAGGTTGTTAAGAAGGCATATGGAGTCTTAGCTTTTTGGTAGGGGGATTGAATTTCGGAGCCGCAACGTCATGTTGCAACTGTACAAAACTCTAGTGCGGCCACTTGGAGTATTGTGTGCAGTTCTGGTCCCCACATTATAAGAAAGATGTGGAGGCATTGGAGAGGGTACAGAGGAGTTTACCAGGATGTTGCCTGGTATGGAGGGCAGGTCTTATGAAGGAGAGGCTGAGGGATTTGAGGTTGTTTTCGTTAGAAAGGAGGCGGCTAAGAGGGACCTTATCGAAAACATAAAGATGATTAGAGGTTTTAGATAGGGTGGACAGTGATAGCCTTTTTCCTAGGATGGAAAAAGCTAGACGAGGGGACACAGCTTTAAATTAAGGGGTGATAGTTATAGGACGGATATCAGAGGTAGGTTCTTTACCCAAAGGGTGGTTCGGGAGTGGAATGCCCTGCCTGCAGCAGTTGTAGATGCGCCAAGTTGGTGGCGTTTAAAGGTTAGTTGATAAGTATATGGAAGAGAAGGGAATGGTTTAGTTTGGAGGGGCATTGCTTTTATATTGGTCGGCGCAACATCGAAGCCGAAGGGCCTGTTCTGTGTGTAATGTTCTATGTTCTATGTTCTATTTGCCAGTCCTCCGTCTTCTGGCAGATACCTGTAGCCAACGACGACATGAAGATCAAAACCAAAGGCTCTCAATGTCTTCTCTAGCATCACAGAGAATTCCTAGGGTAAATAACATCTGGCCAGGGGACTTATCAATTTTCATATCCTTCAAGATTGCTACACATCATCCTTATGAACCTCAATCATGCCCAGTCTACAAGTGGTTATACAGTATCTCCCCGACAACACTGTCTTTCTACTGCGTGAATACTGACCGAAAAATACTCATTCAGTGTCTCTCCTATCTCCTCAGGCTCCACGCACAACTTCCCACTGCTATCTCTGACTGGCCCTAATCTTGCCCTAACCAATCTTTTATTATTTATACCTGTAAAAAGCCGGGATTCTCCTTAATCCTATCCGCCAAAGTCTTCTCGTGTCCTCTTCTTGCTCTTCTCGACTCCCTCTTTAGCTCCTTCCTGGCTGATTTATAGCTCTCTATTGCCTTCACGTCTCATCATTATATAAACCTCCTTCTTCCTCTTCACCAGAGATTGAACTTCCCTAGTACACCATGGTTCCCTCACTCGACCACTTCCTCCCTGCCTGGCAGGTACATATTCATTAAGGACATGCAGAAGCTGTTCCTTAAATATGCTCCACATTTCAGATGTCCCCAGCCCCTGCAATTTCCTGCTCCACCCTATGCATCCTAAATCTCTCCTAATAGCCTCATAATTACCTTTCTCCCAGCTATAGCTACTGTTATTCAGTACGTGCCCATCCCTTTCCATCACTAAGGTAAACGTAACTGAATTGTGGTCACTATCACCAAAGTGCTCACCCACCTCCAAGTCTAACACCTGGTCTGGTTCATTACCCAATACCAAATCCAATATAGCCTCACCTCTTGTTGGCCTATCTACATACTGAGTCATGAAACCTTCCTGCACACATTGAACAAAAACTGACCCCTCTAACGTACTTGAACTATAGCTTTTCCAATCGATATTAGAAAAGTTAAAGTCCCCCATTACAACTACCCTGTTACTTTCACATCTATCCAGGATCAACTTTGCAATCCCTTCCTCTACTTTCTGGAACTTTTTGGAGGCCTATAAAAAACTCCCAACAGTGTGACCTCTCCTTTCTTGTTTCTAATCTCAGCCCACACTACCTCAGCAGACAAGTCCACATCAAACGTCTTTTCTGCCACCGTAATGCTGTCCTTAACTAACAATGCCACTCCTCCCCCTCTTCTACCACCACCTCTGCTCTGACTGAAACATCTGAACCCCGGAACCTGCAACAACCATTCCTGCCCCTGCTCTATCCACGTCTCTGAAAGTGGCCACAACATCGAAGTCCCAAGCACCAATCCAGGCTGCAAGTTCATCCACCTTATTGCGTATGCTCTCGCATTAAAGTATACACACTTCAAACCACCCTCCCGTTTGCCACTATACTGCTGCGACCTAGAAACCTTATCCGTGACCTCCTATTCACCCTCCTGTTATACTGGCACAACAATTCAGGTTCCCATCCCCCCCTGAATCAGTTTAAATGCCCCCAAATAGCACTGGTAAATTTACCCCCCAAGATATTGGTACTTCTCCGGTTCAGGTGCAGACCATCCCTCTTGTAGAGGTCCCACCTTCCCCAGAATGAGCCGGTGTGTGATTCCCCCATTGTGATGAGCGGGTCTGTGTGATTCCCCCATTGGTGATGAGCCGGGTCTGTGTGATTCCCCCATTGGTGATGAGCCGGGTCTGTGTGATTCCCCCCATTGGTGATGAGCCGGGTCTGTGTGATTCCCCATTGGTGATGAGCCGGGTCTGTGTGATTCCCCATTGGTGATGAGCCGGGTCTGTGTGATTCCCCCATTGGTGATGAGCCGGGTCTGTGTGATTCCCCCATTGGTGATAGAACATAGACCATAGAACACTACAGCACAAACAGGCCCTTCGGCCCACAAGTTGGGGGGAGTGAGGGTCAGGGGTCGGGAATGGTGAGGGGTCAGGGGTCGGGAATGGTGAGGGGTCAGGGGTCGGGAATGGTGAGGGGTCAGGGGTCGGGAATGGTGAGGGGTCAGGGATCGGGAATGGTGAGGGGTCAGGGAAATGGTGAGGGGTCAGGGGTCGGGAATGGTGAGGGGTCAGGGGTCGGGAATGGTGAGGGGTCAGGGATGGGGAATGTGAGGGGTCAGGGGTCGGAATTGTGAGGGGTCAGGGGTCGGGAATGGTGAGGGGTCGGGGTCGGAATGGTGAGGGGTCAGGGGTCGGGAATGGTGAGGGGTCAGGGGTCGGGAATGGTGAGGGGGTCAGGGGTCGGGGATGATGAGTTTCAGGGTTGGTGAGACAACAAGGATGGTGAGGTACGAGGTGTGAGGGATGAGGGGTCAGGGTTGCTGAGAGGTGAAAGACGAGAATGGCGAGGGGTCAGGGATGGTGAGGGGTCAGGGATGGTGAGGGGTCAGGGATGGTGAGGGGTCAGGGATGGTGAGGGGAGGTGTCAGGATTAGTGAGGGATGGGAGGGGTGAATGTTCATGATGGTGAGGGGTAGAGCTGAGGGATGCTGAGGAGTGAGGGGTGAGGATGGTGAGGGGTTCAGGGATGGTGAGGGGTGAAGGATGGTGAGGGGTCAGGGATGGTGAGGGTGAAGGATGGTGAGGGGTGAGGGATGGTGAGGGGTCAGGGATGGTGAGGGGTCAGGGATGGTGAGGGTCAGGGATGGTGGGAGGGTTCAGGGTTGGTGTGGGGTCAGGGTTGGTGAGGGGTCAGGATGGTGAGGGGTCAGGGATGGTGAGGGGTCAGGGATGGTGAGGGGTCAGGGATGGTGAGAGTGAGGGGTCAGGGATGGTGAGAAGTGAGGGGTCAGGGATGGTGAGAGGAGGGGTCAGGGATGGGGAAGTGAGGGGTCAGGGATGGTGAGGGGTCAGGGATGGTGAGGGGTCAGGGTTGGTGAGGGGTCAGGGTTGGTGTGGGGTGAGGGATGGTGAGGGGTGAGGAGAGGGGATGGTGACGGGGCAGGGATCTCTGACCCCTTGCCATGTCTGATCTCTCCCCCTCACCACCCCTCACCACCCCTCACCATCTCTGAACGATCCTCCCTTACCATCATTCACCAGCAAAGAATGTTTTAACATCTGTATTTTATTTACTTTGACATTAGCATCTTGATGTTTACTGTAAAATTCATAGACAATCATCACCTAAAACCAAAGTTTGGCAATCTCTTGCCATCTTGGTAGGAAGCTGCTTTTCTACTTCTGCCACAAGACCAAATATAATGTCCTGCTTTTAATTCATTGTCTGTATACATATTTCCCCATACCCTGAACCTATCTATTGCCTGTTATCAGCACGATACATTCCTTTTACCAAATGTCTGGGTTTAAATTGTTTAATAATAGTCTCAATCTATCTGACCACAAGGTTTATTACAATGTGGAACATGATATTGTTACCAGTACACACACCAATGGATAAGATGGCATTGTATGTCTCCACATTGTCATTTCACTGATCTAACAATCTCTTCTCTAATGCTTTGGAGGCATAGGTTCAAATCTTATGAAAGCTTGTGTGAATTTAAACTTATGTAGGTAGTATTGGGCAGAGCAGGAGCCATAGCAGAAAGAATGCTTTCTATTGTGCAATGGTGTTACTGTGAAAATCCCCTAGTGGCCACATGCTGGAGCCTGTTTGGGTACACTGAGGGAGAATTTAGCACAACCAATGCACCTGACTAGCACATCTTTCAGACTGTGGGAGGAAATTGGGACACTCAAAGGAAACCCATAGGGAGAATGTACAGAATCCACCCTGGTACTCAGGCTGGGAATTGATGCTAAGGCAGTACAGCTGACCACTGTGAATTTAAACTGGTAAGAGTAATGGTGATAAATTTCATTGGAAAAACCCATCCTTTCACAAACAAAATCTGCTGTCTCGAGCCGGTCTGGCCTATGTGTGATTGTAGAAATGTGGTTGAGCTTTTTCTTGCTGTGTGAAATGGGGCAATTTGTACAATCCACATGCCATGGAATACGTTTTTAAATTGGGCATTCATCGCTTCAGGTTTAGGGGATTGTTATTGGGCAGCTGGGGGTAATAACATCTTCCTGTTTGGGGGCAGGTTAGTAATGAAGTATCATTCAACAGCAACAATCTGCTCTCAGTGCCTCCTTTCTGCTGCTGATTAACTATTGTCTGCAGCCGACTACATTTCAGGAGATATTTCTTAACCTAAATTGGTTCAACCTAAACATTCTTCCATTGTCCCTGGGCTAAACTGCCAGAGCTCCCTTCTCTGTTCCATGTACCTTCTCTACATGTAAAACAGCAGAAGCAGCATTTCGAGGACAAGGTAGGGGAGGCCAATAGATGGTCTTGTTAATAATGCTCTTATCCCAGAATAATCCCAGAATGGAGGATATGTCCCTGTCTAAATCAATAGTGATGAAGTGGAAATGGTCAAGAGTTTCTAAGTGTCCAGATCACCAACAACCTGTCCTGGTCCCTCCATGCTAAAGCTACAGTTAAGAAAGCCACCAACTCTTCTTTCTCAGGACATTTTTAGGCAGGAATCTGATTTAGACACAATCATAATCCCAAATCAAAGACTGGGAATTCTGACACACAGAACTCACCTCCCAACTCCCCAAATCTTGTTCACAATCCTTGAGGCACAGGAGCGTGATGAAATTCTTCCCCACTTGTCTGGATGGGCGCAGCTCCAACAACACTCAAGAAGCTCGACACCAGCCCCAGGACAAAGCAGGATGTGTGATTGAAATCATATCCACAAACATCCTCTCCCTCCATTGTTAGAGTTCTCTTGGGTAACACTGATCTAAAGGCACTCAGTCGATTCCTTACACAAACAGCGCTGGACACCGTGTATCCAATACAAGGCCTTTCATTACTTATATACAAGGAGGAATCTCCACGGCCAACACAGAATGACTGGAACAGTTCTGAGGTTACAAAGAAACAGCTCAGCAGTTAGAGTCAAATACAGCAAATCAGGAGATTATTTGCTGACATATTTGCCAATTAAATTCCAGCCTTTTGCCCGTTTTCATTCAATTTAAAAAAAGACTTCTGTTAATCCTTCATTTGCATAACATATCCCCATATCTGGCCTTTGTATTTGTTATGGAAAAAATCTGGTCTTGTTCACCCTCTGGCGAAGCCGATAAAGGATAATGTTATCAGGCGAGTGAAGAAATAGCAGAGACTGAGTCCTTTGAAGATCAGTAAACATTTCTCACTGCTGTACAGAGAAAGCATTATTTCATTTGAACATTTTAACTTTCACCCCATCACTGACACACGGTGGTGGTGGGAATCTGTAATCCACCGCCTGGGAAGGTAGGGCAGGCTGAAAACCTTCCAAACTCTGAAAAGTATCTGGATGAGTATTTGAAATATCATAACAAGGACATGGGACAAGGGCAGGTAAAAACCCGTTTTTAATGGTAGTTATTGACACTGCAGGTTTGATGGGCCTGATATCGGGGGAATAATTAGGTGAATAAACACAAAACCATAGATTCAGAAACGCTAACACAACACTAAGTTTAGGATTTTGATTTGATTTATTATTGTCACATGTGTTAACATACAGTGAAAAGTAGTATCTCTTGCGTGCTATACAGGCAAAGCATACCATTCATAGAGAAGGAAACAAGAGGGTGCAGAACATAGTGTTAGAGTCACAGCGAGGGTATAGAGAAAAATCAACGTAATACAAGGTAGGTCCGTTCGAAAGTCTGGTAGCAGCAGGGAAGAAGCTATTCTTGAATCTATTGCTACGTGACCGTGACTTTGTAGCTTTTTCCCAATGGGAGCAAGTGGAAGAGAGAATGTCGGGGGGGGGGGATGTGGGGGGGGATTGGGGGTGGGTGGGGGATGTGGGGGGGGATGTTGGGGTGGGGGATGTGGGGTGGGGGGGGGGGGGGGTGTGGGGTGGGGTGATGGGGGGGGATGGGGGTGGGGGGGATGTGGGGGTGGTGGGGGGGATGTGGGGGGTGGGGGTGGGGGTGGGGTGGGGGGGTGTGGGTGGTGGTGGGGGGGGATGTGGGGTGGGGGGGGGTGATGTGGGGTGGGGGGGGTGATGTGGGGTGGGGGGGATGTAGTGTGGGGGGATGTGGGGTGGGGGGGGGTGATGTGGGGGGATGTGGGGTGGGGGGTGTGGGGGATGTGGGGTAGGGGGGGGTGTGGGGGATGGGGGTGTGGGGTGGTGGGGGGGGGTGGTGGGGAGGGGGTGTGGGGGATGTGGGGTGGGTGGGGTGGGGGGGATGTAGTGGTGGGGGGATGTGGGTGGGGGGGGGTTGTGGGGGATGTAGTGTGGGGGGGGGGTGTGGGGAATGTGGGGTGGGGGGGTGTGTGGGGGGTGGGGGGTGGTGGGGGGGGGTGGGGTGGGTGGGGTGTGGGGGGGTGTGGGGTGGGGGTGTGATGTTGGGGGGGGTGTGGGGTGGGGGGGGGTGGTGTGGGGGGGGGGGTGATGTTGGGGGGGGGAGGAGGTAGGGGTCCTTACTGATGCTGGCTGCTTTGCCAAGGCAGCGGGAAATGTACACGGAGTCAATGGACGGGAGTCTGGTTTGCATGATGGATTGGGCTACATTTACCACGTCTCATAGTTCCTTGTGGTCTTGGGCAGAGCAAGAGCCCATACCAAGCTGTGATACAACCAGAAAGAATGTTTTCTATGGTGCATCTGTAAAAGTTGGTGAGAGTTGTAGCTAACATGCCAAAATTCCTTATGCATTGATGGGCTTTCTTAACTATAGTGTTGGTATGAGGGGAACTAGGACAGGTTGTTGGTGATCTGGACGTTTGAAGCTCTCGAGCTTTTCCACTTCATCCCCATTGATGAAGACAGGGGCATGTTCTCCTTTACACTTCCTGATGTTGATGACAATCTCCTTCATTTTGTTGACGTTGAGGGAGAGATTATTGTCACTGCACCAGTTCACCAGATTCTCTCTCTCATTCCTGTTCTCTGTCTCATCATTGTTTGAGATCTGACCCACTACAGTGGTGTCGTCAGCAAACTTGAAAATGGAATTGGAGAGATCATGATGTGTATAGACTGAACGAGCTTAGACTATTGGAACATAAACCAGCCAGGACTGTTACCATAGAAAACAGCTCTGTCTGATTAAAAAAAAAGTAGTTTGATTTTGCAAGTTGGACGTGTTTTGATTTCGATTACATTTTGCAAAACTTCAGTCAGTGATGAAATCTATCAGGCTGTGGTGGGAAAGGAAAAGAACAATATTTCTACTGAAAGCAGCAATAATATCAGCAGGAACAAGGTGGTTGCCAATGTTAACCTTATGAATAGAGTCACACACTCCGAGAGGTAACGCAGGTGGTGAACACACATGAAGAATTTCATAGGACAGAATGAGAATCGCCTGGGTTCAATTCAGTGGGAATCATTCTCCCATTTCACTGTCCCATATTGCTGGGCAACAGGAGGGAGGGAATGTCTGTAATTAATGAGAAATTAAATCCCATGAGGTCCGGATGTGTGTTGTTATCGGTTGGAGTTAATGACGGGATGGTTATTGACTGGTTTATATTAATGTTTACTGGATCATGAGAAAGGCAACATGATTTTGGGGAATTTAGAATTCATAGAACATAGAACATAGAACATTACAGCACAGAACAGGCCCTTCGGCCTTCGATGTTGTGCCGACCAAAATAAAAAGCAATGCCCCTCCAAACTAAACCATTCCCTTCTCTTCCATATACTTATCAATTAACCTCTTAAACGCCACCAAACTTGGCGCATCTACAACAGCTGCAGGCAGGGCATTCCACTCCCTAATCACTCTTTGAGTAAAGAACCTACCTCTGATATCCGTCCTATAACTCATACCCCTTAATTTAAAGCTGTGTCCCCTCGTGCTAGCGAATTCATGGGGATGTTGTTCTACAGACTGATTTCCGACTGTCCGGATTCTATATCTGGAGTGTGGAGCTTCCTCGTGTCATTGTCCCATTGGATTGTTTGGTTAAATAAAGTCTCATCTTCAAAATCAGTACATTGCATTTTGAATCTTTGTATTTAGTTTAACTCTACACAGCCCAGAGAGGAAACCCCGATGGGCCTTTTTGAACACAGTGTGACGCTATCTCCAGAATTCTACCATCCACCAAATCGGAGTGGGTGGGGGAGGGGGGGAGGGTGGAACAACGGCAATAACGTCAGGCGGGAATTTCCTCAAGCCAGGCTGTGAAATCCCGCCCTGTGAGCACAGGCACACATTGGCAGCAGCAGTGCGCACCGTCTATAAGTTGCACTGCAGTAATTTACCAAGGCTCCTTCCACAGCAGCTGAAAAATCTGAAATCTCTCCTACCAAGGCAGCAGATCCACGGGAACACCTTCGCTTGGAGAATCCCCTCCCAGCCACTCACCATCCTGACTTGGAAAAAAAATGACCATTTCTTCAGTGCCGCTGGTCAAAATCCTGGAACCCCTGTCCTAACAGCACTGTGGGTGTACCTACACCACATGGACCGCAATGGTTCAAGAAGGAAGCTCCCCACGACGTTTTCAAGGACAACTAGGGATGGGTAATAAATGGTGGTCTGTAGCAGCCCCACGTCCATGAATGAATAAATACATTTATAAAATATTACCCGGAATATTACCTCCGTTCACTCCTGTGGGATTTCCTGCTCTCGCTGCAGTGAACTGAGACTCAGCCAAATTCTCCATCCTCACTGCAGCGGGAACAGGGAATGAACACAGAAACATCGGTGATAGGAGGAAAAGGAGACCATTCGGCCCTTCGAACCTGCTCCATCATTCGTCACAATCATGATTGATCGTCCAACTCAATAGTCTAATAAAGAACAAAGAACAAAACAGCACAGGAAACAGGCCCTTCGGCCCAACGAGCCCGCACCGCCACCCCGATGTTCCCACTTCCACCCACGATCTCTGTCTGTGTTTATAGAAATCTGCATTGTATCCTGCTTTCTCCCCATAACCGTTGACCCAAGTGCTATATCCAGCTGCCTCTTCAATACATTCAATGATTTAGCATCAACTATTTCCTGTGGTAATGAGTTTCACAGGCTCCCCACTCTCTGAGTAAAGAAATGTCTCCTTATCTCCATTCCAAATGGTCTACCCTGAATTCTCAGACTGTGACCCCCTGGTTCTGAACTCCCCCCACCATCGGGAACATTCTCCCTGCATTGACCCTATCCGGTCCTGTTAGAATTTTATACATCTTCTCTGAGATCCCCCCCTCTCATTCACCCGGTACCACTGACAAGATCACGTCCATTGTTAAGGTTGGACCTGGACCAGTGTTGGTTAAGATTTATTAACTTTTTTAAAAATTCTTTCATGGGTTTGTGCCCTTGAACTGAATATCTCCTTCAGCTATTTCAGAGGGACGGTTAAGAGTTGACCACTTTACTGTGAGTGAAGAGTCACACGTAGACCTGATCAGGGAAAGATTTTTTCATTAGTGTAACTAATAGTGAACATAATGAAAATATTAATGAAGTTTCACAATCACTAATAGCTCCATCATTACTAAGAATAATTTTCAATTCCATTTATTATTGTCACGTGTTGGGATACAGTGAAAAGTATTATTTTTTGTGCGCTAAACAGACAAAGCATACTGTTCATAGAGAAGGAGAAGGGAGAGAGTGCAGAATGTAGTGTTACAGTAATAGCTAGGGAGTAGAGAAAGATCAATTTAATGCAAGATAGGCCCAGTCCATCACCCAAACTGGAGTGACAGGCAGAGGGACAGAGTGACAGAGAGACGGAATTTAATATGGCCAATCCACCGAACCCACGTCTTGGGATAGTAAGGGGCAACTTAGTATGGTCAATCCACTTAACCTATACTTCTTCAGAAACTGAGGGGAACTTAGCATGACCAAGCCACTTAACCTGTACATCTTAGGATACAGAGGAAATTTAGCATGGCCAATCAGCCTCTCGTACACATCTTGGGACACTAAGGGTCAACTTAGCTTGACCAATCCACATAATCTACACATCTTGGCACACTAAGTAGAATTTCACATGGCCAATCCACCAAATCTACACATCTTGGGATATTAAGGGACAATTTTGAATGGTAAATCCATCCCTCATTTAAATCTTGGGACACTAAGGGGAATTTAGCGTGGCCAAATCATCTCTCGTACACATCTTGAAAGACCTGGAGGAAATTAGCATTGCCAAACTACATCTTGTACACATCTTGGGGACACTGAGGGGAATTTGGCAAGGCCAATCCACCTTTCCTACACATTCTTGGGGAATTTGGGACACTTAGGGGCAATTTATCATGGCCAATCTGCCACTCATAACACCTTCGGATACTAAGAAGCAGTTTAACGTGGCTGATCCACTTCTTGTACAATTTTGGAACACTAAGGAGCAATTTAGCATGGTCAATCCACATCTTGTACTCATTTTGGGAAACAAAGAAGAACTTTAGCATGGTCAAACCACCTCTCCACAACATCAAGGAACACTGAGGGGAACTTAGCATGGTCAATCAATCTCTCGTACTCATCTTTGGTCACTATGAGCAATTTAGCAAGGCTAATCTGCTTCTCGTAAACATTTTGCGACACTAAGGGGCAATTTAGTATGGCTAATCCACATCTTGTACACATCTGGGACACTAAGAGAGAATTTAGCATGGCTAATCCATTTCTTTTATACATCGTGACTCACTTAAGAGGAATAAAACACGGCCAATCCACCTCTCAAACATCTTTGGACATTACTGGGCAATTTAGCATGTCAAATCAACCACTCATACACCACTTGGGACACTAAGGGGCAATTTAGTATAGCCAATCTACCTTTTGTACACATCTTGGGACACTAAAGGGCAATATGCCTCTCGTACACATGTTGGGATACTAAGTAAAATTTAGTATGATCAATCAACCACTCGTAAATATCTTGGGACAATAAAGGGGAATTTAGCATGGCCAGTCCACATCTCAGGACACTAAGGGGAATTAAGCATGGCTAATCCAACAAACCTATATATCTTTGGACACTAAGTGGAAGTTTGAATATAGTCCACCTCCCATAGATATCTTGGAATACTGATATGTGATTTAGCATTGCCAATTCATCGAACCTACACATCTTTGGACACTGAGGAGAACTTAGCATGACCAATCCACCTAACCTACAAATCTCGGGACACTAAGGGACAATTTATCATGGCCAATCTACATCTGTACTCATCTTGGGACACTAAGGGGCACTTTAGTATGGCCGATCCACATAACCTACACATTGTGGCCACACTAAGGGGAATTTAATATGGTCAATCCACCAAACCTACACATCTTGGGACATTAAGGGGCAATTTCGAATGGCCAATCCAACTCCTGTATACATCTCGGGATACCACGGGACAAGTTTGCTTGGCCAATCCATCTAACCTACACATTTTGGACACTGAGGGGTACTTAGCATGGCCAATCCACCTCACCTATACATCTTGGGACACTAAGCAACAATTTCTCATGGCCAATCTTCATCTCGTATTCATCTTGGGAAACTGAGGGGAATTTAGCATGGCCAATCTGTCTCTCGCACACATCTTGGGACACTAAGGGGCAACTTATTCTGGCCTAGCCACGTAACCTACACATCTTTGCTCACAAAGTGGAATTTCACACGGCCAGGCTAAATTGCCTCTTAGTGTCCCAAGATGTGTACTGAGAGGTAGACTGACCATGCTAAATTCCCCTCTAAACATCTTCTCATATGCATTCTATGACTCAATGGGGAATAATAACATGGCCTATTCACATTTATTGCACATCTTCAGGGCGCAAGGGGGCTGGCAACAACTGCGCAAGGGGGCCGACTCCAAAAAAAATGGTAAAAATCCCTTATACCTTTAAGCTTTCTGTAATGAGTCTCCACTCCAACTTCTCCTTGCGAAATAATGAGTTCAATCCTTCCGAGGTGAGCTCCTTTGAAAGGAAAAAATCTTCCCAACCATCACTGGGGCCTACTTCCTGTTTGACACTCCCAGTTTGAAAATAAACTCTAAAAAAATTTTGTTAAATTCCCTTTTACCTTGAAGATTTTTGGGTATAGATAGAGTAAACAGGGTTAAGCTTTTTCCTAGGATGGACTCAAATAGCACGAGGGGTTACGGGCTTAGGGTGAGGGGGGGTAAAGTATAATTTGGATGCTAGAGGGAGTTTTTTCACACAGAGGGTGGTGGGGGTATGGAATGCGCTGCCAAGTAAAGTGGTGGAGGCAGGTAGTCTGGAGTTATTTAAGAAATACTTAGATGGGCACATGAACAGAATGGGAATGGAGGGGTATAGAAAACTGATTTAAAATAGGGATCATGAGCCTTGGGAGTCCCTGGGAAGTGTGTAAATAGATGATGATATTGATGTACTTGTTTTTATCCTACAGGTGCTTTGGTCCACCTTGTTGTCTAACAAGGGGCATACACGCGATGGGTCGTGAGAGGGCTGCTCTTGGATTTTTTTTGAGAGTATCCTAGTGCTTCACGTCGTTAGTGTACGCTTGACCTGGACCATTTGATGGGCAACACGACAGCTCAGTGACTATCGCTGTGCTGTGCAGATACATGGATTTGGGCCTGTGTCTGTGGGAGTTTGCGCATTCTCCCCGTGCTTGCGTGGGTTTTCTCCGGGAGCTCCGGTTTCCTCCCACATCCCAAAGATGTGCTCTTAGGCTAATCGGCAAAACAAATTCTCCCTAAGACGTCTCAAATTTGGTTTTTAATCCATAGATCTATAAATATGGACAAGGATCACGGGTAGAGGTGGGAACATTGAAGTGGCAGCACAGGCTCGTTGGGCTGAAGGGCCTGTTTCCTGTGCAGTTTTGTTCTCTGTTCTTTTTGTAATGAGTCTTCACTCCAACCTCTCGTCTCGAAATAATGAGTTTGAACCCTCTAAGGCAAACTCCCTCTAAAGGGAAAAAAATCCTTCCCAAGAGTCACTGGGCCTACTTCCTGTTTCATACACCCAGAAAAAACGCCACAAAAAGGTAAAAATCCCTCATACCTTCAAGCTTTTGTTTTTGAACTTGTTGGTGTTTTTAATGTTGAGATTGTTGATGAACTTGTTGGTGTTTTTAATGTTGGGATTGTTGATGAACTTGGTGTTTTTAATGTTGGGATTGTTGATGAACTTGGTGTTTTTAATGTTGGGATTGTTGATGAACTTGTTGGTGTTTTTAATGTTGGGATTGTTGATGAACTTGTTGGTGTTTTTAATGTTGGGATTGTTGATGAACTTGTTGGTGTTTTTAATGTTGGGATTGTTGATGAACTTGTTGGTGTTTTTAATGTTGGGATTGTTGATGAACTTGTTGGTGTTTTTAATGTTGAGATTGTTGATGAACTTGTTGGTGTTTTTAATGTTGAGATTGTTGATGAACTTGTTGGTGTTTTTAATGTTGGGATTGTTGATGAACTTGTTGGTGTTTTTAATGTTGGGATTGTTGATGAACTTGTTGGTGTTTTTAATGTTGGGATTGTTGATGAACTTGGTGTTTTTAATGTTGAGATTGTTGATGAACTTGGTGTTTTTAATGTTGGGATTGTTGATGAACTTGTTGGTGTTTTTAATGTTGGGATTGTTGATGAACTTGTTGGTGTTTTTAATGTTGGGATTGTTGATGAACTTGTTGGTGTTTTTAATGTTGGGATTGTTGATGAACTTGTTGGTGTTTTTAATGTTGGGATTGTTGATAACTGTTGGTGTTTTTAATGTTGGTGTTGATGAACTTTTGGTGTTTTTAATGTTGGGATTGTTGATGAACTTGTTGTTTTTGTGTGTGATTGTTGATGAACTTGTTGGTGTTTTTAATGTTGGTGTTGTTGTTGTGTGATGTGTTTTAATGTTGGATTGTGTGAACTTGTTGGTGTTTTTAATGTTGAGATTGTTGATGAACTTGTTGGTGTTTTTAAGGTTTTTGGTCTTGGTGTTTTTAATGTTGGGATTGTTGATGAACTTGTTGGTGTTTTTAATGTTGGGATTGTTGATGAACTTGTTGGTGTTTTTAATGTTGGGATTGTTGATGAACTTGTTGGTGTTTTTAATGTTGAGATTGTTGATGAACTTGTTGGTGTTTTTAATGTTGAGATTGTTGATGAACTTGTTGGTGTTTTTAATGTTGAGATTGTTGATGAACTTGTTGGTGTTTTTAATGTTGAGATTGTTGATGAACTTGTTGGTGTTTTTAATGTTGGGATTGTTGATGAACTTGTTGGTGTTTTTAATGTTGGGATTGTTGATGAACTTGTTGGTGTTTTTAATGTTGGGATTGTTGATGAACTTGTTGGTGTTTTTAATGTTGGGATTGTTGATGAACTTGTTGGTGTTTTTAATGTTGGGATTGTTGATGAACTTGGTGTTTTTAATGTTGGGATTGTTGATGAACTTGGTGTTTTTAATGTTGGGATTGTTGATGAACTTGTTGTTTTTAATGTTGGGATTGTTGATGAACTTGTTGGTGTTTTTAATGTTGGGATTGTTGATGAACTTGTTGGTGTTTTTAATGTTGAGATTGTTGATGAACTTGTTGGTGTTTTTAATGTTGGGATTGTTGATGAACTTGTTGGTGTTTTTAATGTTGGGATTGTTGATGAACTTGGTGTTTTTAATGTTGGGATTGTTGATGAACTTGGTGTTTTTAATGTTGGGATTGTTGATGAACTTGTTGGTGTTTTTAATGTTGGGATTGTTGATGAACTTGTTGGTGTTTTTAATGTTGAGATTGTTGATGAACTTGTTGGTGTTTTTAATGTTGGGATTGTTGATGAACTTGTTGGTGTTTTTAATGTTGGGATTGTTGATGAACTTGTTGGTGTTTTTAATGTTGAGATTGTTGATGAACTTGTTGGTGTTTTTAATGTTGGGATTGTTGATGAACTTGTTGGTGTTTTTAATGTTGAGATTGTTGATGAACTTGGTGTTTTTAATGTTGAGATTGTTGATGAACTTGTTGGTGTTTTTAATGTTGGGATTGTTGATGAACTTGTTGGTGTTTTTAATGTTGGGATTGTTGATGAACTTGTTGGTGTTTTTAATGTTGGGATTGTTGATGAACTTGTTGGTGTTTTTAATGTTGGGATTGTTGATGAACTTGTTGGTGTTTTTAATGTTGGGATTGTTGATGAACTTGTTGGTGTTTTTAATGTTGGGATTGTTGATGAACTTGTTGGTGTTTTTAATGTTGGGATTGTTGATGAACTTGTTGGTGTTTTTAATGTTGGGATTGTTGATGAACTTGTTGTGTTTTAATGTTGAGATTGTTGATGAACTTGTTGGTGTTTTTAATGTTGAGATTGTTGATGAACTTGTTGGTGTTTTTAATGTTGGGATTGTTATGAACTGTTGGTTTTTAATTGGATTGTTGAACTTGGTGTTTTTAATGTTGGGATTGTTGATGAACTTGTTGGTGTTTTTAATGTTGGATTGTTGATGAACTTGGTGTTTTTAATGTTGGGATTGTTGATGAACTTGTTGGTGTTTTTAATGTTGGGATTGTTGATGAACTTGTTGGTGTTTTTAATGTTGAGATTGTTGATGAACTTGTTGGTGTTTTTAATGTTGGATTGTTGATGAACTTGGTGTTTTTAATGTTGAGATTGTTGATGAACTTGTTGGTGTTTTTAATGTTGAGATTGTTGATGAACTTGTTGGTGTTTTTAATGTTGGGATTGTTGATGAACTTGTTGGTGTTTTTAATGTTGAGATTGTTGATGAACTTGGTGTTTTTAATGTTGGGATTGTTGATGAACTTGGGTTTTTTAATGTTGAGATTGTTGATGAACTTGTTGGTGTTTTTAATGTTGAGATTGTTGATGAACTTGTTGGTGTTTTTAATGTTGAGATTGTTGATGAACTTGTTGGTGTTTTTAATGTTGGGATTGTTGATATTTGGTTTTTAATGTTGAGATTGTTGATGAACTTGTTGGTGTTTTTAATGTTGGGATTGTTGATGAACTTGTTGGTGTTTTTAATGTTGAGATTGTTGATGAACTTGTTGGTGTTTTTAATGTTGGGATTGTTGATGAACTTGTTGGTGTTTTTAATGTTGAGATTGTTGATGAACTTGTTGGTGTTTTTAATGTTGAGATTGTTGATGAACTTGTTGGTGTTTTTAATGTTGGGATTGTTGATGAACTTGTTGGTGTTTTTAATGTTGGGATTGTTGATGAACTTGTTGGTTTTATCAATGTGAGTTTATTGTTGGATTTGTTGGTGTTATCAATGTGAGTTTATTGTTGAATTTGTTGGTGTTATCAATGTGAGTTTATTATTGAATTTGTTGGTGTTATCAATGTGAGTTTATTATTGAATTTGTTGGTGTTATCAATGTGAGTTTATTATTGAATTTGTTGCATTGTTTCCATATTGTTGTTGTTGACATTATTGGTGTTTTTTGATATTGAGACTTTGTTGAATATGTTGATGTTTTTTCAATGTTGAGATGGTTGTCCAAGTTGTTCTTTTTCAATTTTGAGGTTGTTGTTGGCATTCTTGGTGCTTTTCAATGTGAATTTGGTGTTGGATTTGTTTTCTTTAATTGTTGAGGTTGTTGGATTTGTTGGTATTTTGTAATTCTCAGGTTGTTGGATTTGTTGGTATTTTGTAATTCTCAGGTTGTTGGATTTGTTGGTATTTTGTAATTCTCAGGTTGTTGTTGGATTTGTTGGTATTTTGTAATTCTCAGGTTGTTGTTGGATTTGTTGGTATTTTGTAATTCTCAGGTTGTTGTTGGATTTGTTGGTATTTTGTAATTCTCAGGTTGTTGGATTTGTTGGTATTTTGTAATTCTCAGGTTGTTGTTGGATTTGTTGGTATTTTGTAATTCTCAGGTTGTTGTTGGATTTGTTGGTGTTTTGTAATTCTCAGGTTGTTGTTGGATTGTTGGTTTTTGTAATTCTCAGGTTGTTTGGATTTGTTGGTATTTTGTAATTCTCAGGTTGTTGTTGGATTTGTTGGTATTTTGTAATTCTCAGGTTGTTGTTGGATTTGTTGGTATTTTGTAATTCTCAGGTTGTTGTTGGATTTGTTGGTATTTTGTAATTCTCAGGTTGTCGTTGGATTTGTTGGTATTTTGTAATTCTCAGGTTGTTGGATTTGTTGGTATTTTGTAATTCTCAGGTTGTTGTTGGATTTGTTGGTATTTTGTAATTCTCAGGTTGTTGGATTTGTTGGTATTTTGTAATTCTCAGGTTGTTGTTGGATTTGTTGGTGTTCTGTAATTCTCAGGTTGTTGGATTTGTTGGTATTTTGTAATTCTCAGGTTGTTGTTGGATTTGTTGGTGTTTTGTAATTCTCAGGTTGTTGGATTTGTTGGTATTTTGTAATTCTCAGGTTGTTGTTGGATTTGTTGGTGTTTTGTAATTCTCAGGTTGTTGGATTTGTTGGTATTTTGTAATTCTCAGGTTGTTGGATTTGTTGGTATTTTGTAATTCTCAGGTTGTCGTTGGATTTGTTGGTATTTTGTAATTCTCAGGTTGTTGTTGGATTTGTTGGTGTTTTGTAATTCTCAGGTTGTTGTTGGATTTGTTGGTATTTTGTAATTCTCAGGTTGTTGTTGGATTTGTTGGTATTTTGTAATTCTCAGGTTGTTGTTGGATTTGTTGGTATTTTGTAATTCTCAGGTTGTTGTTGGATTTGTTGGTATTTTGTAATTCTCAGGTTGTTGGATTTGTTGGTATTTTGTAATTCTCAGGTTGTTGGATTTGTTGGTATTTTGTAATTCTCAGGTTGTTGTTGGATTTGTTGGTATTTTGTAATTCTCAGGTTGTTGTTGGATTTGTTGGTATTTTGTAATTCTCAGGTTGTTGTTGGATTTGTTGGTATTTTGTAATTCTCAGGTTGTTGTTGGATTTGTTGGTATTTTGTAATTCTCAGGTTGTTGTTGGATTTGTTGGTATTTTGTAATTCTCAGGTTGTTGTTGGATTTGTTGGTATTTTGTAATTCTCAGGTTGTTGTTGGATTTGTTGGTATTTTGTAATTCTCAGGTTGTTGTTGGATTTGTTGGTATTTTGTAATTCTCAGGTTGTTGTTGGATTTGTTGGTATTTTGTAATTCTCAGGTTGTTGTTGGATTTGTTGGTATTTTGTAATTCTCAGGTTGTTGGATTTGTTGGTATTTTGTAATTCTCAGGTTGTTGTTGGATTTGTTGGTATTTTGTAATTCTCAGGTTGTTGGATTTGTTGGTATTTTGTAATTCTCAGGTTGTTGTTGGATTTGTTGGTATTTTGTAATTCTCAGGTTGTTGTTGGATTTGTTGGTATTTTGTAATTCTCAGGTTGTTGTTGGATTTGTTGGTATTTTGTAATTCTCAGGTTGTCGTTGGATTTGTTGGTATTTTGTAATTCTCAGGTTGTTGTTGGATTTGTTGGTATTTTGTAATTCTCAGGTTGTTGTTGGATTTGTTGGTATTTTGTAATTCTCAGGTTGTTGTTGGATTTGTTGGTATTTTGTAATTCTCAGGTTGTTGTTGGATTTGTTGGTATTTTGTAATTCTCAGGTTGTTGTTGGATTTGTTGGTATTTTGTAATTCTCAGGTTGTTGTTGGATTTGTTGGTATTTTGTAATTCTCAGGTTGTTGTTGGATTTGTTGGTGTTTTGTAATTCTCAGGTTGTTGTTGGATTTGTTGGTATTTTGTAATTCTCAGGTTGTTGTTGGATTTGTTGGTATTTTGTAATTCTCAGGTTGTTGTTGGATTTGTTGGTATTTTGTAATTCTCAGGTTGTTGTTGGATTTGTTGGTATTTTGTAATTCTCAGGTTGTTGTTGGATTTGTTGGTATTTTGTAATTCTCAGGTTGTTGTTGGATTTGTTGGTATTTTGTAATTCTCAGGTTGTTGTTGGATTTGTTGGTATTTTGTAATTCTCAGGTTGTTGTTGGATTTGTTGGTATTTTGTAATTCTCAGGTTGTTGTTGGATTTGTTGGTGTTTTGTAATTCTCAGGTTGTTGTTGGATTTGTTGGTATTTTGTAATTCTCAGGTTGTTGTTGGATTTGTTGGTATTTTGTAATTCTCAGGTTGTTGTTGGATTTGTTGGTGTTTTGTAATTCTCAGGTTGTTGTTGGATTTGTTGGTGTTTTGTAATTCTCAGGTTGTTGTTGGATTTGTTGGTATTTTGTAATTCTCAGGTTGTCGTTGGATTTGTTGGTATTTTGTAATTCTCAGGTTGTTGTTGGATTTGTTGGTATTTTGTAATTCTCAGGTTGTTGTTGGATTTGTTGGTATTTTGTAATTCTCAGGTTGTTGTTGGATTTGTTGGTATTTTGTAATTCTCAGGTTGTTGTTGGATTTGTTGGTATTTTGTAATTCTCAGGTTGTTGTTGGATTTGTTGGTGTTTTGTAATTCTCAGGTTGTTGTTGGATTTGTTGGTGTTTTACCTGTTGAGGTTTTTGAATTTGTTAATGTTTTGTAATTCTCAGGTTGCTGTCGGATTTGTTGTCTTTTGAAATTGTGGTTGTTCTTGAATTTGCTGGTGTTTTTCAATGTTGAGGTTGTTGTTGAACTCAGAATTATAGAATCATAGAACCCTACAGTGCAGAAAGAGGCCGTACACTGAACACAATCCCACTCAGGCCCTACCTCCATAAATTATACCCACTAATCCCTCTAACCTACACATCACTGGGCACTAAGGGGCAATTTCTTAGCATGGCCAATCAACTTCACCCGCACATCTTTGGACTGTAGGAGGAAAGCAGAGTACCTGGAGGAAGCCCACGCAGACACGAGGAGAATGTGCAAACTCCACCCAGACAGTAACCCGATCTGGGAATCAAACCCAGGACCCTGGAGCTGTGAAGCAGCTGTGCTAACCACTGTGCTACCGTGCCACCCAAACTTGTTGATCATTTACAATTTTGAGGCTGTTGTTGGATTTGTCCATTTTTTTGAATGTTGGTTTGTTGTTCAATTTGTTGGAGTTATCAATGCGAGGTATTTGTTGGACCGTTTCCACTTTGAGGTTGTTGTGATGTTTTTTGAGATTGAGATTGCTGTTGGATTTATTGATGTTTTTCAATGTTGGTGTTTTTCAATTTTGAGGTTGTTCAATTTGTTTGGAGTTATCAATGTGAGGTTGTTGTTGACATTGTTGGTGTTTTTTTGATATTGAGATTCCTGTTGAACTTGTTGGTGATTTTCAATGTTGAAGTTGTTGTTGGATTTGTTGGTGTTTTTCAATGTTTGTCAGTTTTTTTAAATTTTGTGTTGATGTTGAACTTGTTGGTGTTATCAATGTGAGGTTGTTGTTGAATTTGTTTGTGTTTCTAATTGTTGAGGTTGTTGAATTTGTTGGTGTTTTGTAATTTAGCCTGGCCTACACACCCTCTCGTACACATCTTGGCACACTAAGATGAATTTAGCATGGCCGATCCACATCATGCAACACAATTTAGCATTGCCTACCTAACTTACAAATTTGGGACACTACGGGGCAATTTAGTATGGCCAATCCACCTAACGTACACATCTTGGGACACAAAGGGAATTTTAACATGTCAAATTCTTCTCTATCCACATCTTGGGGCGCTAAAGGACTATTAGCCTGGACAATCCACATCTCACATATACCTCGGGACACAATGCGGCAGTTTAGCATGGCCAATCCACATCTCATGTGCATCTTGGGACATAAGGAAATTTAGCATGGCCAATCTATGTCTCATACACATCTTAGGGCACTAAGGGGCAATTTATCTCATCTAATCCCCCTAAGCAACATGTCTTGGGTCACTAAGGGTCCAATCCATCCAACCTACACATCTTGCAACGCTAAGAGGCAAATTAGTATGGCCAAACCATCTCTTGTACGTATCTTGGGACACTAAGGGTAATTTACCTGGCCAGTCCACCTCTCACACATCTTGTGACATGAAAGAGGCAATTTAGCCTGGCCTATGCACCTCCCGTAGGCAGCTTGGACACTAAGATGAATATAGCACAGCCAATCCACCTAACCTACACATCTTGCAATACTAAGTAGCAACTTAGCATTGCCAATCCACCTAACCTACAGATCTTGGGACACGAAGGGGCAATTTACATGGCGAATACACACCTAACTTGCACATTTGGGGACACTAAGGCGCAATGTAGAATGACCAATCCACCTCTCATGCACGTCTTAGAACATTAAGGAGTAATTTAACACTGCTTTTCCTTAAATTACTCCTTAGAACATTAAGGAGTAATTTAACACGGCCCATTCACCTCTCATATCCATCTTGGGACACTGAGGGGCAGTGTGGCCTGGACAATCCACCTATCGTACACACCTTAGGGCACTAAGGGGTAATTTAGTCTGGCCAACGTACATCTTGTATACATCTTGGTACACTAAGATGAATTTAACGTGGCCAATCCACCTAAGCCACACATCTTTGCACACTGAGTTGTAACTTTGCTTTGCCAATTCACCTGCTTTACGCATCTTGGTTGTAAGAGCCATTTTAGCATGGCCAATTAACTGAATGTACACATGTTTGGCACACTAAGATGAATTTAGCATGGCCAATCTACCCAACCTACACATCATGGGCCACTAAGGGAATTCTAACATTTCCAATTCTCCTCTCATCCACATCTTGGAACGCTAAAGTTAAAATGGCACGGTGAAGCCACATCTCGTACACCTCTTGGGACATGAAGCGACAATTTAACATGGCCAATCCATCTCTTGAATATATCTTGGAACACTATGGCAAATTTAGTATGGCCAATACATCTCTCGTACAAATCTTGGAACACTGAGGAGATTTAGCATGGCCAATCCACCTCTCATGCACATCTTAGAACATTAAGGAGTAATTTAGCACAGCCAATCCACCTCTCGTACATATCTTGGGACACTAAGGGGCAATTTGGCCTGGGCAATTCACCTATCGTACACATCTTGAGACACTAAGGGGTAATATAGTCTGGCCAACGCACCTCTTGTATACATCTTGGTATACTAAGATGAATTTAACATGGCCAATCCACCTAAGCCATACATCTTTGCACACTAAGTTGCAACTTTGCTTTGCCAGTCCACCCGCCTTACACATTTTGGGATACTAAGGGGCAATTTAGCATGGCCAATTAACCGAATGTACACATGTTCGTAGACTAAAGGCATTTAGCATTGCCAATCCACCTAACCTATATATCGTGGGACACTAAAGGGATTCTAACATTTCCAATTCTCCTCTCATCTCCATCTTGGAACACTGAAGTTAAAATGGGACGATGAAGCCACATCTCGTACACCTCTTGGGACATGAAGCGACAATTTAACACGGCCAATCCATCTCTTGTATGTATCTTGGAACACTATGGCAACTTTAGTATGGCCAATACACCTCTTGTACACATCTTGGAACACTGAGGGGTTTTAGCATGGCCAATCCAAACTTGTGCACATCTTGGGATACTGAGGTGCAGTGTAACATGACCAATTAACCTTTCGTACATATCTTCGGTCACTAAGGACCAATTTAGCACGGCCAATTCACACCTAAAACTCATCTTGGGACACTAAGGGACAATGTAGCATGGCCAATCCACCACTCATACACATCTTGGGGCACTAAAGGGCAATTTAACATTGCCAATCCACCACTCGTACCCACTAGGGATACTAAGAGGAATTTAGCACGGCCAATCCACCTAACCTACACATCTTGGGAAAGTAAGGGGCAATTTAACATGGCCAATTAACGGAACCTATACATCTTTAGACACTAAAGGGCATTTAGCATGGCCAATCCACCTAACCTACACATCTTGGGTCACTAAGGGGATCTTAACATGTCCAATTCTCCTCTCATCCGCATCTTGGAACACTAAAGGCAATTTAGCATGGCCAATCCACCACCCGTGCACACCTTCGGGAGCTAAGAGGCAATTTAGCATGTCTCATTCCCCAAGTCTTCAAGTCTTTGGATACTAAAGGGCAATCCACCTAATATATACATCTTTGAACACTGATGGGTAATTTACCATGGCCAATCTACATATCGTAAATATCTTGGGGCACTAAGGAGCAATTTAGCATGGCCGTTCCACCTCTCGTACACATCTTGGGAATGGGAATTTAGCATGGCCAATTCAGCTCTCAGAAACATGTGGGACATTAAAAAGACAATTTATCATTGTCAATCCACCTCTCGTACATATCTTGGGGCATTAAGGGCCAATTTTGCATGGACAATACAGCCCTCATATTCATATTGGGAAACTAAGGGGCAATTTAGCCAAATCCCCCCTAAGCTACACACCTTGGGACAGTAAGGGACAATCCATCTAACCTACACATCTTCAAACACTAAGGGACAATTTAATGTGGCTAATCCACATCTTGTATACATCTTGAGACACAAGCAGAAATTTATCTTGGCCTACCCTCACCTTGTACATATCTTGGGGCACTAAGGGGGAATTTAGAATAGCCAACCCAACTCTCATGCACATCTTCTGACACTAAGGAGCAATTTAGTCTGGCCAATCCATCTCTCACACACATATTGGGACAGTCAGGGGCAATTTAGCCTGGCCAATATACCTAATGGTGAGGGATGAGGGGTCAAGGATGGTGAGGGCTGAGGGTCAGGGATGGTGAGGTGATGTGGATTGGCCATGCTAAGTTGTCCCTTACTGTCCCAAATGTGTAGATTAGGTAGATTGGAAATGCTAAATTGTCACTTAACGTCACAAGATTTATCAGTTAGGTGGATTAGCCGGATTAAATTATCCTTCATGTCCCAAGATATGTAGATTAGGTTGATTGGGGAAATTGGCATGGCCATAGTGTGCCATGATGTGTAGTTTGGGTGGATTAGCAATGCTAAATTGCTCTTTAGTGTCCCAAGGTGTGTACAGGATGTGGTTAGACCATGATAAATTGCCCCTTAGTGTCTCACGATGTGAATGACAGGTGGATTGGCCATGCTAAATTCTCCTTAGTGTCCCAAGATGTGTACAAGTGTGGATTGGCCATTCTAAATTGCCCCTTAATGTTCCAAGATGTGTATGAGAAGTGGATTGGTGATGCTAAACCGCCCCTTTGTTCCAAGAAGTGTACTTTAGGTGGATTGGTGATTCTAAATGGCACCTTAGCGTCCCAAAATGTGCAAGTTAGGTGTATTGCCCCTCACTGTCCCAAGATGTGTAGTTTAGATGGATTAGCCATGCTAAGTTCATCTTAGTGTGCCAAGATATGTACGAGAGGTTCATAGGCCAGGCTAAATTGCCCTTAGTGTCCCAAAATATGTGTGAGAGTTGGATTGGCTATGCTAAATTCCCATTTGTGTCCCAAGACATGTATGAGGGGTGGGCTGGCCTTGCTAAACTGCCCCTTAGTGTCGAAATGTGTAAAGTCGATAGATTGGCAATGTCACGTTGCCACTTAACGTAGGTTAGGTTTGGCTGTGCTAAATTCTCTTAGTGTGCAAGATTTTTACGAGAAGTGTGTAGGCCAGGCTAAACTGCCCCTTCATGATCCAAGATGTGTACGAGAGGTGGTTTGGCCAGGCTAAATTACCCCTTAGTGTTTGAAGATCTGTAGGTTAGATGGATTGCCCCTTAGTGTCCCAAGATGTGTAGATATGGGGGAATAATCGTGCAAATTGCTCTTAGTGTCCCAACATGAACACGAGGTGTGGATTGGCCGTGATAAATTGCTGCTTCATCTCCCAAGATAGTGTGTGAGATGCAGACTGACCGTGCTAAATTAGCTTCAGTGTCTTGAGATGAGGGTGAAAGCAGAATTGGAGAGGTTACAATCCCCTCAATATCCCAGGATGTGTCGGTTGGGTGGATTGGCCATGTTAAATTGCCCCTTAGTGTACCAAAGTGTGTAGATTAGGTGGATTGGAACACTAAATGGCTTTTTAGTGTCCCAAAATGAGTCGGTTAGGTGGATTGGCCATGCTAAATGCCTTTAGTGTGCAAAGATTTGTCTTAGGTGTATTGGCCTTGCTAAAATTGCCCCTTTGTGTTCCAAGGTTTGTATGAGAGGTGCGTAGGCCAGGCTAAATTGGCCTCAGTGCCCCAAGATATGTCGGGGAAATGGATTAGCCAGGCTAAATTGCTCCTTAGTGCCCAAGATGTGTATGAGAAGTGGATTGGCCAGGCTAACTTGCCCCTTAATGTCCCAAGATGTGTATGAGAGTGGATTGGCCATGCTAAACTGCACCTCTATCCTAAGGAGTGTACTTTAATTGGATTGGCGATGTTAAATTACACCTCAGCATCCCAAAATGTGCGTGTTAGGTGCATTGACCAGGCTAAATTGTGCCTGACTGTCCCAAGTTGTGTAGGTTAGGTTGATTTGTTATGCTAAATTCATCTTAGTTTGCCAAGAGGTACATAGGTCAGGCTAACTTGCCCCTTAGCATTCCAAGATGTATACGAGAGGTGGATTGGCCATGCTAAATTGCCTCTGACTGTCCCAAGATATGTACAAGATGTTGACTGGCCACGGTAAATTGCCCCTTAGTGTTCGAACATGTGGAGGTTAGATGGATTGTCCCTTAGAGTCACAAGACATGTAGGTTAAGAGGATTGGACCTGCTAAACGGCCCCTTAGTGTTCCAAGATGAGTACGAGATATGGATTGGCCACATTAAATTGACCCTTTGTATCCCAAAATGTGAAGGTTAGGTGGATTGGCCATGCTAAACTGTCCCTAATTGTCCCAAGGTGTGTAGGTTATGTGGATTGGCCATACTAAATGCCCTTAGTGTCGAAAGATGTGAAGGTTCTCTTTATTGGCAATGCTAAATTGCCCCTTAGTATCCCAAGGTGTGTCAGTTAGCTAATTGGCCATGCTAAATTGCCCTTAGTGTCCCAGGATGTGTAAATTAGGCGAATTGGCAATGCTCAATTGACCTTTAATAGCCTAAGATGTGTAGATTAGGTTGATTGGCCATGCTAAATTCACCATCGTATGCTAAGATGTGTAGTTTGGGTGGATTGGTCATGCTAAATTGATCCTTAGTGTCCCAAGGTGTGTACGAGAGGCGGTTATACCATGCTAAATTGCCCTTTAGACTTACAAGGTGGATTGACCAAGCTGTATTCCCCTTAGTGTCCCAGGATGTGTAAATTAGGTGAATTGGCCATGTTAAATTGCCCCTTAGCGTCCCAAGAGGTGGATTGGTCACAGCAAATTACCATTTCGTGACTCAAGATCTGTGCGATGTGGATTGGTCATGCTAAATTCTCCTTAGTGTCCCAAGATGTTTAGGTTATGTGGATTGGCCATGTTAAATTGTGTCTTGGGGTGCCATGATGTGGTTAAGAACTGGATTGACCATACTAAATTCCCCTTAGTTTCTCAAGATATGTACACGATGTGGATTGGCCTTGCTAAATTCCCTTTAATGTTCCAAGATTTGTGGGACAGGTGGGTTAGCCATGCTAAATTGCCCCTCAATGTCCCAAGATGAGACGGTTAGGCAGATTGGCCAGGCTAAGTTTGCCTCAGTGTCTGAAGATGTGTAAGTTAGCTGGATTGGCATGCGAAATTCAAAAGATGTGGACGAGAGTCGGATTCACCATGCTAAATTGGCCATTAGTGTCCTAAGATGTGTACGAGCTATAGACTGGCCACGATAAATTGCCTCTTAGTTTCCCAAGATGTGTATGAGGTGTGGTTTGACCAAGCTAAATAGCCCCTTAGTGTTCTAAGATGTGTGGGTTAGGGGATAGGCTAAATTGACTGTTAGTTCCCCAAGATGTGTAGATTAGGTGGATTGACGTTGCTAAATTGGTCCTTACTGTTCCAAGGTATGCGCAAGAGGTGTGCAATTTGCCATGGTAAAGTGGCCCATTGTGTTTGAAGATGTATAGGTTAGGTGGATTGCTCCTTTGTGTCTCACAATGTGTAGGTTAGGTGGATTGGATATGTTGAATTGCCCCTGAGTGTCCCAAGATGTATAGGTTAGATGGATTAGCCATGCTAAATTACCTCATTATATCACAAGGTGTGTATGTTTGGTGGATTGGCCACACCAAATTACCCCTTACTGTCCCAAATATGTAGATTTAGGTAGATTGGAAATGCTAAATTCCCAGTTAATGTTGCAAGATTAGTAGGTTAGGTGGATTGGCCATGCTAAATGTCCCTCATTCCAAAGATGTGTAGGTTCAGTTAATTTGCCATGCTAAAATGGCCCTTGGTGTCCCAAGGTGTGTAGGATAGGTGGATTGGCCATGCTACATTACCCCTTAGTGTCCCAAATGTGTAGGTTACGTGGATTGGCAATGATAAATTGCCACTTAGTATGCCAATATGATATAATAGGTGAATCGCTCAACCCAATTTGCCTCTTAGTATCCAAAATGTGTACAAGAGGTAGATTGGCCATGCTGAAGTTCCCCTTAGTGTCCCAAGATATGTACATGATGTGGACTGGCCACGCTATATTGCCCCTTAGTGTTCGCAGATGTGTAGGTTCGATGGATTGCCCCTTAGTGTCCCAAGACGTGTTGGTTA
Source organism: Sphyrna mokarran (assembly GCA_024679065.1). Classification (NCBI taxonomy): domain Eukaryota; kingdom Metazoa; phylum Chordata; class Chondrichthyes; order Carcharhiniformes; family Carcharhinidae; genus Sphyrna; species Sphyrna mokarran. The sequence continues at coordinate 150,481 of JAGIQG010000031.1, forward strand.
GAGGGATTGGATGTGCTAAATCCCCCCTTAGTCTCCCATGGTATGTATGACAGATGGAGTGGACATACTACATTGCCCCTTAGTGTCGTAAGATGTGCACAAGTGGTGGATTGGCCATGCTAACTTTCCTTTAGTGTCCCAAGGTATGGATGAGAGGGGAATTAGACATATTAAGATCCCCTTAGTGTCCCAAGATGTGTAATTAGGTGGATTGGCCATGCAAAACTGCCCCTTATTATCCCAAGTTGTGTAAGTAATGAGGATTGGCCACGCTAAATTGCACCTTAGTGTCCTATGGTGTGTAGGTGTGGTGGATTGACCATGCTAAATTGCCCCTTAATGTTCCTAGATGTGTATGAGAAGTGGATTGGCGATGCTAAACTTCCCCTCTGTCCCAAGAAGTGTACCTTAGGTGGATTGGCGATGCTAAATTGTGCCTTAACGTCCAAAAATGTGTAAGTTAGGTTTATTGGTCAGGATAGATTGCCTCTGAATGTCCCCAACGTGTAGGTTAGGTGGATTTTCCTTGCTAAATTCATCTTAACATGCCAGGATGTGTATGAAAGGTGAGTAGGCCAGGCTAAATTGTCCTTAGTGTCCCAAGATGTTTACAAGAGCTGAATTGGCCATGCTAAATTCCCATTTGTATCCCAAGACATGTACGAGAGGTAGACTGGCCCTGCTAAATTGCTGCTTTGTGTCCCATGATGCTCGTGAGATGCGGATTGACCAGGCCAATATTTCTTTATCGCCCCAAGATGTGGATGAGAGGAGAATTGGACACGTTAAATTCCTCTTAGTGTCCCAAAATGTGCTGGTTAGGTGGATTGGCCATGCTAAATTGCGCCTTAATATCCCAAGATAAGTAGGTTAGGTGGATTGGCCATGCTAAATGCCCCTTAGTGTCCAAAGATGAATAGGTTAGGTGTTTTGACCAGGCTAAACTCCCCTTAGTATCCCAAGATGTGTAGGACTGGTGGATTGGCCATATTAAATTGCCCTTTAGTGTCCCAAGATGTGTAGGAGTGGTGGGGTGGTCTTGCTAAATTGCCCCATAATGTTCCAAGATATGTATGAGAAGTGGATTGGCCATGCTAAACTGCCCCTCTGTCCCAAGAAGTTTACTTTATGTGAGTGACACTAAATTGCACCTTTGCATCCCAAGATGTGCAAGTTAGTTGTATTGCCCAGGCAAAATTATCCCTGACTGTCCCAAGATGTGTAGGTTAGGTGGATTGGCCACGAGATGTGTGTAGGCCAGACTAGATTGCCCTAGTGTCCCAAGATGTGCACAAGAAGTGGATTGGCCACACTAAATTCCCATTTGTGTTGCAAGAAATGTAGGAGAGTTGGCATAGTCATGCTAATGTGCCCCTTAGTGTCCCAAATATATAAGTTAGGTGGATTGGCAATGCAAAATTGCCACTTAATGTGCCAATATATTTACTAGACATGTGTAGGCCAGGCTAAATTGCCCCTTGGTGTCCCAAGATGTGTACGATAGGTGAATTGGCAATGCTTAAATTGCCTTTAGTGTCCCAAATGTGTAATTTAGGTGGATTGGCAATGCTAAGTTGCCACTTAGTATCACAAGATATGTAGATTAGGTGGATTGGCTGTGCTAAATTCATCTTAGTGTCCAAGATGTGTATGAGGGGTGGATTGGCAATGTTAAATTGCCCTTTAGTGTCCCGTGATATGTACGAGAGGTGAGTTGGCAATGTTAAATTGCCCCTAATGTTCCAAGATGTGTATGGGAAGTGGACTGTCCGTGCCAAACTGCCCCTCTGTCCCAAGAACTGTACTTTGGTGATGCTAAATTGCACCTTAGCGTCTCAAAATGTGCAAGTTAGGTATATTTACCAGGCTAAATTGCCCCTGACTGTCTCAAGATGTGTAGATTTGGTCAATTGGCCATGTCAAATTCCCATAATGTGCTCAGATGTATAGGTTGGGTGGAATGGCCATGCTAAATTGCTCTGTAGTGTCCGAAGGTGTGCACAAGACATGGATTGGCCAGGGTAAAATTCTCCTTCGCGTCCTAAGATACCTACAAGATGTGGATTATCCATGCTAAAATGCGCCTTAATGTCTGCAGATGTGTAGGTAAAATGGATTGCACCTTAGTGTCCCAAGCTGTGTAGGTTAGGTGGATTGGCCATTCTAAATTTCCCATTTGTTTCCCAAGGTGAGTAGGTTAGGTAGATTGGCCATGCTAAATGCCCTTCGTGCCCCAGAACGTACTGTTTTGGTTAATTGTCCATGCTAAATTGTCCCTTAGTGTCCCAAGGTATGTAGGTTCGGTGAATGAGCCGTACTAAATTGCTCTTTAGTATCCCTATATGTGCAGGTTAAGTGGATTGGCCATGATAAATTGCCCCTGCCTGTCCCAAATGTGTAGATTAGGTAGATTGGAAGTTTTAAATTGCCACTTAATGTCACAAGATTAGCAGGTTAGGTGGATTAGCCAGGCTAAATTGCCCCTTAGTGTCCGAAGATGTGTAGATTAGGTCAATTGGCCATGCCAAATTCACAATGCTGTGCTAAGGTATGTAGGTTGAGTGGATTGGCCATTGTAAATTGCCATTTTGTGTCCCAAGGTGTGTACGAGATGTGTATTGACCATGCTAAATTGATTTTAGCGTCCTAAGATGTGGATGAGAGGAGAATTCGACATGTTAAAATCACCTTAGTGTCCCAACATGTTAGGTGGATTGGCCATCAAAATGCCCTTAGTGTCCAAAGATGTGTTGGTTCAGTTAATTGGCTAAAATGGGCCTTGGTGTCTCCAAGACATGTAGATTAGCTGGATTGGCCATGTTACGTTGCCCCTTAGTGTCCCAAATGTGTAGGCGGATGGCAATGATAATATGTGTATGGGAAGTGTGTAGACCAGGCTAAATTGCCCCTTAGTGTCCCAATATGTGGGACCATATGGGGTGATTTAGCACTTCCAATCAACCTACCTATACCTCTTGAGACACTAAGGGGCAATCCATCTAACCTCCACATCTGTGACCATGAAGGGGCAATCTACTATGGCCAGTCCACATCTTGTACATACCTTGGGACACAAAGAGGAATTTTAGCATGGCCAATCCACCTCTCATACACATCTTAGGACACTAAGGGTCAATTTGGCTTGAGCAATCCACCTATCTTACACACCTTGGAATACTAAGGGGCAATTGAGCATAGCCTAGGCACCTCTTGTCCATACATTGGCACACTAAGCATTGCCTATCCTCCTAATTTACACATTTGAGACACTAAGGGGCAATTTCGCATGGCCAATCCGCCTAACCTACACATGTTGGGATAGTAAGGGGCACTTTAGCATGACAAATCCACTTTATCTACACATCTTGGGACACCAAGGGCCATTTTAGCATGGACAATTAACCAAACCTACACATCTTTGCACACTAAGGGCATTTAGCATTGCCAATCCATTTAATCTATACATCTTGGGACACTAAAATTAATTTAGCATGCTCAATCCACATCTTGTACACATCTTGGGATATGAAATGACAATTTAGATGGCCAATCCACCCAGCCTACACATCTTAACACACTATGGGCAATTTTGCATTGCCAATAGATCTAATCTACAAATCTTGGGGCATTAAGGAGCAATTTAGCCCGGCTTATTGAAGTAGATAGGGAGGATGTGCTAGATATTCTTGAGGGTTTGAAGTTGGATAAGTCCCCTGGGCCGGATGGGATTTACCCTAGGATTCTCTGGGAGGCAAGAGAGGAGATTGCAGAGCCTCTGGCTCTGATCTTCAGGTCGTCATTGGTTACGGGTGTGGTTCCGGAGGACTGGAGGATAGCGAATGTGGTCCCATTGTTCAAGAAGGGGAAGAGAGACCTTCCAGGGAATTATAGGCCAGTGAGTCTTACTTCTGTTGTGGGCAAAGTATTGGAGAGAATTATTAGGGATAGGATTTATAGTTATTTAGAGAGAAATGAATTGATTGGGGATAGTCAGCATGGTTTGTGAAGGGTAGGTCGTGCCTTACTAACCTTATTGAGTTTTTTGAAAAAGTGACCAAAGAGGTGGATGGGGGTAAGGCGGTTGATGTGGTATATATGGACTTTAGTAAGGCGTTTGATAAGGTGGCCCATGGAAGACTTCTGCAGAAAATGCAGATGTATGGGATAGAGGGTGATTTAGCTAATTGGGTTAGGAATTGGCTAGCAGATAGAAGACAGAGGGTGGTGGTTGATGGGAGATATTCATCTTGGAGTTCGGTGACAAGTGGTGTACCTCAGGGGTCTGTTTTGGGGCCCCTGCTGTTTGTAATTTTTATAAATGATCTGGATGAGGGTATTGAAGGATGGATAGTAAATTTGCAGATGACACTAAAGTCGGTGGAGTGGTAGATAGTGAAGAGGGGTGTTATAGTTTGCAGAGGGACTTGGACAAGTTGCAGAGCTGGGCCGAGAGGTGGCAAATGGAGTTTAATGTGGAAAAGTGTGAGGTAATGCACTTTGGCAGGAATAATAAATGTGTAGAGTATAGGGCTAATGGTAGGATTCTTAATAGTGTTGATGAACAGAGGGATCTTGGTGTATATGTGCATAGATCCCTGAAAGTAGGCAGTCAAGTCGATAAGGTTGTTAAGAAGGCATATGGAGTCTTAGCTTTTATTGGTAGGGGGATTGAATTTTGGAGCCGCAACGTCATGTTGCAACTGTACAAAACTCTAGTGCGGCCGCACTTGGAGTATTGTGTGCAGTTCTGGTCCCCACATGATAAGAAAGATGTGGAGGCATTGGAGAGGGTACAGAGGAGGTTTACCAGGATGTTGCCTGGTATGGAGGGCAGGTCTTATGAGGAGAGGCTGAGGATTTGAGGTTGTTTTCCTTAGAAAGGAGGCGGCTAAGAGGGGACCTTATTGAAACATATAAGATGATTAGAGGTTTAGATAGGGTGGACAGTGATAGCCTTTTTTCCTAGGATGGAGAAAGCTAGCACGAGGGGACACAGCTTTAAATTAAGGGGTGATAGTTATAGGACGGATATCAGAGGTAGGTTCTTTACCCAAAGGGTGGTTCGGGAGTGGAATGCCCTGCCTGCAGCAGTTGTAGATGCGCCAAGTTTGGTGGCGTTTAAGAGGTTAGTTGATAAGTATATGGAAGAGAAGGGAATGGTTTAGTTTGGAGGGGCATTGCTTTTTATATTGGTCGGCGCAACATCGAAGGCCGAAGGGCCTGTTCTGTGCTGTATTGTTCTATGTTCTATGTTCTATTTGCCATCCTCCAGTCTTCCGGCACTATACCTGTAGCCAACGACGACATGAAGATCAAAGCCAAAGGCTCTGTAATCTCCTCTCTAGCCTCCCAGAGAATCCTAGGGTAAATCCCATCTGGCCCAGGGGACTTATCAATTTTCATATCCTCAAGATTCGCTAACACCTCCTCCTTATGAACCTCAATCCTGCCCAGTCTACAACCTAGTATTGCAGTACTCTCCCCGACAACATTGTCTTTCTCCTGCGTGAATACTGACGAAAAATACTCATTCAGTGTCTCTCCTATCTCCTCAGGCTCCACGCACAACTTCCCACTGCTATCTCTGACTGGCCCTAATCTTGCCCTAACCAATCTTTTATTATTTATATACTGTAAAAAGCTTTAGGATTCTCCTTAATCCTATCCGCCAAAGTCTTCTCGTGTCCTCTTCTAGCTCTTCTCAACTCCCTCTTTAGCTCCTTCCTGGCTGATTTATAGCTCTCTATTGCCTTAACTGAGCCTTCACGTCTCATCATTATATAAGCCTCCTTCTTCCTCTTCACCAGAGATTCAACTTCCCTAGTACACCATGGTTCCCTCACTCGACCACTTCCTCCCTGCCTGGCAGGTACATATTCATTACGGACATGCAGAAGCTGTTCCTTAAATATGCCCCACATTTCAGATGTCCCCAGCCCCTGCAATTTCCTGCTCCACCCTATGCATCCTAAATCTCTCCTAATAGCCTCATAATTACCTTTCCCCCAGCTATAGCTACTGTTATTCAGTACGTGCCCATCCCTTTCCATCACTAAGGTAAACGTAACCGAATTGTGGTCACTATCACCAAAGTGCTCGCCCACCTCCAAGTCTAACACCTGGTCTGGTTCATTACCCAGTACCAAATCCAATATAGCCTCACCTCTTGTTGGCCTATCTACATACTAAGTCATGAAACCTTCCTGCACACATTGAACAAAAACTGACCCCTCTAATGTACTTGAACTATAGCTTTTCCAATCGATATTAGAAAAGTTAAAGTCCCCCATTACAACTACCCTGTTACTTTCACATCTATCCAGGATCAACTTTGCAATCCCTTCCTCTACTTCTCTGGAACTTTTTGGAGGCCTATAAAAAACTCCCAACAGTGTGACCTCTCCTTTCTTGTTTCTAATCTCATCCCACACTACCTCAGCAGACAAGTCCACATCAAACGTCTTTTCTGCCACCGTAATGCTGTCCTTAACTAACAATGCCACTCCTCCCCCTCTTCTACCACCACCTCTGTTCTGACTGAAACATCTGAACCCCGGAACCTGCAACAACCATTCCTGCCCCTGCTCTATCCACCTCTCTGAAATGGCCACAACATCGAAGTCCCAAGCACCAATCCAGGCTGCAAGTTCATCCACCTTATTGCGTATGCTCCTCGCATTAAAGTATACACATCTCAAACCACCCTCCCGTTTGCCACTATACTGCTGCAACCTAGAAACCTTATCCATGACCTCCCTATTCACATCCTCCTGTATACTGGCACAACAATTCAGGTTCCCATCCCCCCCTGAATCAGTTTAAATGCCCCCGAATAGCACTGGTAAATTTACCAGTGGTAAGATATTGGTACTTCTCCGGTTCAGGTGCAGGCCATCCCTCTTGTAGAGGTCCCATCTTCCCCAGAATGAGCCGGGTCTGTGTGATTCCCCCCATTGGTGATGAGCCGGGTCTGTGTGATTCCCCCCATTGGTGATGAGCCGGGTCTGTGTGATTCCCCCATTGGTGATAGAACATAGACCATAGAACACTGCAGCACAA
>JAGIQG010000031.1:157639-180744 GCA_024679065.1 Sphyrna mokarran
TTGTTTGATTTGTTCATGTTTTTTTAATATTGGAGTTGTTGTTTGATTTGTTCATGTTTTTTTTAATATTGGAGTTGTTGTTTGATTTGTTCATGTTTTTTTAATATTGGAGTTGTTGTTTGATTTGTTTATGTTTTTTTTTAATATTGAAGTTGTTGTTTGATTTGTTCATGTTTTTTTTAATATTGGAGTTGTTGTTTGATTTGTTTATGTTTTTTTTTAATATTGAAGTTGTTGTTTGATTTGTTCATGTTTTTTTAATATTGAAGTTGTTGTTTGATTTGTTCATGTTTTTTTAATATTGGAGTTGTTGTTTGATTTGTTCATGTTTTTTAATATTGGAGTTGTTGTTTGATTTGTTCATGTTTTTTTTTAATATTGGAGTTGTTGTTTGATTTGTTCATGTTTTTTTTTAATATTGGAGTTGTTGTTTGATTTGTTTATGTTTTTTTAATATTGGAGTTGTTGTTTGATTTGTTCATGTTTTTTTTTAATATTGGAGTTGTTGTTTGATTTGTTCATTTTTTTAATATTGGAGTTGTTGTTTGATTTGTTATTGTTTTTTTAATATTGGAGTTGTTGTTTGATTTGTTCATGTTTTTTAATATTGAAGTTGTTGTTTGATTTGTTCATGTTTTTTTAATATTGGAGTTGTTGTTTGATTTGTTCATGTTTTTTTAAATATTGAAGTTGTTGTTTGATTTGTTATGTTTTTTTTTTAATATTGGAATTGTTGTTGATTTGTCATGTTTTTTTAATATGAAGTTGTTGTTGATTTGTTTTTTTATATTGGTGTTGTCATGTTTTTTAATATTGGAGTTGTTGTTTGATTTGTTCATTGTTTTTTAATATTGAGTTGTTGTTTGATTGTCTGTTTTTTAATATTGAAGTTGTTGTTTGATTTGTTTGTTTTTTAATATTGGAGTTGTTGTTTGATTTGTTCATGTTTTTTTAATATTGGAGTTGTTGTTTGATTTGTTCATGTTTTTTTTTAATATTGGAGTTGTTGTTTGATTTGTTCATGTTTTTTTTTAATATTGGAGTTGTTGTTTGATTTGTTCATGTTTTTTTAATATTGGAGTTGTTGTTTGATTTGTTCATGTTTTTTTAATATTGGAGTTGTTGTTTGATTTGTTTATGTTTTTTTAATATTGGAGTTGTTGTTTGATTTGTTCATGTTTTTTTAATATTGGAGTTGTTGTTTGATTTGTTCATGTTTTTTAATATTGAAGTTGTTGTTTGATTTGTTCATGTTTTTTTAATATTGGAGTTGTTGTTTGATTTGTTCATGTTTTTTTAATATGATTTGTGTTTGATTTGTTCATGTTTTTTTAATATTGGAGTTGTTGTTTGATTTGTTTTGTTTTTTTATATGGAGTTGTTGTTTGATTTGTTATGTTTTTTTAATATTGGAGTTGTTGTTTGATTTGTTCATGTTTTTTTTAATATTGAAGTTGTTGTTTGATTTGTTCATGTTTTTTTAATATTGGAGTTGTTGTTTGATTTGTTCATGTTTTTTTAATATTGGAGTTGTTGTTTGATTTGTTTATGTTTTTTTAATATTGGAGTTGTTGTTTGATTTGTTCATGTTTTTTTAATATTGAAGTTGTTGTTTGATTTGTTCATGTTTTTTTAATATTGGAGTTGTTGTTTGATTTGTTCATGTTTTTTAATATTGAAGTTGTTGTTTGATTTGTTTCATGTTTTTTTTAATAGGAGTTGTTGTTTGATTTGTTCATGTTTATGTTTTTTTTTAATATTGGAGTTGTTGTTTGATTTGTTCATGTTTTTTTTTATATTGGAGTTGTTGTTTGATTTGTTTATGTTTTTTTTTAATATTGAAGTTGTTGTTTGATTTGTTCATGTTTTTTTAATATTGAAGTTGTTGTTTGATTTGTTCATGTTTTTTTAATATTGAAGTTGTTGTTTGATTTGTTCATGTTTTTTTAATATTGGAGTTGTTGTTTGATTTGTTCATGTTTTTTTTTAATATTGGAGTTGTTGTTTGATTTGTTCATGTTTTTTTTTTGGTTGTTTTGTTTGTTTGTTTTTTAATATTGGAGTTGTTGTTTGATTTGTTCATGTTTTTTTTAATATTGAAGTTGTTGTTTGATTTGTTCATGTTTTTTTTAATATTGGAGTTGTTGTTTGATTTGTTCATGTTTTTTTAATATTGAAGTTGTTGTTTGATTTGTTCATGTTTTTTTTAATATTGAAGTTGTTGTTTGATTTGTTCATGTTTTTTTAATATTGAAGTTGTTGTTTGATTTGTTCATGTTTTTTTTTAATATTGGAGTTGTTGTTTGATTTGTTCATGTTTTTTTAAATTGGAGTTGTTGTTTGATTTGTTCATGTTTTTTTATATTGAGTTGTTGGTTGTTTTTGATTTGTTCATGTTTTTTAATATTGAAGTTGTTGTTTGATTTGTTCATGTTTTTTTTAATATTGGAGTTGTTGTTTGATTTGTTCATGTTTTTTTAATATTGGAGTTGTTGTTTGATTTGTTCATGTTTTTTTAATATTGGAGTTGTTGTTTGATTTGTTCATGTTTTTTTTAATATTGGAGTTGTTGTTTGATTTGTTCATGTTTTTTTAATATTGAAGTTGTTGTTTGATTTGTTCATGTTTTTTTAATATTGGAGTTGTTGTTTGATTTGTTCATGTTTTTTTAATATTGAAGTTGTTGTTTGATTTGTTCATGTTTTTTTAATATTGAAGTTGTTGTTTGATTTGTTCATGTTTTTTTAATATTGAAGTTGTTGTTTGATTTGTTCATGTTTTTTTATTGAGTTGTTTGTTTGTTATGTTTTTTATATTGAGTTGTTGTTTGATTTGTTATGTTTTTTTAATATTGGAGTTGTTGTTTGATTTGTTCATGTTTTTTTAATATTGAAGTTGTTGTTTGATTTGTTCATGTTTTTTTAATATTGGAGTGTTGTTTGATTTGTTCATGTTTTTTTAATATTGGAGTTGTTGTTTGATTTGTTCATGTTTTTTAATATTGGAGTTGTTGTTTGATTTGTTCATGTTTTTTTAATATTGAAGTTGTTTTGATTTGTTCATGTTTTTTTAATATTGAAGTTGTTGTTTGATTTGTTCATGTTTTTTAATATTGGAGTTGTTGTTTGATTTGTTCATGTTTTTTTAATATTGGAGTTGTTGTTTGATTTGTTCATGTTTTTTTAATATTGGAGTTGTTGTTTGATTTGTTCATGTTTTTTTAATATTGAAGTTGTTGTTTGATTTGTTCATGTTTTTTTTAATATTGGAGTTGTTGTTTGATTTGTTCATGTTTTTTTAATATTGGAGTTGTTGTTTGATTTGTTCATGTTTTTTTTAATATTGAAGTTGTTGTTTGATTTGTTCATGTTTTTTTTAATATTGAAGTTGTTGTTTGATTTGTTCATGTTTTTTTAATATTGGAGTTGTTGTTTGATTTGTTCATGTTTTTTTAATATTGAAGTTGTTGTTTGATTTGTTCATGTTTTTTTTAATATTGGAGTTGTTGTTTGATTTGTTCATGTTTTTTTTAATATTGAAGTTGTTGTTTGATTTGTTCATGTTTTTTTAATATTGAAGTTGTTGTTTGATTTGTTCATGTTTTTTTAATATTGGAGTTGTTGTTTGATTTGTTCATGTTTTTTTTAATATTGGAGTTGTTGTTTGATTTGTTCATTTTTTTTCAATGTTGGAAATGTTGTTTGATTTGTTTATGTTTTTTTAATACTGGAGTTGTAGTTTGATTTGTTCATGTTTTTTTAATATTGGAGTTGTTGTTTGATTTGTTTATGTTTTTTTAATATTGGAGTTGTAGTTTGATTTGTTCATTTTTATTAATATTGGAGTTGTTGTTTGATTTGTTCATTTTTTTTATATGTTAGAGTTGTTGTTTGATTTGTTCATTTTTTTTTAACATTGGAGTTGTTTGATTTGTTCATGTTTTTTTTAATATTGGAGTTGTTGTTTGATTTGTTTATGTTTTTTCAATGTTGGAGATGCTGTTTGATTTGTTTATGTTTTTTTTAATATTGGAATTGTTTGATTTGTTCATGTTTTTTTTAATATTGTTGTTGTTGTTTGATTTGTTCATGGTTTTTTTTAATATTGGAGTTGTTGTTTGATTTGTTCATGTTTTTTTTAATATTGGAGTTGTTGTTTGATTTGTTATGTTTTTTTTAATATTGAAGTTGTTGTTTGATTTGTTCATGTTTTTTTAATATTGAAGTTGTTGTTTGATTTGTTCATGTTTTTTTTAATATTGAAGTTGTTGTTTGATTTGTTCATGTTTTTTTAATATTGGAGTTGTTGTTTGATTTGTTCATGTTTTTTTAATATTGGAGTTGTTGTTTGATTTGTTTATGTTTTTTTAATATTGGAGTTGTTGTTTGATTTGTTCATGTTTTTTTTAATATTGGAGTTGTTGTTTGATTTGTTCATGTTTTTTTAATATTGAAGTTGTTGTTTGATTTGTTCATGTTTTTTTTAATATTGGAGTTGTTGTTTGATTTGTTCATGTTTTTTTAATATTGGAGTTGTTGTTTGATTTGTTCATGTTTTTTTTAATATTGGAGTTGTTGTTTGATTTGTTCATGTTTTTTTAATATTGGAGTTGTTGTTTGATTTGTTCATTTTTTTAATATTGGAGTTGTTGTTTGATTTGTTCATGTTTTTTTTAATATTGGAGTTGTTGTTTGATTTGTTCATGTTTTTTTAATATTGAAGTTGTTGTTTGATTTGTTCATTTTTTTTTAATATTGGAGTTGTTGTTTGATTTGTTCATGTTTTTTAATATTGGAGTTGTTGTTTGATTTGTTCATGTTTTTTTTAATATTGAAGTTGTTGTTTGATTTGTTCATGTTTTTTTTAATATTGAAGTTGTTGTTTGATTTGTTCATGTTTTTTTTAATATTGAAGTTGTTGTTTGATTTGTTCATGTTTTTTTTAATATTGAAGTTGTTGTTTGATTTGTTCATGTTTTTTTAATATTGGAGTTGTTGTTTGATTTGTTCATGTTTTTTAATATTGAAGTTGTTGTTTGATTTGTTCATGTTTTTTAATATTGGAGTTGTTGTTTGATTTGTTCATGTTTTTTTTTAATATTGAAGTTGTTGTTTGATTTGTTCATGTTTTTTATTGGTGTTTTTTTTGTTTTTTTTAATATTGGAGTTGTTGTTTGATTTGTTCATTTTTTTTAATATTGGAGTTGTTGTTTGATTTGTTCATGTTTTTTTAATATTGGAGTTGTTGTTTGATTTGTTCATGTTTTTTTAATATTGGAGTTGTTGTTTGATTTGTTCATGTTTTTTTAATATTGAAGTTGTTGTTTGATTTGTTCATGTTTTTTTTAATATTGGAGTTGTTGTTTGATTTGTTCATGTTTTTTTTAATATTGGAGTTGTTGTTTGATTTGTTTATGTTTTTTTTAATATTGGAGTTGTTGTTTGATTTGTTCATGTTTTTTTTATTTTTTGAGTTGTTTTGATTGTTATGTTTTTTTAATATTGGAGTTGTTGTTTGATTTGTTCATGTTTTTTAATATTGGAGTTGTTGTTTGATTTGTTCATGTTTTTTTTAATATTGAAGTTGTTGTTTGATTTGTTCATGTTTTTTTTAATATTGGAGTTGTTGTTTGATTTGTTCATGTTTTTTTAATATTGGAGTTGTTGTTTGATTTGTTCATGTTTTTTTAATATTGGAGTTGTTGTTTGATTTGTTCATGTTTTTTTAATATTGAAGTTGTTGTTTGATTTGTTCATGTTTTTTTAATATTGAAGTTGTTGTTTGATTTGTTCATGTTTTTTTAATATTGAAGTTGTTGTTTGATTTGTTCATGTTTTTTTAATATTGAAGTTGTTGTTTGATTTGTTCATGTTTTTTTAATATTGAAGTTGTTGTTTGATTTGTTCATGTTTTTTTAATATTGGAGTTGTTGTTTGATTTGTTCATGTTTTTTTAATATTGGAGTTGTTGTTTGATTTGTTCATGTTTTTTAATATTGGAGTTGTTGTTTGATTTGTTCATGTTTTTTTAATATTGAAGTTGTTGTTTGATTTGTTCATGTTTTTTTTAATATTGGAGTTGTTGTTTGATTTGTTTATGTTTTTTAATATTGAAGTTGTTGTTTGATTTGTTCATGTTTTTTTAATATTGAAGTTGTTGTTTGATTTGTTCATGTTTTTTTAATATTGGAGTTGTTGTTTGATTTGTTCATGTTTTTTAATATTGAAGTTGTTGTTTGATTTGTTCATGTTTTTTTAATATTGGAGTTGTTGTTTGATTTGTTCATGTTTTTTAATATTGGAGTTGTTGTTTGATTTGTTTATGTTTTTTTTAATATTGGAGTTGTTGTTTGATTTGTTCATGTTTTTTTAATATTGGAGTTGTTGTTTGATTTGTTTATGTTTTTTTTAATATTGGAGTTGTTGTTTGATTTGTTTATGTTTTTTTAATATTGGAGTTGTTGTTTGATTTGTTCATGTTTTTTTAATATTGGAGTTGTTGTTTGATTTGTTCATGTTTTTTTAATGTTGGAGTTGTTGTTTGATTTGTTCATGTTTTTTTAATGTTGGAGTTGTAGTTGTTGGACTTGTTACTGTTTTTCAATATTGGTTTTATTGCTCAATTTGAAGGTTCTCAGTGTTGAGATTGTTGTTGCATTTGTAGGTGTTTTTCAATGTCAGTTTGTGTTCAAAGAATTTATTTGTGGTTTTCAACATTGTGGTTCTCGTTGAATTGTTGGTGTTTTTCAGTGTTGGGATAGTTGTTGAACTTGTTAGTGTTTCCGGGGTTTTTGAATTTGTTAGTGTTTTTCAATGTTGCATTTATTGTTGAATTCGATAGTGTTGGGGTTGTTGTTGAATTTGTTAGTGTTTTTCAATGTTTGGATTGCTGTTGAACGTGTTAGTGTTTTTCAATGTTGGGGTTGCTGTTGAATTTGTTGGTGTTTATAATGTAGTTGTTCTTGAATTTGTTGGTGATTTTCAATGCTGGAGTTATTGCTGAATTTGTTTGTATTTTTTAATATTGGGGTTGTCGTTGAATTTGGTAGTGTTTGGAATATCTCACTATGTATCTAAATATATTTAGTGAATATCTAACAGCTTGTTTCCATCCTGATATAATTATCTCATCACAATTTCTGTTCACATTGAATTACCTTTTTGATATTAATTTTCTTAGTCTTCTTGCTCTCTTCAATCTTGAAAGGTGGTTTAAAGCTTCTCACTCCTTTAAAAGAACGCGCTGTCTCATATTTCTACATTTTAAATATTAGCAGGATGGCAATTCCAGAAATTGTAACATTTGTGGCTGAAAGTAGAATCAAACATAAATACATGTAAATTAGACAAATAAAGCTTACAATAATTAATATGTCTATATTACAGGTGGACTCATAACTTTCCCAGATCTTCTGTAACAAGTGGATGCCACAGGCTGGTGTGCACCAACACAGTAAGAAGTTTTGACAACACCAGGTTTAAATCCTTTCGAGGTGTTTCAACCTCTTTGTCAGGTGAATGAGGTGTTCCCTTCCTGTTGGCAAACACTTCAGCGGTCATGGGCATTCGGCCTCCGACCCTTGGGTAAGCATTCTCCGAAGTGGCCTTCGTGACACACGACAGCGCAGAGTCGCTGAGCAGAGACTGATAGCCAAGTTCCACACATGAGGACCGTCTTAACAGGGATCTTGGGTTCATGTCACACTATCTGTAACCCCCAGGACTTGCCTGGGTTTATAAAACCTCACTTACTGTGCTGTCTGGAGACAATACACATCTCTTTAACCTGTGCTCAGTGCTCCTTCCACTCACATTGTCGGCCACTTTAAGACTTGAATAGCAGATTAGGTGTAAAGATTCACATTCTAATCAGTAATCTGTAAATTTTTTTTTTAAGCAACACAGCACGGGAAACAGGCCCTTCGGCCCAACGAGCCCGCGCCGCCGTCATACTATATAGTAGCATTGTGCTGTAATATGTGCTGTCTGAGATCAGAACACCTCATTCACCTGAAAGCTTGTGATTTTACTCTGAAGTAAATCGGTTGCACTTAAACCTGGTGTTGTCAGACTTCTTACTGTGTTTACCCCAGTCCAACACCGGCATCTCTACATCGTGCACCAACACTCCAGAAATGATATTTGTTTATTCTTTTGGCAATTTGGTATCAGTTACATCGTCTCTGATGATGATTTAATGATTTTTTTTCGCTCATTTTTTGATTATTTTGTCCTATCAAACGAATATTCACAGAAGTTAACATCAGACATTTAATCTGATGGCCCAAGACTTCCAGTCCCTCTGGCAAAAGATTTTCAATTCCTACGGGAACACAGAAAGTAAATAATTTATGCTGATTTCTGTTCCCTGAACGAAAGTGGAAGAGTTATACACTAAATTAAATAAAAATATCATTCTATTTATTTACCGTCCCCCATCCTTCTCTCCCACCCGCCCTCCCGCAGACTCAGCACCGTCCCTCTCTGTCTCCTCTATTTATACCCTCAGCCCCTCCCTGAAGGGGGACTTCAGTCTCGAGCTGCTCCTTTTTTTTGAATCCCTCGCGCTCCGTCTCGCTGAGCGGACACGTGCCGGCGCGCAGGCGCACTCTCTTCACACCGCCAACCGTCAGAGGCAGGTGGAGCGCGAGTCACGTGTCTCGTTTCCAGGAGGCCCGAGGCTGTAAATGGAGACTGTGCGGTGGGCGGGGCTGCGGGAGGGTGGGGGGCGGGGCCACGGGGGTACTGAACGGTTTGGAATAGAGTGGGGCGGGGCTACAAGGTCCTGGAGCGGATTTGGAAGAGGATGGGGAGGGCGGTGGAAAGGGGGGCGGGTCTGCGGCAGGGTGGGGGGCGGGCGGCGGAAGGTGGGGGCGGGCTGTGAGGGTGGGGGCGGGGCTGTGAGCGTGGGAGCGGGTCCGTGAGAGTGTGGGGGCGTACTGATGGAGGGGGCGGGGCAGGCGGGGGGCGATGGGCGGGGCTGCTGGAGGGGGCGGGGCAGCGGAGGGCGATGGGCGGGGCTGCTGGAGGGGCGGGCACTGAGCTGTGTGTGTGGGAAGGGACGCACAATTGGAGATGATGGTAAACCTTTATATCAAATACTGGGATATTGCAACTCAAAGCACAGCTGGCTGCAGGAGTGGGAGGGAGGGGGGTGTCTGAAGTGTATTTGTTTCAATGTGAGGAATATAACAGGTAAGAGAGATGAACATAGAGCTTGGATTAGTGCTGGGAACTATAATGTTGTTGCTGTTACAGAGACTTGGTTGAAAGATGGGCAGGATCAGCAGCTAAACATTCCAGGATTGAGATGCTTCCAGCGGGATAGAGGGGGATGTAAAAGGGGAATTACATTACTGGTTAAGGAGAATATCCCAGCTGTACTGAGGGAGGACAACTCAGAGGGTTCAGTCAGCGAGGCAGTATGGGCAGAGCTCAGGAACAGGAAGGGTGCAGACACAATGTTGGGGTTTTATTACAGGTCTCCCAACAGCCAGCAGGAGATAGAGGAGCAGAAACTGTAGAGACTGTAGAAAAAGTTGTGATGGTCATTTTAACTTTTCCGATGTTGACTGGGACTCACTCACTGCTTGAGACTTGGATGGGACAGAATTTGTAAGGAGTTCCAGGAGGGTTTCTTAAATAGTATGTAAATAGCCCAACTCAAGAAAGAGTCATATTAGACCCGTATTGGGGAATGTGCCCAGCCAGGTGATCAAGGTTTCAGTACGAGAGCATTTCGGGAACAGTGATCAGAATTCCATAAGTTTTAAAGTGCTTGTGGATAAGGACAAGAATGGTCCTCGAGTGAAGGTGTTAAATTTGGGGAAGACTAACTACAACAACATTAGGCAGAGTGTCGATTGGGGGAAGCTGTTTAAGGGTAAATCAACACCTGACATGTGGGAGTCTTTCAAATGTCCGTTGACTGGAACTCATGATGATATGTACCTGTGAGGATGAAGGCTAAATGTGGGAACCCTGGATAAGAAGGGATGTTTGCCTTGTCAAAAAGAGAAAGGAAGTATTCATCAGGTCTAAATGGCTTAGGGTAGATGAAACCCTAAGGAGGGAGCGAGCTAAAGAGTGAATTGAGGAGAGCTAAGAGGGGACACGAGAAGACTTTGGCTGATAGCTTTAGGATTCTCCTTAATCCTTTCTTTAGATATGTTAAGAACAGAAGATTGGTTAGGGCAAGATTAGGGCCAGTCATAGACAGCAGTGGGAAGTTGTGCGTGGAGCCTGAGGAGATTGGAGAGGTACTGACTAAATATTTCTCTTCGGTATTCACGCAGGGTGATGTAAATGTAGTTATGGAGAACACTGAGGTACAGGGTATCAAACTGGAAGGTATCGAAATAGATAGGGAGGATGTACTAGATATTCTCGAGGGTTTGAAGTTGGATAAGTCACCTGGGCCGGACGGGATTTACCCTAGGATTCTCTGGGAGGCAAGAGAGGAGATTGCAGGGCCTCTGGCTCTGATCTTCAGGTCCTCATTGGTTACGGGTGTGGTTCCGGAGGACTGGAGGATAGCGAATGTGGTCCCATTGTTTAAGAAGGGGAAGAGAGACCTTCCAGGGAATCATAGGCCAGTGAGTCTTACTTCTGTTGTGGGCAAAGTATTGGAGAGAATTATTAGGGATAGGATTTATAGTTATTAGAGAGAAATGAATTGATTGGGGATAGTCAGCATGGTTTTGTGAAGGGTAGGTCGTGCCTTACTAACCTTATTGAGTTTTTTGAAAAAGTGACCAAAGAAGTGGATGGGGGTAAGGCGGTTGATGTGGTATATATGGACTTTAGTAAGGCGTTTGATAAGGTGGCCCATGGAAGACTTCTGCAGAAAATGCAGATGTATGGGATAGAGGGTGATTTAGCTAATTGGGTTAGGAATTGGCTAGCAGTAGAAGACAGAGGGTGGTGGTTGATGGGAGATATTCATCTGGAGTTCGGTGACAAGTGGTGTACCTCAGGGCGTCTGTTTTGGGGCCCCTGCTGTTTGTAATTTTTATAAATGATCTGGATGAGGGTATTGAAGGATGGATTAGTAAATTTGCAGATGACACTAAAGTCGGTGGAGTGGTAGATAGTGAAGAGGGGTGTTATAGTTTGCAGAGGGACTTGGACAAGTTGCAGAGCTGGGCCGAGAGGTGGCAAATGGAGTTTAATGTGGAAAAGTGTGAGGTAATGCACTTGGCAGAAATAATAAATGTGTAGAGTATAGGGCAAATGGTAGGATTCTTAGTAGTCTAGATGAACAGAGGGATCTTGGTGTGTATGTGCATAGATCCTGAAAGTAGGCAGTCAGGTCGAGAAGGTTGTTAGGAAGGCATATGGAGTCTTGGCTTTTATTGGTAGGGGGATTGAATTTCGGAGCCGCAACGTCATGTTGCAACTGTACAAAACTCTAGTGCGGCCGCCCTTGGAGTATTGTGTGCAGTTCTGGTCCCCACATTATAAGAAAGATGTGGAGGCATTGGAGAGGTTACAGAGGAGGTTTACCAGGATGTTGCCTGGTATGGAGGGCAGGTCTTATGAGGAGAGGCTGAGGGATTTGAGGTTGTTTTCGTTAGAAAGGTGGAGGCTAAGAGGGACCTGATTGAAACATATATGATTAGAGGTTTAGATAGGGTGGACAGTGATAGCCTTTTTCCTAGGATGGAAAAAGCTAGCACGAGGGGACACAATTAAGGAGTGATAGTTATAGGACGGATATCAGAGGCAGGTTCTTTACCCAAAGGGTGGTTCGGGAGTGGAATGCCCTGCCTGCAGCAGTTGTAGATGCGCCAAGTTTGGTGGCGTTTAAGAGATTAGTTGATAAGTATACGGAAGAGAAGGGAATGGTTTAGTTTGGAGGGTCATTGCTTTTTATATTGGTTGGCGCAACATCGAAGGCCGAAGGGCCTGTTCTGTGCTGTAATGTTCTATGTTCTATGTTCTATTTAAACCCTTGAAAAATATAAAGAACAGACAAAGGAACTGAAGGAAAGGAGTTCGGAGGGCTAACAAGGGTATTGAGAAGTTCTTGACAAATAGGATTAAGGACAATCCTGAGACATTTGTAAAGAGGGTAGACATGGAAAGAGTTTATCCACTCAAGGATGGTGGAGGGCATCTGTACGTGGAACCAGAGGAAATGGGTGAGATACTAAATGCCTCAGTATTCACCAAAGAGAGGAACTTGATGGATGAGGAGCCTAGGGTAGGGAGTGTAGATATTCTTGGTCATCTCGATATCAAAAAGGAGGAGGCATTGTGTGTGTTAAAAAGCATTAAAGTAGATAAGTTCCCAGGGCCTGATGGGATCTACCCAGAATACTGAGGGAGGCAAGAGCGGAAATAGCTGGAGCCTTGACAGAAATCTTTGTAACATCACTGGCTACAGGTGAAGTTTCAGAGGACTGGAGGATAGCTGAGATTGTTCCATTGTTTAAGAAGGACAGCAGGGATAATCCAGGGAATTATAGGCCGGTGAGCCTTAGGTCAGTGTTTGGAAACTTATTGGAAAAGATTCTTAGAGACAGCATTAACTTACATTTGGAAACAAATGAGCTTATTAGTGATAGACAGCATGGTTTTGTGACGGGGAGTTTGTGCCTCACTAACTTGATCAAGTTTTTCAACGAAATGACAAAGATGATAAGAACAAAGAAAATTACAGCACAGGAACAGGCCCTTCGCTCTCCCCCGCAATCCACCCCCCAAAGCCTGCACTGACCATTCTGTCCATCTTAACTAAAAGTCCCTACACTTCTGGGGACCATATCCCTCTATTCCATCTCATTCATGTATTTGTCAAGACACCCCTTAAAAGTCACTATCATATCCGCTTCCACTACCTCCCCCGGCGACAAGTTCCAGCACCCACTGCTCTTGGTGTAAAAAAATCTGCCTGGCACATCTCTTTTAAACCTTGCCCCTTGCACCTTAAACCTGTTCCCCCTAGTACTTGACTCTTTCACACTGGGAAAAAGCTTCTGACTATCCACTCTGTCCATGCCTCTCAATCTTGCAGACTTCTATCAGGTCGCTCCTCAACCTCTGCCACTCCAGTGAGAAGAAACCAAGTTTCTCCAACCTCTCCTCATAGCTAATGCCCTCCATACCAGGCAACATCCTGGTAAACATCCTCTGACCCCATTCGCCTTCACCTTCTGCACTAGTCCGCCATGAGGGATCTTGTCAAAGGCCTTACTGAAGTCCATGTAGACAACATCAACTGCCCTATTCTCATCAATCATCTTTGTACTTCCTCAAAAAATTTGATCAAGTTTGTGAGACACACCCACTCCTTCCCAAAATCCTGTTACCTCTCACTAATGTGTCCAGTTATTTCCAAGTGGGAATAAATCCTGTCTCAAAGAATCGTCTCCAATAATTTCCCTCCCAATGATATAAGGCTTACTGGCCAATAATTACCTGGATAGATGAGGAAAAGACGGTAGATGTTGTATACATGGAGTTCAGTAAAGCCTTTGACAAGGTGCCTCATAGTAGATTGGAGGAAAGGTGAAGACAGATGGAATCAGAGGAGAGCTGGCAAGATGGATACAGAACTGTCTTGGCCATAGAAAACAGAGGGTAGCAGTAGAGGGGAGCTTTTGTGAATGGAAGGCTGTTACTAGCAGTGTTCATGATGTGGAGATGCCGGTGTTGGACTGGGGTAAATACAGTAAAAAGTGTCATAACACCAGGTTAAAGTCCAACAGGTTTATTTGGCAGTAAACGCCACTGGCTATCGGAGCGCTGCTGAGTGGGGAGTTCTGATCACAAACAGGGCATGTAAAAGGCACAGACTCAGTTTACAGAATAGTGATTAGAATGAGAGTCTTTACAGCTAATCAAGGTACAGACAATGTGAGTGGAGATAGAATTAAGCACAGGTTAAAGAGATGTGTATTCTCTCTAGACAGTACAGTAAGTGAGATGTTGCAAGGGGTTACAGATAGTGTGACATGAAGCCAAGATCCCTGTTGAGACCGTCCTCATGTGTGTGGAACTTGGCTATCAGTCTCTGCTCAGTGACTCTGCGCTGTCGTGTGTCGTGAGGGCCACCTTGGAGAATGCTTACCCAAAGGTCAGAGGTCGAATGCCCATGACTGCTGAAGTGTCACAGGAAGGGAACAATCTTGCCTGGTGATTGTTGAGCAATGTTCATTCATCCGCTGTCATAGTATCTGCTTGGTCTCCCCAATGTACCATGCTTCGGGATATCATTTCATGCAGCGTATCAGGTAGTCAACGTTGGCCGAATTGCAAGAGTATTTACCGTGTACCTGATGGATGGTATTCTCACATGAGATGATGGCATCCATGTCGATGATCTGGCATGTCTTGCAGAGGTTGCTGTGGCAGGGTTGTGTGGTATTGTGGTCACTGTTCTCCTGAAGGTTGGGTAGTTTGCTGCTAACAATGATCTGTTTGAGGTTGTGCGGTTGTCTGAAGGCAAGAGCTGGGGGTGTGGGTTTGGCCGTAGCGAGATGTTTCTCTTCATCAATGATATGTTGAAGACTCCGGAGAAGATGTCATAGCCTCTCCACTCCGGGGAAGTACTGGACATTGAAGGGTACTCTGTCCACCGTCTCCCATGTTTGTCTTTTGAGGAGGTGGGTACGGTTTTTCAATATGGTGTGTCGGAACGGTTAATCTATGAGTCAAGCACCGTATCCTGTTCTTATGAGGGCATTTTTCAGTGTCACTATCCTCCTAATCTGAGCAGATCCTGTGTATACAGAGGGCTTGTCCGCAGGGGATGGCCTCTTTAACGTGTTTAGGTGGAAACTGGAGAAGTAGAGCATGGTGAGGTTGTCTGTGGGCTTGCGGTACAGTGAGGTGCTGAGGTGACTGTCCTTGATGGAGATGCGTGTGTCCAAGAATGTAATCCATTCCAGAGAATAATCTGTGGTGGGATGGAACTTGTCGATGTCATCATATAGTTTTTCAGTGATTGTTCACCATGAGTCCAAAGGAAGGAAATATATGAGTCAAAGCAGAGATTCCCCACATTGGAAAAGGGTTGACATTGTATTGAATAGAACAGCAATGGTGTTTCACCCACAGCTGAGGGCAACCACGTTGTGTTAGAAATGTGCAGTTTCAAAAAAACAAAATCCATGTTTGTGAATCAGTGTCATTGTCCTGGGCAGGAATTGGATCAGGATTTAAAGCAATCAAATATTTCAAAATAATAAAATCAGCTACAGAATTACACAGACAAAATTTTTATTTCCTCGTGCAGCAAAGCTGTCATTTCCATTAGAATCCCAGTCAGTTGAGGGTGAGCCTGTCAAACAGGTACTCTCCCATCCCATTCTCAGGGACTCCCAGTCTCTTCAGGTTGGTGATCTGATCTCCAAGCTTCTTGATCATCTTCACTTGGTCGTCCAAGCAGTGAGTCTCCAGGAAGTCACACAGCTGAAAGAGGGGGAGGATACGTCATTAACATCTCACAGCAACAAGGATTAGTGGGATTTCCTCAATAGTTAGTTCAATCCCAAGTGATTGAAGAGTGTATTTATATCCCAGGATTACTGGGACAGCATTATCTTCTCTCCATTACCAATCCCCAGTCAGATTCCGAGACCTTGAGACAGTAACATGTCACCATTTCCATTTCTCCAGGATCCCATATCAGTGACTCACGTGAGGGTTGGCGTTCCCAGAGGAGAGTTTGTGCAGATCCAGCAGACTCTGGCTCACATTCTTCTCCATCTGTTTGTGAACAGCATCCTCACAGTCTTTGTGGTAGCTCTGACACACTTGGGAAGCCATTGTACTCTCACTGGATGATAACTCAAACAAGCTGAGCTGTTTTACCACAAGCTCTTGTATTTGTACCACTGGGACATCCTGCTTTCAAACTGGGAATGACATCACCAACGGTGATTGACAATCCCTGACAGCCAATCAGGAATCTTCCATCAATCACGGCACCAATCATGGTGAAGTGTGATATGCCAAGCCAATCAGAGTGATGGATTACAGGCAGATGTGGATGACTCAGAGCATCAGCCCGGGGGTGCAATCAGCCCCTCAATCCTATCCCATCATTCCTTTTGATCATGTCTGGGCTCATTTCAACTCTATTGACTCACCTATCCCATCATGCCCTTGCCTAACAAATAGCTAATGGCCAACATTTAGGCCCAGGATTGCAGCAGCTTCTGTGCTTCAGCCCATAACAGGCCAGTTCTCAGGGTGAGATCAAACTGTCTCTGTCCTGGAAGGAAATCACTTCTTCCCTCCCTCTGCCCCATGAATGTCCCTCAATAACTCAGTGACAATCGCCCCCTCATTCCATTCTATTCCTGACGGGATGTGAGATGATTCTAACATTCTGCTCACGCTGCCGGGCTCCTGCTACAAGGTCAGATTATTGGGCTGGCTGGGGAGACGGTGATAACGACAGTAAAATCACCCGACTTGCAATCCAGGAGTCTTGAAGCTAAAACTCAACACGGATTCTAATCCCACCCAGGCAGCCGGTAGAATTCCCAAATTCAATTAATTTGGAAAATCTGGATTTGAAAGCTGATCTCAGTCATGGATTTTTAAAAATGTTCATTTATTAGCATCATAAGTAAGGCTTACGTTAACTCTGCAATGAAGTTACTGTGAAAATCTCCTAGTCGCCACACTCCGGTGCCTGTTCGGGTACTCTGAGGGTGAATTTAATGTGGCCAATGCACCCTAACCAGCTTTTCTCCTTGGGCCCCCAGTACACGGGGCAAGGGTTAAAGGAGATGTATGGTTTATACAGAGTGTGATGGGTGCCTGGAACTCATCACTGGGGAAAGCAGTGGAATTGGATATGGTGGTGACTTTTAAGGGGCATCTTGATAAGGATGTGAATAGAATGGGAATAGAGGGATCTGATCCCTGGAAGGATAGGGGGCTTTAGTTCAGTCGGGGCAGCATGGTCAATGCAGGCTCAGAGGGCCGAAGGGCCTGTTCCTCTGCTGCAATTTTCTTTGTTATTTTTCGTTTTGGACTGTGGGAGGAAACCCACGCAGACACGGGGAGAACATGCAAACGTCACACAGACAATGAGCCAAGCCAGGAATTGAACCTTGGTCCCTGATGCTGTGAGGCAGCAGCGCTAATCACTGTGCTGCTGTATAGAATCCATTGCTGTCCATTGAATCCATAGAAATTGATGGAGGCCATTCAGCCCATCAAGTCTGCATCAACCCTCGAAAAGAGCAGTTTATCCAGACCCATTCCCCCAGTCCTATCCCTGTACACTTGCTTATTGATCATGGCCAATCCATGTGTCCTGTCTCTGGATAGTAGGAGAGATCAGAGCACCTGGAGGAAACCCACGCAGATACGGGGAGAACATGCAGACTCCACACAGATAGTGACACAAGCCTTGAATTGAACCCCAGTCCCTGGTGTTGTAAGGAAGCAGTGCTGACCACTGTGCCATGGTAACCGTGGAATTATCACGGATTGTGGTAAAAATCCATCACTAATGTCCACCCTAGGGAAGGAAATCTGCCTTCCTTACCTGGCCTGGCCTACACGTGATTCCAGAGCCACAGTGAATGGTGGTTAACTGCTCTGTGAAATGTCTGAGTTAGATGCTGAATTCAGGGGCAGTTAGTGATGGGGAATAAATGCTGGCTCAGCCAACGGCACCCACACCCCCCCACCCCCAAAAGAATAACAAGAAACCCAACCCACTGCTCCCGATATTCTTTCACAAGGACGTGGGTATCGCTAGTTCAGCTCAGTGTTTATCACCCATCCCTAATTACTCTGGAGAAGGTGGGTGGGTGAGCTGCCTTCCTGAACCTGTACAGTGCCTGTGATGTAGGTACACTGTCCCTGGTGACAGTGAAGGAACGGTGATGTCATTCCAAATCAGGATGGAACTATCAGCTCCAACTCACTTCCCACAACGAGAAACACATCCCTTTATATTCCGGCCGCACTGAGGTGAAGATCCCAATTCTCGGAGCATTTTCCATCCGTTTGTGTGTCAGTCCCCTAGTTTTGAATAATTTCTGTTGAGAAACCCTATACTGTCCCCAGTCTCCTTCACTTCCTGCTGCTTCATTGATCAAACACAGCTCCAATACTCACAGTGCAATGAGAGTTCAGAAGAGTCACACTGGACTCGAAACGTTAACTCTGTTTTTCTCTCTCTCCACAGACGCTGTCAGACCTGCTGAGCTTTTCCAGCATTTCCTGTTTCTATCTCAAGTTTCCAGCAGCTGCAGTGTTTTACTTTCTCGGTCCAAAGTGGCCAACCTCACCCTGAACTCTCTGCCAGCTTTGTACCGAATTCAATGTCCCAATTGCTCCTCTGCACGTTACTGACTGTGGTCCCTAACTCTCATCACTGTTCCTTCAGCTCGGTTCTGATTGGGATGAAAAGCTCAGGCCTCCTGCTCCCTGGGAGATGATAGCTTGTCTTCTTTTAAAGGTCAAACCAAGGAAACAAACTCAAAATTAAATTAGGACAAAGTAAAAGGGGCAGCTCCCCAAAAGAAAGGGGAACAGCCTGAACAAAAGTACAAAGGAAACTTAAAACACAAATTAAAATGTGATTATTTGGGTTAATAATGGACCCCATTCCCTGTGGTGCTCGGTGAGTGGGGAAGATCTGCCATCTTGTCAATTGGACATATCCTCACTCTACTATCCAAAAACTGTTCACCCAATCCTGTTTCATCATTTCTTCCTAATATTATACGTGTTGTCCCTTTAAAAGGCAAGTGTACTCGGGGTCAGGGTTCACAGTTAGGGCCTGTATTTGGGGTCAGGGTTCAGGGTTGGGTTCTATACTCAGGGTCAGGACATAAAGTTGGTCCTTTACTCACAATCACGGTTCAGGATTGAGGCCTGTGCTCGTGGTCAGAGTTCAGGGTTGGGGCCTGTACTTGGGGTCAGGGTTCAGGGTTGGGGGTGAGGGTTTAGAGTTGGAGCCTATACTCGGGGTCAGGGTTCAGGATTTAGGGCCTTCCTTGGGGTGAGGGTTCAGGGTTGGAGCCTGTACTTGGGGTCAGGGTTCACGGTTGGAGCCTGTACTCGGGGTCAGGGTTTATGGTTGAGGCCTGTACTCAGGGTCAGGGTTCACGGTTGGGGGTGAGGGTTTAGAGTTGGAGCCTATACTCGGGGTCAGGGTTCAGGGTTGGGGGTGAGGGTTTAGAGTTGGAGCCTATACTCGGGGTCAGGGTTCAGGATTTAGGGCCTTACTTGGGGTAAGGGTTCAGGGTTGGAGCCTGTACTTGGGGTCAGGATTCAGGGTTTGGGGCCTTTACTCAGGGTCAAGGTTCAAGGTTTGGGGTCTGTACTCGGGGTCAGGGTTCAATGGTCGGGGCCTATACTCGGGGTCAGAGTTCAAGGTTCGGGGCCTGTACTCGGGTGAAGGTTCAGAGTTAGGCCTGTACTCAGGGTCAAGTTCTGTTCTTTTCTCACAGAACACTCTGTGACACACTCTCTCACATACACACTTTCTCTCACACACACTCTCTCTCACACTCTCTCTCACACACTCTCTCTCACACACTCTCTCTCTCATACATGCACTCACTCTTTCTCTCTCACACAAGGAATCTCTCACTCATGCACACTCTTTCATACACACGCACTCATCTTTTACACACGCACACTCTCTCACACACACACTCTCTCTCTCACACACACACTCTCTCACATACTCTCTCACACACACACTCTCACATACACACTCTCTCACACACACTCTCTCACATACACACTCTCTCACACACATTCTCTCACACGCACTCTCTCTCATACATGCACTCACTCTTTCTCTCTCACACAAGGAATCTCTCACTCATGCACACTCTTTCATACACACGCACTCATCTCTTACACACGCACACTCTCACACACACTCTCTCACATACTCTCTCACACACACACTTTCTCTCACACACACTCTCTTCCACATTTTCTTTCTCTCACACACTCTCACACATACACATATACACTCTCTCTCTCTCACACAACCCTCATACACACTGTCTCTCATACTCACTCTCTCTCACACTCTCACATTCTCCCTGACACACACACATTCACACTCTCTGTCTCACACACATAACCCCCATACACACTCTCTCATACTCACATTCTCTCACACACTCTGACACAATCTCACTCTCTCACACACACTCACTCTCACACACACATTTCTCACACACTTTTCCTCCTCACACACCACTCTCTCTCTCACAACCTCTCTTTCTCTCACACACACTCTCTCTCACACACACTCTCTTTCACACACACTCTCTCTCACACTCTCTCTCACACACTCTCTCTCACACTCTCTCACACACATGCTCTCTTTCATATTCACACTCTCTCACACACTCTCTCACTCACTCTCTCACACACACTCTCTCTCACACACACTCCTCTCTCTCTCACACACTACACTCTCTCTCACACTCTCTCACACACACTCTCTCTCACACTCTCTCACACACATGCTCTCTTTCATATTCACACACTCTCACACACTCTCCACACCACACTCTCTCACACACACTCTCTCTCACACACTTCTCTTCTCACACACACTCTCTCTCACACACTCTCTCTCACACATGCTCTCTTTCATATTCACTCTCTCTCACACACACACTCTCTCTCACACACACACTTTCTCTCACACACTCTCTCTCACACACGCACGCTCTTTTTCATACTCACTCTCTCACACACTCTCTCACACACTCTCTCACACACATGCTCTCTTTCATATTCACTCTGTCTCACACACACACTTCCCCATCCTTTCCTCTAGGTCAGGATTCACAATCTGTCCTCAGGCTCAGGGTTCAGGACATGTTTTCAGGCTCAGGGTTTGGAACCTATCCTCAGTGTCAGGATCCAGGGCCAGTGCTCGGAGTCACAGTTCAGGATTGGGGCTATACTCGGGGTCAGGGTTCAGGGTTTCAGGCCTGCCTTCGGGATTAGGGTTTAGGGTTCAGGCCTGTCCTCAGGGCCACTGTTAAGAATGTCCTCATGGTAAGATTTGTGTCTTGTCCTCAAGGCCACTGTTTGGGGTCTGTTCTCGTGGTTCACTGTTCAGGGCCTGTCCTTGGGGTCAGGTTTATGGTCCTGTGTTGGTAAAGGGTCTGGGCCTGTTCTCGGGGTCAGGGTTCAGGTTCAGGGCTTGTCCTTGATGTCAGGGTTCAGGACCTGTCCTCTGAGGGTACTGGGGCCTGACCAGGGTCATGATTGTGCTCTGTTCTGGGGTCAGGGTCCAGGGCCTGTTCGTTCAGGAGTCCAGGGTCCTTGTCCCTCGGGGTCTGGTTCCTGTGGCTTCGACCTGTGTTACGGTTGTGGTCAGGTTCTGTTGTTACGGGGAGAGGGCCTGTTCTCGGGGTCAGGGTTCAGGGCCTGTTCTCGGGGTCAGGGTTCAGGGCCTGTTCTCGGGGTCAGGGTTCAGGGACTGTCCTCAGGGTCAGGGTTCAGGGCCTGTTCTCAGGGTCAGGGTTCAGGGCCTGTTCTCGGGGTCAGGGTTCAGGGCCTGTTCTCGGGGTCAGGGTTCAGGGCCTGTTCTCGGGGTCAGGGTTCAGGCCCTGTTTACAGAGTAAGAGTTTGGGGCCTGTTCCTCAGTGTCAGGGGTTCAGAGGTGTTCTCGGTGGGTCAGGGTTCAGGGCCTGTTCTTAGGGTCAGAGTTCAGGGCCTGTTCTCAGTGTCGGGGTTCAGGGCCTGTTCTCGGGGTCAGGGTTCAGTGCCTGTTCTCGGGGTCAGGCTTTGTTGACTCTCCTCACTGTCAGGGTTCAGGGCCTGTCCTCACTGTCAAGGTTCAGGGCTTGAAGCCCCTTGTCAGGGTCAGAAGAGATAGGTGAAGTGTTAAATGAATACTTTTCTTCAATGTTCACTAAGGAGAGGGGCCAAGTTTTTGAGGATGAGTGTGTGATGTAGGCTGATAGGATAGAGGAGGTAGATGTTCTGAAGGAAGATGTAGTAGCAATTCTGAAAAACCTGAGGATGGATAAGTCCCCTGGGTCAGATGGGATACATCCGAGGATACTTTGGGAGGCAAGAGATGAGATTGCAGAGCCTTTAGCTTTGATCTTTGGGTCCTCACTGTCCACGGGGATTGTACCAGAGGACTGGGGAGTGGCAAATGTCATTCCTCTGTTCAAGAAAGGAAATAGGAATGACCCTGGGAATTATAGGCCATTAATCTTACTTCAGTGGTTGGTAAGTTAATGGAAAGAGTGATAGGATTTATGATCATTTGGAAAGATTCACTTTAATCCGGGATAGTCAGCACAGTTTCCTGAGGGGTAAGTCCCGCCTCACAAATTTGATTGAATTCTTTGTGGAGATAAATAAGTGTGTGGTCGAAGGTGGAGCAGTTGATGTTGTATACATGGATTTTAGTAAGGTGTTTGATAAGGTTCCCCAAGGTAGGCCCATGAAGAACATAAGGAGATATGGATAAAAGGAAATTTAGCCGATTGGATCAGTAACTGGCTGTATCATAGAAGGCAGAGGGTGGAGGTGGAGGGAAAATGTTCAGCCTGGAGTCCAGTTCCCAGCGGTGCACCACCGGGGTCAGTATTGGCTCCTCTGCTATTTGTGATTTTTATCAATGACTCAGAAGATGGGGCTGAAGGTCGGACGTCAAGATTGGTGGAGTAGTGGATGAGGTGGAGGGCTCTTGCAGGCTGCAAAGAGACATTGATAGGATGCAGAGCTGGGCTGGAAAGTGGCAGATGGATTTTAACCCTGATAAGTGTGAGGTGATTCATTTTGGTAGGACAAACCTGAATGTGGATTCCAGGGTCAACCGCAGGGTTCTGAGCAATGTGGAGGAACAGAGAGATCCTGGGGTTCATATCCACAGATCTCTGAAGGTTGTCACTCAAGTGGATAGAACCATGAAGAAGCTTATAGTGTGTTAGTGTTTATTAACAGGGGGTTTGAGTTTAAGAACAGTGGAGTTATGCTGTAACTATACCGGACCTTGGTGAGACCACATTTGGAATATTGTGTGCAGTTCTGGTCCCCTCACTATAAGGAGGATGTGAAAGCATTGGAGAGAGTGCAGAGGAGATTGACCAGGATGGTTTGGAGGGTAGGTCTTATGAGGG
Organism: Sphyrna mokarran; assembly: GCA_024679065.1. Classification (NCBI taxonomy): domain Eukaryota; kingdom Metazoa; phylum Chordata; class Chondrichthyes; order Carcharhiniformes; family Carcharhinidae; genus Sphyrna; species Sphyrna mokarran. The sequence goes on from JAGIQG010000031.1 coordinate 180,735, forward strand.
AAGGTTGAGG
>JAGIQG010000031.1:180844-360385 GCA_024679065.1 Sphyrna mokarran
ACAACTTCAATATTAAAAAAACATGAACAAATCAAACAACAACTCCAATATTAAAAAACATAAACAAATTAAACAACAACTCCAATATTAAAAAAACATAAACAAATCAAACAACAACTCCAATATTAAAAAAAAATATAACAAATCAAACAACAACTTCAATATTAAAAAAACATGAACAAATCAAACAACAACTTCAATATTAAAAAACATGAACAAATCAAACAACAACTTCAATATTAAAAAACATGAACAAATCAAACAACAACTTCAATATTAAAAAAACATGAACAAATCAAACAACAACTCCAATATTAAAAAACATGAACAAATCAAACAACAACTTCAATATTAAAAAAACATGAACAAATCAAACAACAACTTCAATATTAAAAAAAACATGAACAAATCAAACAACAACTCCAATATTAAAAAAAACATGAACAAATCAAACAACAACTCCAATATTAAAAAAAACATAAACAAATCAAACAACAACTCCAATATTAAAAAAAACATGAACAAATCAAACAACAACTTCAATATTAAAAAAAACATGAACAAATCAAACAACAACTTCAATATTAAAAAAACATGAACAAATCAAACAACAACTCCAATATTAAAAAAACATGAACAAATCAAACAACAACTCCAATATTAAAAAAACATGAACAAATCAAACAACAACTTCAATATTAAAAAAACATGAACAAATCAAACAACAACTCCAATATTAAAAAACATGAACAAATCAAACAACAACTCCAATATTAAAAAAACATGAACAAATCAAACAACAACTTCAATATTAAAAAAAACATGAACAAATCAAACAACAACTTCAATATTAAAAAAAAACATGAACAAATCAAACAACAACTCCAATATTAAAAAAAAACATGAACAAATCAAACAACAACTTCAATATTAAAAAAACATGAACAAATCAAACAACAACTTCAATATTAAAAAAAAACATGAACAAATCAAACAACAACTCCAATATTAAAAAAACATGAACAAATCAAACAACAACTTCAATATTAAAAAAACATGAACAAATCAAACAACAACTTCAATATTAAAAAAAACATGAACAAATCAAACAACAACTCCAATATTAAAAAAACATGAACAAATCAAACAACAACTCCAATATTAAAAAAACATGAACAAATCAAACAACAACTCCAATATTAAAAAAACATGAACAAATCAAACAACAACTCCAATATTAAAAAACATGAACAAATCAAACAACAACTCCAATATTAAAAAACATGAACAAATCAAACAACAACTTCAATATTAAAAAAAAACATGAACAAATCAAACAACAACTCCAATATTAAAAAAAAGAACAATCAAAACACTCAATATAAAACATGAACAAATCAAACAACAACTCCAATATTAAAAAAAACATGAACAAATCAAACAACAACTTCAATATTAAAAAAACATAAATCAACAACTCCAATATAAAAAATTTTAAACATGAACAAATCAAACAACAACTTCAATATTAAAAAAACATGAACAAATCAAACAACAACTTCAATATTAAAAAACATAAACAAATCAAACAACAACTCCAATATTAAAAAAACATGAACAAATCAAACAACAACTCCAATATTAAAAAACATGAACAAATCAAACAACAACTTCAATATTAAAAAAACATGAACAAATCAAACAACAACTCCAATATTAAAAAAACATGAACAAATCAAACAACAACTTCAATATTAAAAAAAACATGAACAAATCAAACAACAACTTCAATATTAAAAAAAAACATGAACAAATCAAACAACAACTTCAATATAAAAAAAAACATGAACAAATCAAACAACAACTCCAATATTAAAAAAACATGATTTTTCATGAAACAAATCAAACAACAACTCCAATATTAAAAAAACATGAACAAATCAAACAACAACTCCAATATTAAAAAAAACATGAACAAATCAAACAACAACTTCAATATTAAAAAACATGAACAAATCAAACAACAACTTCAATATTAAAAAAACATGAACAAATCAAACAACAACTCCAATATTAAAAAAACATGAACAAATCAAACAACAACTCCAATATTAAAAAAACATGAACAAATCAAACAACAACTTCAATATTAAAAAAAAACATGAACAAATCAAACAACAACTCCAATATTAAAAAAACATGAACAAATCAAACAACAACTTCAATATTAAAAAACATGAACAAATCAAACAACAACTCCAATATTAAAAAAACATGAACAAATCAAACAACAACTTCAATATTAAAAAAAATGAACAAATCAAACAACAACTTCAATATTAAAAAAAATGAACAAATCAAACAACAACTTCAATATTAAAAAACATAAACAAATCAAACAACAACTCCAATATTAAAAAAACATGAACAAATCAAACAACAACTCCAATATTAAAAAAACATGAACAAATCAAACAACAACTCCAATATTAAAAAAAACATGAACAAATCAAACAACAACTTCAATATTAAAAAAACATGAACAAATCAAACAACAACTTCAATATTAAAAAAAAACATGAACAAATCAAACAACAACTCCAATATTAAAAAAACATGAACAAATCAAACAACAACTTCAATATTAAAAAACATGAACAAATCAAACAACAACTCCAATATTAAAAAAAACATGAACAAATCAAACAACAACTCCAATATTAAAAAAACATGAACAAATCAAACAACAACTCCAATATTAAAAAAACATGAACAAATCAAACAACAACTCCAATATTAAAAAAAACATGAACAAATCAAACAACAACTTCAATATTAAAAAACATGAACAAATCAAACAACAACTTCAATATTAAAAAAAACATAAACAAATCAAACAACAACTTCAATATTAAAAAAAACAAACAAATCAAACAACAACTCCAATATTAAAAAAAAATGAACAAATAAACAACAACTCCAATATTAAAAAACATGAAAAATCAAACAACAACTCCAATATTAAAAAAACATGAACAAATCAAACAACAACCCAATATAAAAAAACAAAACAATCAACAACAACTCCAATATAAAAAAAAACATGAAAAAATCAAACAACAACTCCAATATTAAAAAAACATAACAATCAAAAACAACTTCAATATTAAAAAAATAAACAAATCAAACAACAACTCCAATATTAAAAAAACATAAACAAATCAAAGAACAACTCCAATATTAAAAAAAACATGAACAAATCAAACAACAACTTCAATATTAAAAAACATGAACAAATCAAACAACAACTTCAATATTAAAAAAAAAACCTGAACAAATCAAACAACAACTTCAATATTAAAAAAACATGAACAAATCAAACAACAACTCCAATATTAAAAAAACATGAACAAATCAAACAACAACTCCAATATTAAAAAAACATGAACAAATCAAACAACAACTTCAATATTAAAAAAACATAAACAAATCAAACAACAACTCCAATATTAAAAAAACATGAACAAATCAAACAACAACTTCAATATTAAAAAACATGAACAAATCAAACAACAACTCCAATATTAAAAAAACATGAACAAATCAAACAACAACTCAATATTAAAAAAACATGAACAAATCAAACAACAACTTCAATATTAAAAAAAAACATGAACAAATCAAACAACAACTTCAATATTAAAAAACATGAACAAATCAAACAACACTCCAATATTAAAAAAACATGAACAAATCAAACAACAACTTCCAATATTAAAAAAATTTTTATGAACAAATAAACAACAATTTAAAAAAACATAACAAATCAAACAACTCCATATTAAAAACATGAACAAATCAAACAACAACTCCAATATTAAAAAAACATGAACAAATCAAACAACAACTTCAATATTAAAAAAAACATGAACAAATCAAACAACAACTTCAATATTAAAAAACATGAACAAATCAAACAACAACTCCAATATTAAAAAAACATGAACAAATCAAACAACAACTCCAATATTAAAAAAAACATGAACAAATCAAACAACAACTCCAATATTAAAAAAACATGAACAAATCAAACAACAACTTCAATATTAAAAAAACATGAACAAATCAAACAACAACTTCAATATTAAAAAACATGAACAAATCAAACAACAACTCCAATATTAAAAAAACATGAACAAATCAAACAACAACTCCAATATTAAAAAAACATGAACAAATCAAACAACAACTCCAATATTAAAAAAACATGAACAAATCAAACAACAACTCCAATATTAAAAAAACATAAACAAATCAAACAACAACTTCAATATTAAAAAAACATGAACAAATCAAACAACAACTCCAATATTAAAAAAACATGAACAAATCAAACAACAACTTCAATATTAAAAAACATGAACAAATCAAACAACAACTCCAATATTAAAAAAAAATGAACAAATCAAACAACAACTTCAATATTAAAAAAACATGAACAAATCAAACAACAACTCCAATATTAAAAAAAAATGAACAAATCAAACAACAACTTCAATATTAAAAAAACATGAACAAATCAAACAACAACTTCAATATTAAAAAAAACATTAACAAATCAAACAACAACTTCAATATTATTTTTTAAAAAAACATGACAAATCAACAACACTTCAATATTACATGAACAAATCAAACAACAACTTCAATATTAAAAAAAACATGAACAAATCAAACAACAACTTCAATATTAAAAAAAAACATGAACAAATCAAACAACAACTCCAATATTAAAAAAAACATGAACAAATCAAACAACAACTTCAATATTAAAAAAACATGAACAAATCAAACAACAACTTCAATATTAAAAAAAACATGAACAAATCAAACAACAACTTCAATATTAAAAAAAAATGAACAAATCAAACAACAACTTCAATATTAAAAAAACATGAACAAATCAAACAACAACTCCAATATTAAAAAAACATAAACAAATCAAACAACAACTCCAATATTAAAAAAACATGAACAAATCAAACAACAACTTCAATATTAAAAAAACATGAACAAATCAAACAACAACTCCAATATTAAAAAAACATGAACAAATCAAACAACAACTCCAATATTAAAAAAACATGAACAAATCAAACAACAACTCCAATATTAAAAAAAACATAAACAAATCAAACAACAACTCCAATATTAAAAAAACATGAACAAATCAAACAACAACTTCAATATTAAAAAAACATGAACAAATCAAACAACAACTCCAATATTAAAAACATGAACAAATCAAACAACAACTCCAATATTAAAAAAACATGAACAAATCAAACAACAACTCCAATATTAAAAAACATGAACAAATCAAACAACAACTCCAATATTAAAAAAACATGAACAATCAAACAACATCAATATTAAAACATGAACAAATCAAACAACAACTCCAATATTAAAAAACATAACAAATCAAACAACAACTCCAATATTAAAAAAACATGAACAAATCAAACAACAACTCCAATATTAAAAAAACATGAACAAATCAAACAACAACTCCAAATTAAAAAAACTGAACAAATCAAACAACAACTTCAATATTAAAAAACATGAACAAATCAAACAACAACTCCAATATTAAAAAAAAACATGAACAAATCAAACAACAACTCCAATATTAAAAAAAATGAACAAATCAAACAACAACTTCAATATTAAAAAACATGAACAAATCAAACAACAACTTCAATATTAAAAAAACATGAACAAATCAAACAACAACTTCAATATTAAAAAAACATGAACAAATCAAACAACAACTCCAATATTAAAAAAACATGAACAAATCAAACAACAACTTCAATATTAAAAAAAAATAGAACAAATCAAACAACAACTCCAATATTAAAAAAACATGAACAAATCAAACAACAACTCCAATATTAAAAAAACATGAACAAATCAAACAACAACTCCAATATTAAAAAAAAACATAAACAAATCAAACAACAACTTCAATATTAAAAAAACATAAACAAATCAAACAACAACTCCAATATTAAAAAACATAAACAAATCAAACAACAACTCCAATATTAAAAAAAAAGAACAAATCAAACAACAACTTCAATATTAAAAAAAAATGAACAAATCAAACAACAACTTCAATATTAAAAAAACATGAACAAATCAAACAACAACTTCAATATTAAAAAAACATGAACAAATCAAACAACAACTCCAATATTAAAAAAACATGAACAAATCAAACAACAACTCCAATATTAAAAAAAACATGAACAAATCAAACAACAACTTCAATAAAAAATAACAAATAACAACAACTCCATATTAAAAAAACCTGAACAAATCAAACAACAACTCCAATATTAAAAAAAAACATGAACAAATCAAACAACAACTCCAATATTAAAAAAACATGAACAAATCAAACAACAACTTCAATATTAAAAAAACATAAACAAATCAAACAACAACTTCAATATTAAAAAAACATGAACAAATCAAACAACAACTCCAATATTAAAAAAAACATGAACAAATCAAACAACAACTTCAATATTAAAAAACATGAACAAATCAAACAACAACTCCAATATTAAAAAAACATGAACAAATCAAACAACAACTCCAATATTAAAAAAAACATGAACAAATCAAACAACAACTCCAATATTAAAAAAATGAACAAATCAAACAACAACTCCAATATTAAAAAAAAACATGAACAAATCAAACAACAACTCCAATATTAAAAAAAAATAAACAAATCAAACAACAACTCCAATATTAAAAAAACATGAACAAATCAAACAACAACTCCAATATTAAAAAAAACATGAACAAATCAAACAACAACTTCAATATTAAAAAAAAACATGAACAAATCAAACAACAACTCCAATATTAAAAAAATGAACAAATCAAACAACAACTCCAATATTAAAAAAACATGAACAAATCAAACAACAACTTCAATATTAAAAAAACATGAACAAATCAACAACAACTCCAATATTAAAAAAAAACATGAACAAATCAAACAACAACTCCAATATTAAAAAAACATGAACAAATCAAACAACAACTCCAATATTAAAAAACATGAACAAATCAAACAACAACTTCAATATTAAAAAAACATGAACAAATCAAACAACAACTTCAATATTAAAAAAACATGAACAAATCAAACAACAACTCCAATATTAAAAAAAACATGAACAAATCAAACAACAACTTCAATATTAAAAAAAACATGAACAAATCAAACAACAACTCCAATATTAAAAAAACATAAACAAATCAAACAACAACTTCAATATTAAAAAACATGAACAAATCAAACAACAACTTCAATATTAAAAAAATGACAAATCAAACAAAAAACAACTTCATATTAAAAAAAACATGAACAAATCAAACAACAACTTCAATATTAAAAAAAACATGAACAAATCAAACAACAACTTCAATATTAAAAAAACATGAACAAATCAAACAACAACTTCAATATTAAAAAACATGAACAAATCAAACAACAACTTCAATATTAAAAAAACATGAACAAATCAAACAACAACTCCAATATTAAAAAAACATGAACAAATCAAACAACAACTTCAATATTAAAAAAACATGAACAAATCAAACAACAACTCCAATATTAAAAAAACATGAACAAATCAAACAACAACTCCAATATTGGGGGAAAAATTGTTTAAAAAATCAACAACCATAACATTGAAAAATGTAACAAATTCACTAGTAACCCAATACTGAAAAACAGTAACAAGTTCAACAACAACCAAAACACTGACAAAAAGCAAACAAATTTAATAACAACACCAACATTCAACTCGCACATTGAATTTGTTTGTGTTTTCAATATTGGAGTTGTAGTTGAATTTGTTAGTGTTTTTTAACAACAACTCCAGCATTTTAAACACTAAGAAATTCAACAATAACGCTGTTCCTCATTGTTTGACCCGAGCAAAGCAGAGAGGAAGTGATTGGTGCTGGACTAGGAGATTGATATTTTTTTCCTCATCCTGCGACCCCCCCCCACCTCCCTCCATGCCATTCAACTCCCCAATGTGTCCAAAACACTCCTCACCCAGCCCATCCCACAAACTTAGAATCTTACATTTTCCCATACATTGGGACATTTAAACTTACCTGCTTCTGAGCAGCAAATGCTGTAAATAAGGATTTATGTCCATCTTCACCTCTAGAACTAGGGGAAAGCTTTCCTTTTTGAGTTTTGTGTTTTCTGAGTTTCAAGTTTCTAGGTGTTGACATCACCAACAATTTATCCTTGTCCCTCCATGACGACAATATAGTTATGAAAGCCCATCAATGGCTTTACTTTCTCAGAAAATTAAGGAGATTTGTTCTGTTAGCTACGACTTTCATCAACGTTTACAGATGCACCATAGAAAGCATCCTTTCTGGTTGTATCACAGCTTGGTGTGGCTCTTGCTCTGCCCACGACCGGAAGTAACTACAAAGCCCAATCAATGATGCAAACAAGCCTCCCATCCATTAACTCCGTCCTGCTGTCTCAGCAAAGCAGTCGGCATAATCCAGGACCCTACACAAGCCAGCCATCCTCTCTTCCACCTTCTTCCAATGGGAGAAAATATACAAAATCTGAGGAGACGTAACAACGGACTCTGGAACATCTGCTTTTCTGCTACCATCAGGCTTTTGAATGGATCAAACTCGCATTAAGTTGATTTTTCTTTACACACTTGCTATGAATGTAACATGACATTACGCACTCTCAGGTTTCCTTCTCTATGAAGGGTATGCTTTGTTTGTTTAGCACACAAGAAATACTTTTCACTATATACTAACACATGTGGCAATAATAAACCAAATCAAAACAAACCACCCAGCTTGAGTCAGGAAAGTCAGCCCAACCAAGAATGTAAGTGCTGTCAGATACTTTACCAACAGTGGCAATGTGCCACTGTTTACCACACTGAGACTTTATGGCCATGAAAACCATCGCCACGCATCAGAGAGTTTTATTTAATTATCCAGAGTACACATTTACTTTTATCTATCAGATTGTTCTTTTTAGTGAAGGAAATATAATGAATATTGTGAATAAATAACTTACCATGAGAATAATCACCTTTTTCTCTGATGGGGAATAAATAGTGTTAACAGGGCTTCAGAGATACGGTTTAAAATTCACAGCTTTTAATACAACTGCTTCATATAACCTGGTTTTGTGAATTATTTGTGTGGAGCCTTTACAAACACAATTCCATTTCTCATTTATAATGTGTTCTTTACAATCATAGAATCCCAACAGTACAGAAGGAGGCCATTCGGCCCATCGAGACTGCACCAGCAACAATCCCACACAGGCACCATTCCTGTAACCCCACATATTTACCCTGTTAATGCCCTACACTCAGGGGCAATTTAGCATGGCCAGTCCCCCTAACCTGCGCATCGTTGTACACTCACAACAATTTAGCATGGCCAATCCCCCAATCTCCACATTTGGGGTAGTACTGTAGCACAGTGGTTAGCCATGCTGCCTCACAGCGCCAGAGAGCTGGGTTCAATTCCATCATCAGGTCAGTGTCTGTGTGGAGTTTAGTGATTCTACCCGTCTCTGCATGGGTTTACTCCAGTTGTTCTGGTTTCCTCTTAACTGTATTTATTACATGGTCAGGTAGTGTAACTCTGCAACTGCAGCTTCCTGGGTCCAACTGTCAACACTCCCCTGGCTCGGAATCTGCACCCTCACACTCGAGTGGCTCCTTGTCCCACCTCAACCCTCCATAGGGTCAGGCCTGACCACATAGTCCGTCGGAAATTCTCCCTGAAAAGGGGCCACACCACTACAATTGGCAAATCTCACACCATCCTGACTTGGAAATACTTTGACTATTCCTTCACTGCCACTGGGTCCAAATCCTGGGATGCCCTCCCTAACAGCTCTGTTGTACCCACTGGACAGGCTGCAGTGGTTCAAAAAGGAAGCCTACCAGCACATTCTTAAGGGCAGCTAGGTACACACAATGGATGCTGAGGGTTGCCAGTGATACCCACATCCCATAACATTTATTTGAAAGAAATGGGAAATTTGAAAGTTTATGGCCAGTGTCTCTGCTATTTCCACTCGTCCTGCCCTTAGTGAACCTCCAGCATTATCCAGGTTGGGTACATGTTCTGTTCCATTGTGATATAAGAAGTTTTGGATTGAACAGGGTTAATTGAAACTGTTTGTTTAGTGACTGTAATCGATGTGAGTCTCTATGGATCCAATTAGTGTCCATGGAGGGTTTTCCCTCTTCCATTAATAAGGAATTCCATTCAATGTGTTGTCCCATGGAGTCAGCAGGAGTGACAACTCCGACACGAGATCAGTGACTGTGGAGAGTGAGAGAGGGGGAAAGGAAAGATCAGAATCTGGGAACAATGGACTGGGATGTTCCAGAATTGGACAGGAGTTTTACTTTGGGTCTGCACTTCCTTTCTTTACCTTGGTTTGGTGCGATATCATTGACAGATCGCATCCGTTTTGTGCTCTGGGTTATTCAAGGTGTTTACTATCCAATCCTGGCTATTGTTGGTGTCCCTGGTAAGTCTCTGTTTTCACTTACTCTATTTCTCATCTAAGTCTGATTGCTATTCTTATTATTTCAGTTTTGGACCATGGAGTCCATTGGCTTCAGTTTCACAGTTAATCTCTGTTTCCTGTCTATTTACTGCATTCCTGTACCTGAGCCTGAGCCACACTGATTAGACCCTTCATTAACACTTGCTCTTGAGTTGATTACTCACCCCATATCCCATGCAGCCATAGAAAACATTGGTTTGTTCACACTTCGGGTATTGTGTGCAATGTCGTTCACCATATTACCTGAAGGATGAGTAAGCTTCAAAGACAGTGCAAAAGAGAGATCACCAGGATGTTACCATTTACCAAAAACTCAGCTAGTCTCACCACACAAACAGTGGTGCCAAGAGCAGGACAAGGGCGAGGAATACTGCAATGAGTAAGTCACCTGAATTCACAAAGCCTGTCCACCATCTACAAGGCACAAGTCAGGAGTGTGATTGAATACTCCCCATTTGCCTGGATGGGTGCAGCTCCAAAATTCAAGCTTGATACCATTCAGTACAAAGCAGACTGGCTTGATCCGCGCCACATCCACAAACATTCTCTCCCTCCATCACCAATGCTCAGTAGAGGCAATGTGCATTATCTGCGGCAATGCACTGCGGCAATTCACCCAAGATCCTTAGGCAACACCTTCCAAACCCAAGACCACTGCTATCTAGAAGGACAAGGACAGCAGACATATGGAGCTCCCGTCCAGGTCAGTCAACGTTCTGATTTGGAAATATATCTTCAGTTCCTTCACAATTGTTTTGTTAAAATGCTGAAAATCCCTTCTGAAAGGAATTTTGGGTCAAGCCACAGCAGGTGGACTGCAGCGATTCAAGAAGCTGGCTCACAGCCAACTTCTCAAGGACAATCGCAAATAGGCAATTTAAAATGCCAGCCACCCTGCAACACCCAACGAATAAATTTTTAAAAATGCTCGAGGCTTTTGTTTAGGAGGAGAGGCTGTATAAACTAGAATTTATTTCACTGGAAAGACAATGGCTGAAGGGGGGACCTGATTGATGTCTACACAATTATGAGAGGAAAAAGCAGGGTGGATCATCAGAGGAATCTTTTTTTCCCAGGGTGAAAGTGTCAGTGGCGCAGGTTCAAGCTGAGATGGTAAATGTTTAAGGGAGATAATCAGGGAAGGCTCTTCACATAGAGTGTGCTGGGTGCCTGCAACATGCTGTCAGATTATGTGATGGAATAGAGAGATATGGCCAATAGCTTTTTTAATGTTTAATTATAGAGCATGAGGGAGGGGGGGCCTTGACAGAAATTTGTATATCATCAGTTACAGGTCAAGTTCTGGAGGACTGGAGAATAACCAGTGTTATTCCATTGTTTAAGAAGGAGAGAAGGGATAATCCAGGAAATTACAGGCTGGTGAGTCTTACACCAATCGCACAGAAAATATTGGAAAATGTTCTTAGGGGCAGGATTTACTCACATTTGGAAAAAAAAACTCTTAGTGACAGCATAGTTTTGTGAAGGGGATGTTGTGTAGCATGAACTTGTTTTTCGAGGAAGTGACAAAGATAAAAGATGAGGAAAAGGCACTGGATGTGAAATACATGGACTTCAATAAAGGCTTTGACAAGGCTCCTCATGGTAGACTGGTATGAAATTTTACATGGGGACTGCAGAATGTAATGTTATAGCTAGGATGTAGAGAAAGACCAACATAATACATAGAACATAGAACATTACAGCGCAGTACAGGCCCTTCGGCCCTCGATGTTGCACCGGCCAGTGGACCCTCTAACCTAAACTATTCCAATACCATCCATATGCCTATCCACCGAACATTTGAATGCCCCCAAAGTAGGCGAGTCCACAACTGCTGCAGGCAGGGCATTCCACGCTCTCCCCACCCTCTGTGTAAAGAACCTGCCTCTGACATCCGTCCTATAACTACCACCTCTTAATTTAAAGTTATGTCCCCTCGTGTTGGTCATCACCATCCGAGGAAAAAGGCTCTCACTATCCACCCTATCCAGTCTTTGATCATCTTATACGCCTCAATTAGGTCACCACGTAACCTTCTTCTCTAATGAAAATAACCTCCGGTCCCTCAGCCTTTCTTCATAAGGCCTTCCCACCATACGGGGCAACATCCTGGTAAACCTCCTCTGCACCCTTTCCAATGCTTCCACGTCTTTCTTATAATGCGGCGACCAGAACTGTACGCAATACTCCAAGTGCAGCCGCACCAGAGTTTTGTACAGTTGTAACATAACCTCACGGCTTTTAAATTCAATCCCTCCACCAGTAAAAGCTAACACACCATACGCCTTCTTAACAACTTTATCAACCTGGGTGCCAACTTTCAAAGAGCTATGTACTTGTACCCCAAGATCCCTCTGCTCGACAACACTATTAAGGGTCCTTCCATTAGCCCTATATTTCCTATGCCTGTTATTCCTACCAAAGTGAATCACCTCACACTTATCCGTATTGAATTCCATTTGCCACCTCACGGCCCAGCTCTGCAACCTATCTATGTCCCTCTGCAAACTGTAACATTCATCCTCGCTGCCTACAACTCCCCCCACTTTGGTATGATCAGCAAATTTACTAATCCAACCCTCTACACCCTCATCTAGGTCATTTATAAAAATGACAAACAGCAGTGGCCCCAAAACAGATCCTTGAGGTACAGCACTTGTAACTGCACTCCAGGTTGAATATTTCCCATCAACCACCGCCCTCTGTCTTCTATCAGCTAGCCATCAACATGGTCAGACCATGATATTGTTGGGTGAGTTGGTGCATGGCCCCAGTCTTACGTATCTTTTTCCTGATGGAGGAAGGTGGAAGAGAGTATGTCTGATGTGGTTGGGGTCCTTGATTATGCTGGCTGCTTTTCCAAAGCAGTGGGAATTATAGACAAGATCAACGGATGGGAGGTTGGATTGTGCAATGGACATCTACAGTTATTTGTGGTAATGTACAGCACAGGGGCAATACTAAGTTGTGATACAACTAGAAAGAATGTTTTTCATTTTGCATCTCTAAAAGTTGTTGAGTGTGGTAGCAGACACGCAAAGTTTCTTAACCTCCTGATAGAGGCATTGTGGACTTAATATTGGTGTCAGTGTGGAGGGTCCAGGATAGGTTGTTGTAATCTGGACACCTGTAAAATTGCGCTTTTGTACTGTGTACACACACATTACAAGCAGGAACCGACCATTCAGCACCTCAAGCCCTGCTCTGTTATTTAAAATGTTCAAGATCTGATTATAAAGTTCTTGCAAGCGTCTGACAATATTCACACCCCCTTCTTAAAAATATTCAAAGTATCTGCTCCCACCGACTTTAAGGAGTAACCGATCAAGTGGAAGAGGGCAGTGCAGCTGACATTGGATTTTAGCAAGACCTTTGAAAAGGTACCATGAGGTAGGTTGTTGCATAAGGTTAAATCTCATGGGATGCAGAGTAAGGGAGTGAATCGGGCAGCAAATTGACTTGATGACAGAAGAGAATGGGTGCCTGTAGTGGGTTATTTTTCAGTCTGGTGGTCTGTAACTAGCAGTGTGACCCAAGGATCAGAGCTGGTTCCACTGTAATTTAAATCGGTATGAATAATTTGGATGGAAATTTAGGAGCCATGGTTAGAGTGTTCCCCGATGACACCAAGATTGGTTGCATGGTGGATAATGAAGACAGCTATCTGGGATTGCAATGGGATCTTTGTCCATTAGACCAGTGTGCTGATGAATAACAGATGGAGTTTAATTTGGATTAGTGTGATGTGATGGATTTGGTAGTTCAAATCTGGACAGTTAATGTTAGTGTGATGATGAGAGTTATAGAATAAAGAGATATGAGGGTATGAGAACAAGTTGTGAGGACCCCGTTGGAAGAAACGAAGTCTATTGAGGACACCAGGTACGGTCGAGGGCAAATAATGTGCCATTTGGGCAGTATCCACTGAGCAGTAAAGGGGCCTGAGGTGGTGGGGTCTACAGGACGGGGCTAGGGAGTGGTCTCGCTGCCTCTCTGCACACACAGTAGGGTAGGGAGGGGGTCTCACTGCCTCTTTGCACACACGTGGGGTAGGGAGTGGGTCTCGCCACCTCTCTGCATGCACAGTGGCGTAGGGAGGGTCTCACTGCCTCTCTGCACACACAGTGGGGTAGGGGGGGGGTCTCACTGCCTCTCTGCACACACAGTGGGGTAGGGAGTGGGTCTCACTGCCTCTCTGCATGCACAGTGGGGTAGGGAGTGGGTCTCGCTGCCTCTGTGCATGCACAGTGGGGTGGGGAGTGGATCTCACTGCCTCTCTGCATGCATAGTGGGATAGGGAGTGGGTTTCGCTGCCTCTCTGCATGCACAGTGGTGTAGGGAGTGGGTCTCCCCCCTCTCTGCATGTAATTATTGTGGAGGGAGCTGAGGGTGATTGGTCCAGGAGGGGAGTAGAACTATATTTGTTTGGGAGGTTGCTCATGAAGAGCTGCGGCCCCTGGACTATCTGGGGCCAGCTGCTGTGTTGAAGCTAACTGCAGCAGCAGAGGGCTGATAGATTCTCTCTTAGACCAGGTAGCTCACTGATGGCTGCAATTGCACATTTACAACCACACAGTTGTAGAACGAGGTCGGTATCACAGCCAGCGCTGTGAGAGCTACAAGTGATAGAACATAGAACATTACAGCACAGAACAGGCCCTTCGGCCTTCGATGTTGTGCCAACCAATATAAAAAGCAATGACCCTCCAAACTAAACCATTCCCTTCTCTTCCATATACTTATCAACTAACCTCTTAAACGCCACCGAACTTGGCGCATCTACAACTGCTGCAGGCAGGGCATTCCACTCCCGAACCACCCTTTGGGTAAAGAACCTACCTCTGATATCCGTCCTATAACTATCACCCCTTAATTTAAGCTGTGTCCCCTCGTACTAGCTTTCTCCATCCTAGGAAAAAGGCTATCACTGTCCACCCTATCTAAACCTCTAATCATCTTATATGCTTCAATAAGATCCCCTCTTAGCCGCCTCCTTTCTAACGAAACAACCTCAAATCCTTCAACCTCTCTTCATAGGACCTGCCCTCCATACCAGGCAACATCCTGGTAAACCTCCTCTGTACCCTCTCCAATGCCTCCACATCTTTCTTTATAATGTGGGGACCAGAACTGCACACAATACTCCAAGTGCGGCCGCACTAGAGTTTTGTACAGTTGCCACATGACGTTGTGGCTCCGAAATTCAATCCCCCTACCAATAAAAGCTAAGATTCCATATGCCTTCTTAACAACCTTATCGACTTGACTGCCTACTTTCAGGGATCTATGCACAAATATACCAAGATCCCTCTGTTCATCAACACTATTAAGAATCCTACCATTAGCCCTATACTCTACACATTTATTATTTCTGCCATAGTGCATTACCTCACACTTTTCCACATTAAACTCCATTGCCACCTCTCGGCCCAGCTCTGCAACTTGTCCAAGTCCCTCTGCAAACTATAACACCACTCTTCACTATCTACCACTCCACCGACTTTAGTGTCATCTGCAAATTTACTAATCCATCCTTCAATACCCTCATCCAGATCATTTATAAAAATTACAAACAGCAGGGGCCCCAAAACAGACCCAGATGGGGCCACTGCTGAGGGTGTCTAACTGCCATCGAACTTTAACAGCAGAAAATGAAGCCCTTTGGCCCCTTATGTCTGAATTGGTCATCAAACACCTATCCATTCGAATCCATTTTCCCAGCACTCGATCCACAGCCTTGTCTGCTCTGGTGTTTGAATTGCTGATCCAGATGCCTCTTATGGTTGTTCCTCCTTCTACCATCCTTTCAGGCTCCGAGCTGCAAATCCCAGCACCCTGTGAATGGAAACATTTTTCCTCAAATCCAGACCAAAAAATCTGACCTTTACTTTAAATCCATGCTTCTCTGGTTATTGACACCTCTGCTAAAGGGAAAAGGTTTTTTCCTATCTAAGTGCCACATCATTTTATACATTATGCTCAATTCCTACCCCCCCCATCTGAAAGCATTCCCACCACCCCCCATAACACCCGCTTCCCTTCCAGCCGTCTCTGCTCTAAATTAAAAGCCTCCAGTCTAACCAGCCTCTCCTCATACCTGAAACTCTCCAACCCAAGCTGCATTCTGGTGAATCTCCTCTCCACCGTCTCCAGCGCAATTCCATCCTTCCTGTAGTGTGATAACCCGAGGAAAACAGTGCTATTGATCTGGTCTAACCAGCATTTTCCATTTCCAGCTCTTAAATTCTATGCTGCTGCTGCTAAAGGCGAGTATCCCACACATCATCTTAACCACACCATATAACTGTCCTCCTGCCTTCAGGGATTCTCATATATACAGCCCACATTCATTCTGGTTCTCTTCACTTCCTCACACTCAACTCTTCATTCTGCTTTTCCTTGCCCTGTCAGTCCACCCAAATGTGTTGCCTCACATTTTTGAGATTTAAAATCCATTTGCCCATCAGACCAGCCTGCCTGTTACTTGACAAACTGACATAGTGGTTAGCATGGGGTTATGGAGATAGGGCTTGGGTGGGATTGTAATCGGTGCCCACTTGATAGGCCGACTGGCCTTCTTCTGCACTGTTGGATTCTATGATTCCTGTAATCTAAAGCTTTTCTCCTCAATATTTACCATATCGCCAATTTTTGTATCATCTGTGAACATAATGATCTACCTCACACATTCCTGTCCCCTCTCTTGAAGTGGAGATTAATTCTATCCCTCAGATTGTTTTCCAATCATTTCCCTACCATGAATATGGTGATGATGGTGTTCTGGGTGTGATGTTGGACATCCCCAGGGCACCTTATAGGATGGCACTATGGCACAGTAGTTAGTACTGGTCCCTCACTGAATCAGGGACACCAGTTCAATCCTCGGAATTCCATCATCACGAGTGAAGCTTTTTTTTAACTTAATAACCAGCTCCATTCTCACATATTGCCTATTGGGATTTCTCCTCTTACAAGAACATGTCGTGTTTCTCTGGAAAGGATCCGTTTTGATCAAGTCCAGTTTCTCGCAGCTCCCCAGTTTCCACACTGAGCCTTGGAACTTCAGTCTCGATCACAGCAGCCCTGTGTACATCACCAACCTTCATAAGGTCATTGGGAAGGCCAGGACACATTGTTCTGATGTTCCAGTTTGAGATGTAAAAGCCTGGTTTGATTTGAATTGATTTGATTTATTTTTGTCACATGTATTCGTATACAGTGAAAAGTATTGTATCCTGAGTACTATAAGAATATCATACACATATATATCATATATATCATACACAGAGAAGAAGAGAGTGCATAGCTAGGGTGAAGAAAAGGAGCAACTTAAAGCCATATAGGTCTATTCAAACGTGTGCTGGCAGCAAGAAGAAGCTGCTCTTGATTCATCAGCATGGTAGCACAATGGTTAGCATTACTGTCTCACAGAGACCTGAGATCGATTTCCATCTTGATCACTTTCTGTGTGGAATTTGCACATTCTCCCAGAGTCTGTGTGGGTTTCCACCAGATGTTCCGGTTTCCACCCACAATTCAAAGATGCACTTATTTGGTTGATTTTAAATTGCCCATTAGGGTCCCGGGATATATATGTTAGAAGGATTAGCGGGGGATGTATTCAGGACTTTGGGGATAGGGGTTGGCTGGAATTGTTGTTGGTGCAATTTCAGTGGGTCGGATAGCGTACTTTTGTATTATCTTGTTACTATGATTTTATGAGTCGGTTGATACATGTCCTCAGACATGGTATCTCTTTTTCTCCAATGGAACAAGGTAGAAGAGTTTATATCTGTTGTGCATGGGTAGTTAATTAGACTGGCAGTAGGAGGTTTAGACATTTTCAATTGTTAGGAGGATGGTTTAGTGGTGGACTGGGCTTCATTCACTAGGCTTTGAATTTTCATGTAATCTTGGACAGAGCTGGAGAAATATCAAGCTGTGATACAACCGGAAAGGATGGTTTCTGTGGTGCATCAGTAAAAGTTGGTGAGAATCATAGCTGACATTCCAAATGTCTTCAGACCTCTGAGAAAGTAGAGTTGTTGGAGGATTTTTGAACGACAGGATCACCATGGAAGGAGCAGGACTTGTTTGTGATTTGGACATCAAGAAGCTTGAAGTTGTCGAACATTTCAACTTCAACCCATTGTTGTAGACAGGGACATGTTCTCCACTCTGCTTTCAGAAGTCGATCACTACCTCCTTCCCTTTGTTGACATTGAGGAAGTTATTAATGTTGTGTTATACTAGTTTGACAGGTTCTCTGTCTCTTCCCTGCTCTCGGTCTCATCATTATTTGAGACCCGACCCATTAGTGGTGTCATCAAAAATCTAGGAAATTGAATTGGAGGGGAATTTGGCCACACAGTCATCGACACCCAAGAACTATAGTAAGAGGTTGAGGACACAGCCTTGTGAAGAACCTCTGTAGAGAATGTTTGTGTAGAGAGTATTGTTGACTATCCTTATTTATTGTTGTCTGTCAGTTAGGAAATTCAGGATGCAATTGCAGAGGGAGCACCGAACCCTAGGCCATGGATTTTGAACGTGAATTCCTTACGAATAATGGTGTTAAAGGCTGAGCTATAGTCAATAATTACGAGTCAGTGTTCCAGGGTTTACTGGAGGAACAGGAAGATGGTGTTTGTGGACCTGTTGTGGTGGTAGTTGAACTGTGTTGGATCCTGGCAATCTGGGAGGCCAGAATTGATTCATGTCATGACTATCCTTTTGATGCACTTCATAATATTGGATGTCAGTGTCATTGGACGATAGTCATTAAGGAAGGCTGCATGGCTTTTCCTTTGTATCAGCCTTGGTTTGAATATTCATTGCCTGGTGCATAGATTAGCAAATTCCCTGCCTCGGGAAGACTCACTGAGCTTCAATGCTCCAGTGGGCCGTAGTGGGATAGCAGCAAACTGTGGACACTCACTATTCACTGAGCCCTGAGACTTTCTCCCACTGTTGAAAGCAAACCCTGGTACTTGTGTTCTGTGATGTGGAGATGCTGCTGTTGTACTGGGGTAAGCACAGTAAGAAATCACACAACACCAGGTTAAAGTCCAACAGATTTATTTAGCAGTAGTAGCTTTCAGAGCTCAAGTTCCTTCTTCAGGTGAGTTAGGACATGTGTTCACCAGTAGACCATGTAAAGACACAACTCAATTTACAAGATAAATGATTGGAATGTGAGTTTCTACAGGTAATCAAGTCTTAAAAGTACAGACAAGGTGAGTAGAAAGAGGGTTAAGCACAGATTAAAGAGATGTGTATTTTCCCCAGCCAGGACAGTTAGTGACAGTTTGAAAGCCAAGGTAAGTAGTGTGTTACAGATAGTGTGATGTGAACCCAAGATCCCAGTTGAGGCTGTCCTCATGTGTGCGGAACTTGGCTATCTTGTGTTCTGTATCAATTGAGTGTGAATTACTGTTTCTTCCTGTGTTGTGCTAACAGGGGCCACAATACTGTGGTTTCCTCTCCTGGCTGCAGCCCTGTGTAAACGTTATACAGATTCTCAGCTGTTGAGGCGCAGGATCTCTCTCTGCCAACTGTTAGTATTATCCAGAGGAAAGGGTGAAACCAGCAATGTTTGGTACCAGCTCTGCTGCGGGGATTGTCAGTGAGCTGTCTGAGAGACAACAGATTACCACCGACAGGACTGCAGCCTCAATGTTCTGACAGTGTTTACTGCCTCAGCCTTCTTACCCTCCAAATCCCCAACATGGTGAGGGACTATTTACTTACAGCTGAGTGAGGGACAATGCTGTGGACTCCCTGGAATGTTCTTTCCCAGATGTATATCAATGTGTTGCCACCATGGAGCAGCATGGTGACCCAGTGGTTAGCACTGCTGACTCACAACATCACAGTCCCTGTCTGTGTGGACCTCCTCCCTGTGTCTGTATGGATTTCCTCTGGACGCTCCTCTTTGCTCTCACACTGAAAAAGATATACTGGATTTAAAAAAATAAGTGATTTAATGTGTGCACATTATCTTTTTTTCTATATTTCAACCCATCCTCAGTCTAAATGGTAACTTCTTTCCATGGACCATGTCTAATTTTATTCTTTATTTCCCTTCCTGACAGTGAACATAATCACCATTGTGACTCTGACGAAGAGAAACTGTGGTCTGTCTAAATGTGTCACTCATTACCTGGTGGCCATGTCGCTGGGGGATCTGCTGGTCATTATCCTCGACCTCACATTGAGACACATTCCCGCTGTTTATTGGAAACAGTTTGAATTTCTGCACTCACTCCCCGTGTGTAACATCCACGCCGTCCTGCTTTATGCAGCCACTGACTGTTCTGTTTGGTTCACCGTCACTTTCACCTTTGATCGATTTGTGGCCATTTGCTGCTCCAAGCTGAAAAGTAAATATTGCAGTGAGAAATCAGCGACTGTGGTTCTGGGAACAGTGGCAGTGCTAAGCTGTTTAAAAAACATTTTCTGGTATTTTTTCTTTTCAAATGAATATGAGCCAGGGAGCAAACACTGGTTTTGTAATGTCACATGGGATGTTAAGGTATCTCTGGTCTGGGGAATAATTGAATTCTTCCACTACATTCTCACCCAGTTTGTCCCATTTGCCCTGATTCTGCTGCTCAATGCTTTTACTGTCAGACACATTTTAGTGAGCAGCAGAGCCCGCAAGAGACTCCGGGCTCACAGCAGTGCAGAGAATTCCAGAGACTCAGAGATGGACAGTCGAAGGAAATCTATTGTTTTACTGTTTGTTATATCAGCCAATTTCATCATCTTGTGGTTGGCATTGATGATCTATTCTATATGGAATCGGCTCTTTTATTTGGACTATTATTCGGGATGGATAGATTCTTTTGTTCTGGAATTGGGCTCTATGCTGCAACTCTTTAGTTGCTGCACAAACACTGCCATTTATGCTGTAACACAGACTCAATTCAGACAGCAGTTAGAAAACCTACTGAAATATCCCCTTACTTCAATTTTTCAAGTTATTTCACCCAAGAAGTAATGGCAAACACCAGACCCCTGACTCTTCCTATTAGACATTCAAACTGTAAATAACAAAGAGCTTCACGGAGATAGAAAGAGTGACAGAGAGAAGGGCACAAAGAGATGGAGAGACAAAATCTGAAATGGTTTCTGACAGATACAGGAAAAGAAAAACAGAGCCTGAGGGACAGAGAGAGAAAGTCAGAGAGAAAAGACAGAGCAGATAAAGATCCTCAAACAGTGAGAGAGACAGGGTTAGAGGGTGGGTAAAATTGCAAGGGAGTTGGGTAGGGATTGAAAAAGGGAGACAGGAAGGAAATTGGAGGATGGAATAAGAGATGGATAGGGAGACTAAGTGGGAAAGGGAGGCAAAAATGTAGGCTTAGGAAATGGAGGTACTGAGATATAGAGAATGGGAAAGAGTGAGATTGAACGAGTACAATGGACACAAAAAATCAAAAGACAGAGCGAGGTAGAGAGAGCGGGAGAGAGAGAGAGAATTAAAAGAATAGAGACAGAAGTGAAAATGAGGTTGAGGCAAACTGGGAGAAGGAGAGTGAGACTGAGAGGCCACAGCTGAGGCAGAGAAAGAGGGTAGAAAGAGGGAGAGGCAGAGAGACAGAAGGAGAAAGAAGTAAACAGAGAGACATTGAGAGAGAGGCACAGAAAGAGACAGATAGACATACATAATGACTTTAACAAGAACCAACAGGTGGGTTTACTGGAATATGAGCTCCCTGATTGAGGGAGTTAATGCTGTCTAATCCGGAAACACTGCAGACATATATAATATGATGTGTCTGGGTTATCAGAACTCAGGCTGTGGATGTGATGGACTGATGGTCTTATCTCTCAACTGTTCATACAGAAACTCAGCAAATGTTCTGGCCACCCAGGTTCCAAACCCATCACGGGAGATGGTGGAATTTGAATAAATATATCTGGAATTCAGAATATGGTGATGATCATAAAACCATTGTCAATTTTCAGGAAAAGAAACATCCAGTTCACCAATGTACCAAGGGAGTAAACCTGTTTTCCTTATTTAGTCAGGCCTAATCGTGACTCCAGGGTCACAGCCATGTGCCCTCTGAACAAGGGCAACTAGGGATGGGCAATAAATGCTGGTCGGTCAGTGACAGTCAGGTCCCAAGAATGAATACAAATACTTTATACTGGGAAATATTAAACAAACAGTAAACTATTTCTCACAGCTGGATAAATATCCAATCCCTTGGATTGAGGAGTTAAACTGGCAGGAGGATTCTTGTTTCCAATTATCCACATTCACTTACAGCTTGATGAGGATTCCCAGAAACTTTCAACAATTCATAATCAGAGAAAGTTTAACATTTATAAAATATCAAAGGCTTACATTAACAATGCAATAAAATTACTGTGGAAATTGCCTTGTCACCAAACATTGGTGTCTTTTCCGGTACACTGAGGGAGGCTTTAGCATGGCCAAATCACCTAACCAGCTCATCTATCAGACTGTGGGAATAACCTGGAGCAGCCAGAGGAAACCCACACAGATACAGAGAGAAACAAAGAATAATACGGCACAAGAACCGATAATATGTTCCCAACCGTCTGTATGCCTCTATTCCCACCCTGTTCATGTGGCTATCGAGATTAGTCTTAAATGATCCCAGTGTGTCTGCCTCAACCACGTTGCTTGGTAGTGCATTCCAAGCCTCCAGCACCCACTGTGTAAAATACAACTCCCACATATCTGTATCGAACATTACCCTTCTGTGACCTTGACCTTGTGACGCCTTGTGTTTTTCAATTCTGACCTGGGAAAAGACTTCTAGCTGTTCACCCTGTCTATGCCCTTCATAATTTTATAAAATTCTATTAGGTCGCCCCTCAACCTCCCTTTTTCCAGGGAAAACAACTCTCATTTACTCAATCTCACCTCATAACTAATGCCCTCCATACCAGGCAGCATCCTAATAGACCTTTCATGTGCTTTCTCCAAAGGTAGTGTGGCGACCAGAACTAGACACAGTCTTCCAAATGTGGCCTAAACAAAGTTCTATATATCTGCAACATCATATGCAACTTTTACAATCTACACCCTGACCAATAAAGGCAAGCATGTCATAAGCCTTCTTCACCACTTTTTCCATCAGTGCTGCCAGCTTTAAGGCTCTGTGGACTTGCACTCCCACATCCCTCTGTGTGCCTACACTCCTGATGGTTCTGCCATTTATTGTATCATTCCCTTGCATTAGATTTACCAAAATGTATCATTTTGCATTTATCTGGATTAAATTCCATCTGCTATTTTCACCCAATTTTCCAGCCTATATCCTCTGAAAACTTTCATCACGATCTGCAACTCCAGCAATCTTTGTGTGCCTGCAAACTTACTACAAAATTACTAATCAGACCAGCTACATCTTCTTCCAAACCATATCACAACACTAGAAGTCCCTTTACAGAGACCCTTAGCATCTCCCAATCAACAGCCACCAAATCCTGCTCAATCCGGCTGTAGTTAACCTTCCCCCAATTCAACACCTCACCCATTGGACAACACTCTACCTTTTTCCATGACTATCCGAACATTTACAGAATTGTGGTCACTATTTGCCACATGTTCCCCCACTGAAACTTTGATGACCTGACCAGGCTCATTCCCCAGTACTAGGTCCCGTATAGCTCCCTCTCTGTTGGACTCTCAACATATTGTTCCAAAGAACCTTCCTGGGCATATTTTATAAATTCTTCCCCGTTCTGACCCCCCACCCTAAGGGATTTCCAGTCTATAATTACAAGGGAAATTAAAGTTCTCCCATTACACAACCTATTTTTTCTACTCCTGTCCACAATCTCCTTACATATTTGTTCTTCAGCTTCCCGTGGGCTGTTGGGAGGTCTGTAGTATATACCCCCTGCGTAGTGACTGTGCCCTTCCTGTTTCAGAGCTCTATCCACAGTGTCTGATTACATGATCTTTCCAAATTGTCCACTCTCTTTAACACTGTAATATGCTCCTAATCAGTATTGCTGCTCCCCCACCTTTCTAGCCCCTCCTCTGTCTCACCGAAAATACTTATACCCTGGAATATTCAGCTGTCAGTCCTGCTCTTCTTTTTACCAAGTCTCTGTCAATGAAACCGCATCCAAGTTCCGTGCTTGCATTAAGGCTCTAAGTTCATCTATCTTGCCTGTTACACTCCTTGTGTTTAAGCAGATGCACTCCAGATCTCCAGGCCCACTGAGTTCATCATCCCCTGAAATTGTTCTTGGCCCCATGCTCATCCCCAGTCTCTACGCTTCCTGGCCTATTGTTCTGATTCCCAGCCCCCTGCCACATTAGTTTAAACACACCCAAACCACACACGCAAACCTCCCAGCCAGGATATAGGTGTCTCTTCAGTTTAGGTGTAACCCGTCCTTCTTGTACAGATCCCATGCTCCCGGGAAGTGTTTCCAGTGATCCAGGAACCTGAAACCCTCCCTCCTGCACCAGTTCTTTAGCCACAGGTCCAGCTGCACAATCTCCGAGCCTCCCTAGCACGTCACGGGGAGTAATCCAGAGATTGCTACTCTTGAGATCCTGTTTATTCGCCTTCTACCTATCTCCCTAAATGTCTCTTGCGGGACCTCCCTGCTCGTTCTGCCAACATCATTTGTTCCACTGTGGACAATGACGCCTCTCTGATTATCCTTCTTGTTTAGGATGCTTTCTACCCGCTCAGAGACATCCAGGACCCTGACACCAGAGAGGCAGATACCATCCTGGAGTCTCGTTCACAACCACAGAACCTTCTGCCTTTGCCTCAAGCTATTGAGTTCCCAGCACTGTTGCTCTCCTATTCGCCCCCTTTCCCTTCTAAGCCAGAGAGCCGATTCTATGCCAGAGATATGTTCACCGTGGCTTACCCCTGGTAGGTCATCTCTGCGTACCCCCCCAACCAAAAGTATCTAAAACATATTTATTTTGGAGGGGAACAAACACAGGGATTTCTGCACTGACTGCTTCTTCCCCTCTCCTGACTGTCAGCCAGCTAGCTTCATTTTTAGGTCTTATCACTTCCTGATAACTGTTATCCATCACCCCCTCTGCCTCCCGAATGATCCAAAGTTCATCCAGTTCCAGCTCCAATTCCCTCAGGCGCTTTGTGAGGAGCTGGAGGTGGGTACACCTCCCACAGGTGAACTCAGCAGGGTCACTCGTGGTGTCCCCTTACCTCCACATTCTGCTGGAGGAGCAGGGAACTGCCCAAAGTGCCATCCTCTCCACCCAAACTCCCAACAAGAGTTAGAAAGGAAAATCTGACCCTTTCTCAACACTGAATGTTTTTCTTTAGGTTGGAGGAGGGAGGCTGGAGACAGTGTGCAGTGTCTCAGGTTTGCTCACTGTTCAAATTTATCGGGTGAAACAAAATTACCCCAGGCTCCCCAAAGCCGATTTCCGGTTTCCTGCTGCTCTGCGAAAAGCTCTGAAAAAATTAGGTTAAACATCAAAAACTGAGCTTACCTTCCAGTTCTCCTCTCCAAAATCACTCTGCCTGCTCCACGGGAAGAATGTACAGACTCTGTACAGACAATCACCCAAGCCAGGAATTGAACCCTGGTATCTGGTGTTATGAGTCCAAACCATGGTGACACCTCGTCGATGGAGATACTTTGGGCAAAGAAATTCCAGAAGTGCCTGCATGGTGGGGCAGCCCATAGCATTGACCCAATTCCAGCTGTGGGTTATATGCCTGTCCGCCAACCATTATCGATTGGAACACCCCTCAAGAGGCCGAGTCACTCTTGAGTTACTGACGATTAATAGACACTTGTTTTACACCCAATGGAATCATGAACTTTTTCAAAACTTTCCCAGTGTCTGCCGATAATATTGGGCTGTGAATCAGAATTACCCAGTCCTGAATAAACTGGATCAGCGAGTGGAGAAGGAGGAAACCAAAAGGCCGTTCCAGCCTGAATTTCACTTCCCCGCTTTCTCCCCATAATCTTTAATTCCCTCGTCTGTCAGAAACCTACCTACCCGTGACTTAAATATATTCAGCAAGGTAGCCTCCATCACTTCAACGGGCAGAGAATTCCAGTGACTCACCATCCTTTGAGTGAAGAAGTTCCTCCTCAACTCCGTTCTAAGGCAGAGGAACTGAATAGTTACTTTACATCAGTCTTCATGGTGGAAGACACTAATTGGGTGAAATTTCTTCACCCAGATAATCTTTGGACTTCACGACCATCGAAAATAGCTGAGGCCAAAGTTTTCAGGAAGAAATTATACGTAGCTCTTGGGGTTAAAGTAATGACGGGATATTTGAGGTTTGAACTTCTGAGGATTCCGCGAATGTCTGTTTAAGTTGTGCGTGTTTATTAATGTCTGTTTTTTTAATTCGGTCTGCTTTGTTGTCCAACAAGGGGTATACACGCAGTGGGTCGTGGCGAGGGCTGCTCTTGGATGTTGTTTCGAGAGTTGCCGAGTGCTTCACATCATGAGTGTACTCTTAAACTGGACGGGCAACACGACAGCTTAGTGACTATCGCTGTGCTGTGCAGATACACGGATTTGGGTCGGTGTCTGTGGGAGTTTGCACATTCTCACCGTGCTTGCAAGGGTTTTCTCCAGGTGCTCCGGTTTCCTCCCACACCCCAAAAACATGCTCTTAGGCTGATTGGTGTTAACAATTTGTCCCTAAATTAGGCATCCCTCAATCTGGTTATAATTCCTTTATTGTGGAGTCCAATAGGCGCAGACAAAGGTCATTGGTAGAAGAGAACACTCACAATGTTAAAATGACGGTGTGGGCTTGTTGGGCTGAAGGGCCTGTTTCCTGGGCTGTGTTGTTCTTTGTTCTTTGATATGGGAGGAAGGGATGATCAGCATATTGAAGTTGATGGTCTGCCATGATCAAAATGAATGTTGGAGACGTTCGAAGGGCTAAATGGCCTGCTCCTGCTTTCCCTATATTTCAATGCTTCGAAGATTGTGAATTTGATTGGGGCTGAAGCTGTTGATTGATTGGACGTGTTGATTGAGTGATTTTGGTGTGGGACACGTATCTGGAGATGTTCTGAACTGGGTGAGGCTCTGCACCTGATGGTACTTTGAATCCAGGGAGGATTTGTAACCGGGGAGATCACTCCCCACCCTCTCCCTCACCCAAACAGTCTATCCCCATTCCACCCAAAGCATTCCCCAAAACACTATCCCAAAATACCATCCCAAAATCCCTGCATTCTGAAAATATTCCAAATGCTCCTTAAGGCCATTTATATCCCTCATTCCCTGTACCCTAAGAGACCATTAGAAATAAGCAGAATTAAGCCACTCAGCCCTCAATTCTGCTCTGTTATTCAATCATAGCTGATATTTTTCTCATCCCCATTCTCCTGCCTTTTTCCCCATAAACCCCGATCCCCCTATTAATCAGGACCCTATCTGTCTCTATCTTAAATTCCCTCAATAACCTCACCCCCACAGCCTTCTGTGGGCAGGAGTTCCATGGATTCCCCACTCTCTGGCTGAAAAAATTCCTCCTCATCTCTGTTTTAAAGGATCGTTCCTTTAGTCTGAGGTTGTGCCCTCTGGTTCCAGTTTTTCCCACTCCTGGAAACATCCTCTCCCCATCCACTCCAGGCCTTGCAGTATCCTGTAAGTTTCAATAAGATTCCCCTCCCCCCTCAGCTTTTAAACTCTAGTGAGCACAGACCCGGAGTCCTCAAATGTTCCTCATACGACAAGCTCTTCATTCCCAGGATCATTCTTGTAAATCTCCTGTGGAGCCTTTCCAAGGCCAGAACATCCTTCCTTAGTTACTGGGCCCAAAACTGCTCACAATTCTCCAAATGGGATTTGACCAGAGCCTTATACAGCTTCAGAAGTACAGCTCTGCTCGTGTATTCTAGCTCCCTCGACATGAATGCTCACATTGAGTTTCCCTTCCCAGTTACCGAATGAATCTGCGTGTTAACTTTAAGAGAATCTTCGACAATGACTCCCAAATTCCTTTGTGGTTCTGCTTTCTTAAGCATTCCCTCATATCGAAAATATTCTATTGCCTCCATTCCTCCTTCCAAAGTGAAGAACCTCTCAATTAATCTCACTGTATTCCATCTGCCACTTCTTTGCCCACTCTCCCAAACTGTCCAAGTCCTTCTGCAGCCCCCCTGCTTCCGAAATACTACCTGGCCCTTGACATATCTTTTGTATCATCTGCACACTTAGCAACAGAGCCTTCATTTCGTTCTTCCAAATCGCTAATGTCTGTTGTGAAAATTTGTGGTCCCAGCACCGATCCCTGAGACACAGCACTAGTCACTGGCTGCTATCCTGAGGGGAAAAAATTATCCCCGCTCTCTGCCTTCTGCCAGTCAGACAATCCTCTATCCATGCCAGGATCTTACCCTCATCACCATGGGCACTTCATTTATGGAACAGTCTGGGACATGGCACCTTCTGGACATCTCAATAAATCACATCTATTGGTTCTCCTTTATCTAATTTCTCATTACCTCCTCAAAGAACTCTAACGGATTTTCCAGACGTGAGCTCCCCTTGACAAAGCCGTGCTGACTCAGTCCTGCTTTCTCATACATTTCCAATTACTCTGCAATCTCATCTTCAATAATGGACTTTAAAATCTTGCCAATGACCGGCCTATAATTTCCTGCTTGCTGCCTCTCTCCCTTCTTAAACAGTGATGTTACATTTGCTACTTCCCAGTCCTCTGGTCCCCTCTCTGCCATGATGTACTGGGAGGGTACCAGAGGACTGGGGTAAACACAGTAAGAGGTCTGAGAACATCAGGTTTAAATCCAACCGATTTATTTGATAGTAAATTCATAAGCTTTCGGCTCTATGGCTTTTGTCAGACGAATGAAGTGTTCTGGTCTCCAAAACACCTCATTCAACCCCAACATTGAAAAACATCAACAAATTCAACAAAAAAAACAGACATTGAAAAACACGAACAAATTCAACAACAACCTCGATATTTAAAAACATTAACAAATCAAACAGCGTCTCCAATATTAAGAAAAAAATTCAACAACAATCCCAACATTGAAAAACACGAATAAATTCAACAAAAACCTCGACATTGAAAAACACTAACAAATTCTGGAGAAGGTGAGAGGCCATGGGATCCAAGGGGCTTTGGCCTCGTGGATCCAGAACTGGCTTGCCGGCAGAAGGCAGAGGGTGGTTGTGAATGGGTCTTGTTCTGCATGGAGGTCGGTAACCAGTGGAGTGTCCCAGGGATCTGTTCTGGGACCCCTGCTGTTTGTCATTTTCATAAATGACCTGGATGAGGAAGTGGAGGGATGGGTTAGTAAGTTCGCCGACGATACAAAGGTCGGTGGTGTTGTGGATGGTCTGGAGGGATGCCAAAAGTTGCAGCGGGACATAGACAGGATGCAAGACTGGGCGGAGAAGTGGCAGATGGACTTCAACGCAGATAAATGTGTAGTGGTCCATTTTGGCAGGAATAATGGGATGAAGGAGTACAATATAAGGGGTAGGAGTCTTAGCTGCGTTGTAGAGCAGAAGGATCTCGGGGTCCGGGTCCATAGGACTCTTAAATCGGCCTCGCAGGTGGAGGAAGTGGTCAAGAAGGCGTACGGTGTACTGGCCTTCATTAATCGAGGTATAGAGTTTAGGAGTCAGGAGGTAATGATGCAGCTCTATAAGACTCTTGTCAGACCCCAGTTGGAGTATTGTGCGCAGTTCTGGTCACCTCATTATAGGAAGGATGTAGAGGCTATTGAGAGAGTTCAGAGGAGATTTACAAGGATGCTGCCTGGATTGGGAGGCAGGCCTTATGAAGATAGGTTGAGGGAGCTGGGACTCTTCTCACTGGAGAGACGTAGGTTGAGAGGCGACCTGATAGAGGTTTATAAAATGTTGAGAGGAATAGATAGGGTGGACTCTCAGAGACTATTTCCCCGAGCTGAAATGGTCACTACGAGAGGACACAGATTTAAGGTGCAGGGAAGCAAATACAGAGGGGATGTCAGGGGTAGGTTTTTCACTCAGAGGGTGGTGAGTGAATGGAACCGACTGCCGTCAGGGGTTGTTGAGGCAAACTCACTGGGGTCTTTTAAGAGACTTCTGGATGAGTATATGGAAAAAATAGGATGGGGGTTATAGGTAGGTCTGTGGATTGGTAGATGTGATCGGTGCAACTCGTGGGCCGAAGGGCCTGTTTATGCTGTATTGTTCTATTTTCTATGTAAATTCAACAACAACCCCAAGATTGAAAAACATTAACAAATCAAACAGCATCTCCAATACTGGGGAAAAAAATCAACAACAACCCCAACATTGAAAAACACCAACAAATTCAACAACAACCCCAACATTGAAAAACACCAACAAGTTCAACAACAACCCCAACATTGAAAAACACCAACAAATTCAACAACAACCCCAACATTGATAAACACCAACAAATTCAACAACAACCCCAACATTGATAAACACTAACAAATTCAACAACAACCCCAACATTGATAAACACTAACAAATTCAACAA
The DNA here is from genome assembly GCA_024679065.1 of Sphyrna mokarran. Taxonomy (NCBI): domain Eukaryota; kingdom Metazoa; phylum Chordata; class Chondrichthyes; order Carcharhiniformes; family Carcharhinidae; genus Sphyrna; species Sphyrna mokarran. Next base: position 212,027 of record JAGIQG010000031.1, read on the forward strand.
CAACAACCCCAACATTGATAAACACTAACAAATTCAACAACAACCCCAACATTGATAAACACTAACAAATTCAACAACAACCCCAACATTGATAAACACCAACAAATTCAACAACAACCCCAACATTGATAAACACCAACAAATTCAACAACAACAACCCCAACATTGATAAACACTAACAAATTCAACAACAACCCCAACATTGATAAACACTAACAAATTCAACAACAACCCCAACATTGATAAACACTAACAAATTCAACAACAACCCCAACATTGATAAACACCAACAAATTCAACAACAACAACCCCAACATTGATAAACACTAACAAATTCAACAACAACCCCAACATTGATAAACACTAACAAATTCAACAACAACCCCAACATTGATAAACACCAACAAATTCAACAACAACCCCAACATTGATAAACACCAACAAATTCAACAACAACCCAACATTGAAAAACACCAACAAATTCAACAACAACCCCAACATTGATAAACACCAACAAATTCAACAACAACCCCAACATTGATAAACACCAACAAATTCAACAACAACCCCAACATTGAAAAACACCAACAAATTCAACAACAACAACAACCTCATTGATATTGATAAACACGAACACATTCAGAAACAACAGGCTGAGCAGACATGTGCAGGTTGTGGGGGTGAACATTTATGGATTAATATTGTAACATGAAGGGAACTCTGTGTGTTGAGGTTGGACAATATTGGCAGCATTGACACTGTCAGAGACATTGCTGTCTGGATTGTGTAGAGACAGTCGGGGAAATCTCTGCTCATTTTAAACTCCCACTGCTTCTGTCTCTCCAATGTTTATCCTGTTTGATCGGAAGGTATCACGGCCACACCGGGAAAACTGACACACACAGATTCACTTGTACACTCACACTCACAAACACACAACACACTCAGACCCAGAGACAAATGTAGAGACAGAGAGGGGAAGACAGGGACAGGGGGAGACGGTGGGAGGGGGAGACGGAGGTGGGGAAGCAAAGATATACAGAGAGATACAAGGCAAGAACACAAAACATAGAGAGAGAGAGAACTATTCTAAAGGGGATGTTTAATTTGGGATCAGTGTTTGGGAATTTGTAAACCGCACTGATATTCCCAACAAGAGCAAGAGGTCTGAGAGTTTAAACATGTTGAACTGTTCATACAGGGATAGACAGAAAGCCCTGAGACTTCAGAGTTTCAATGTAATGACAGCCCCCCTCTCCCCCACCCCCACCTCCTTTTTGTACAGTGTTAGCTACACGTGTCTGAAGCACTGGGGACATCGACATTACTGGAACAATTCAATCTCTGGGGACAGACACAGCAAACAGACTCTGTGAATACATTGAGACTTTAAACACTGCAAAAAGCTGTATCTCCATTCAAACCCCTTCCTGTCCATCTCCCTGGAAATGTAAAAGTAACTCCCATTCCCCAAAAAGCAGCAATATGTGGATTGGAAACAGCTTCCAGCAGCTTTTTCCACCCTGACCTTTCCACAAGCCCAACATGTTTACAAACATTCCCTGAAGTTTATTGTCCAAACTGCCTGCACATTCTGCTCTGAAAAAGATTCTGTTACATATTGATAACCCCCCATCCCAACCCCCTGTCAATCTGGCACTGAACTTGTGTCTTAACTGAGAGAGAAGCAGAGAGACAGAGAAAGAATCAGAGGGTGAGAGACATCTCTTGCTCTGTCTTTCCCTCTCTCCCCGTCTCCCTCGCTCTCCTCCTCGTTCTCTCCCTCTCTCCTGCCGCTCTCCCTCCCCGTCTCCACCAGTCTCACAGTTGTCGTGTGCTAAGTGTTTCCCCACTGCTGGGAATTTGCAAAGGGGGAGAGACCCTGTGTAATACAATGAAGATAAATCTGCCCCCTTCACTCCTCACTCCCATTTCCTCAATCATTTGGATATGTGGAATGGTCACATCCAAGGGGGCCTTCACGACACACGACAGCGCAGAGTCGCTGAGCAGAGACTGATAGACAAGTTCCACACACATGAGGACGGTCTCAACAGGGATCTTGGCTTCATGTCACACTATCTGTAACCCCCACGTTATGGCTGGGTTTATAAAACCTCACTAACTGTGCCGGTTAGAGACAATTCACACTCTTTAGTTTACCCCAGTTCAACGCTGGCATCTCTGTGAAAATATCACAGCAAGGTGATTATAATCATCTCCCCACTTGATTATGGGCAGTTCACCATCACCCCACCCCCCACAAACAACCCCCCCACACACACACACACAGACACACACACACAGACACACACACAGACACACAGACTGCAAACTGATGTTTAAAATGGAGCAGCAGACAGAAAATCGAGAGCTGGTTTTAAACTCTGAGAGAGAAACATTATAACTGGTGACAGGCTGTTATTGTACAGAAATGTGGAGGCTGTGGGCTCAGAGTTTCCACACCACCAGTTTAAAGTCCAAACAGGTTTATTTGTAGCAAAAGCCGCAAGTTTTAGGGAACAGCCTGTCCCTTCGTCAGGGAGCTGGGAATTCAGATCATAAAAATAACACAAAGACACAAACTCAATTTACAGAATAATGATTGGAATGGGAGTCTTTACAGCGACCCATCACCAACACTAACCCCTCACCCCTCACCCACCCTGACTCCTCACCAACCCTGACTCCTCAACTCACCATCCCCAACTCGACTCCTCAGCCCTCACTATCCCCGACTCCTCACCTCTCACCAACTCTTACTCCTCACCACCCCTGACCACTCACCCCTCACCAACTCTGATCACCCCTCACCACCCTGACCCCTCACCTCACCGCCTACCTCACACTGACCCTCACCTTCCTCAGCCCTCACTATCCCTCACCATCCCGGACTCCTCACCTCATACCTCAATCCCTGACCCCTCACATCTCACCATCCTTCACTGTGACTGAACCCTCATCCCTCACCAACTCCGATATCTCACCCCTCACCATTCCTGACCCCTGACCACTTGCCAAACCTGACTCACCTTCCATCACCCCTCACTATCCCTCACCATTCCTGACCCCTCACCATCTGTCAGCCCTCACCCCTCATCAAGCCTGACCCCTCGCCATTCATGACCCCTGACCCCACTATCTCTGACCCCTCATCTCTCACAGTCCCTGACCTTTCACTGTCCCTCACCCCTCACCACCCCTGATCCCTCACCCCTCATCATCGCTTACTCCTCACTATTCCTGACCACTCATTTTTTGCCCCTCACCAACCATGACCGGTCAGCCCTCATAAACCCTTACCCCCCTCACCGCTCCCCATCCCTGACCCCTCACCATCCTCACCCCTCACTATCACAGACACCTCACCCCTCCTCATCTCTGACCCCTCCCCATCCCTGACCCCTATCCCCTCCCCATCCCTGACCCCTCACCATCCCTCACCATCCGACCCCTAACCCCTCACCATCCCTCACCCCTAACCCCTCACCATCCCTCACCCCTCACCATCTCTGACCCCTAACCCCTCACCATCCCTGACCCCTCACCATCCCTCACCCCAAGGTGTGTATGTTAGGTGATTGGCCGTGCTAAATTGTTCCTCATTCTGCAAAGATGTGTTAGTTAGGTGGATTTGCCATGCTAGGTTGCTCCTTCGCGTCCCACGATTTGTAGATTTAATGGATTGGCCAAGGTAAATTGCCCCTCAGTGTCCAAAGATGTGAAAGTTAAGTGATTTGGCCATGCTAATTTACTCCTTAGTCTCCAAAGATATATCATTAGGTGGATTTGCCATGCTAAGTTGCTCCTTTTTGAACCTAGATTTGTAGGTGGCCATCCATTGCCTCCAGCACTGACGCTAACCAGCAGATTGTGCCGATTATCAAAAAGAAACAATGCAGCAATTCATCAAATCTCCTCAGAGAGCACCCGGCAAAACCCACAAGCACTTCCATCTGGGAGAACAGGGCTAACAGAGACATGGGAATCCCATCAGCTGCATGATCCATCTCAAACTCATCCATCTCAAACCACTCTCCATCCTAGTTTCCTGTCCTTGGCTTCATGGGGAGTGGGGCAAGGGGGTGAATTTGCCTGGGTTGGCCGGGTTGGAGCTGCCTCTCTCTCTCTCTCTCTCTCTCTGTGTTAATGTAGACCTTACTTGTGACAGTAAGAAATAAACTTTAAACTCTCCCTCTGTCTCTTTCTCTGTGTCTCAGTAACTTCATTCAGTGTTAATGTAGGCCTTGCTTGTTACACGAATAAATGAAGTTTAAAACTTTAAATCCCCCCGCCCCCCTCTTTGTCTGTCTCTCTGTTCTCTGTCTATGATCCAGGTTTGAATTAAAATTAAAAAGCTGCAGGATTTGGAATTCAGTCTCTCTCTCTCTCCCCTCCCCCCAAACCCCTTTGTCTCTGTCTCTCTCTCTCTCTCAATAAATAATCTCTCTTTTTGCCTCTGCCTTTCTCTCTATTTTTCTGTCTTAGCAACTTGATTGCGGTGTTAATATCAGCCCTACTTGTTACACTCAAAAAAAATTAGAACTTTATTCTTTAAATAATCTCTGTTTTTGCCTGTCTCTGTCCCTGTGTCCGTGCTCCAGGTTTGAACTGAAATTTTAAAACATGCTGCAGAATTTTGAATTCTGTCTGCCTGTCTGTCTCTCTCTCAGTAACTTCATTGCAGTGTTAATGTCAGTCTCACCTCTGACACTAAATAAACTTTAAAAATGGATTCTGTCTCAATTCAGCCCCGAGATCAGTGTTAGATTGAGAGAGAGGGGTCAGTGTTGGGGAAGGTGCGGACAGTTTGATGGGAAGTTTGGAATCAATGACAGGGAGTGTTTTGTAAAGATGTTGAGGGTGATGGAAAGCTCAGTGTGGAACAGGCTGGGGGAAGAGGGGAGGCTCCCACTTCACACCTCGCTGCGGCTGTTTGGGCAATGGCAGTTCCCTTTGCATTTACCCCCCACCCCCTCCCCCCCCAGGCCTCAGTGATGTGGTTTGTCTGGGGGGGGAGGGGGGGTAAATCTGCAGACGGTGACCGGTTAGCAGGTAACTCCCCCCCCCACACACACCCCCACCCCCGTTTTGAACAGTCAGATTAGGGTCGGTGATGGGATTAGGCTGGGGGGTGGTGGGTGGGACGTTAAATTGAACCTCCCTGGCTGGGGTGGGGGGTGGGTTAAATTGACCCTCCCTGGCTGGGTTGGGGAAGGGGTTAAATTTGACCCTCCCTGGCTGGGTTGGGGGGGGTTGGGGTTAAATTGACCCTCCCTGGCTGGTTGGGGGTGGGGTTGGGTTAAATTGACCCCCTGGCTGGGTTGGGGGTGCGAGGGGGTTAAATTGACCCTCCCTGGCTGGGTTGGGGTGGGGTTGGGGTTAATTGACCCTCCCTGGCTGGGTTGGGGGTGGGGTTGTGGGTTAAATTGACCCTCCCTGGCTGAGTTGGGGGGAAGGGGTTAAATTGACCCTCACTGGCTGGGTTGGGGGGTGGGGGTTAAATTGACCCTCTCCTGGCTGGGTTGGGGTGGTGGGGTTAAATTGACCCTCCCTGGCTGGGTGGGGGGAGGGGGTGCCTTTCTGGAGTGTGAGCCTGCAGATTAGGGTCAATGATGGGATTCGGCTCGGGGTTTAATTAACCCGGTGGCTGGGTTGGAGATGTCTCCCCCGGGCGTGAGGTTTCAGATGAGGGACGGTGACGGACACTAAGGGACAATTTCACATGGCCAATCCACCGAAGCTGCACATCCTTGGGAATTATTGAACCCTCTGCTCAGCCCGATAGAGAGCAAGAGAGAGAGAGACAGGGAGACAGAGAAAGCTGGGAGTGTTTGATGGGGACAGTGTAGTGGGAACTTTAGCCTTCAGGCCTAGTCAAGCCAGGATTGTGTCCCCCAGGGCCTTGTGTTCAGGATTCAGGCCTGCTACAGTTAGGATTGTATTTCTGGGCCCTAACATTCAGGCTTCAGGCCTGTTGAAAACAGGATTATGTCCCCTGGCACCTACAATTCAGGATGTGGACTTCCCGCAGGCTGTATTGTGTCCCCAGGGCCTAATATTCAGGCTTTGTGGCCTGGTAGAGCCAGGATTGGATCCTCTAGACCAATACATTTGATTTGACACTCACCGAACCTGGCCAGACCTGTATAGTACGAGAGTTTTTTTTCAGTGTAGAGTAATGCATGTGGCAATAACAAATCAAATCAAAATGTTAAAAATCCCCCAGCACAATGTCTTAACGTTTGAATTTATTTTACTATATTTCTGTGTAATCGATTATATTATCCTAGCTTTTTCCTGTCTGTCTGTGTCGTTAACACAATCGATGATCCCGTCATCCTGGAACACCTTCTATTACTGTTCCACAGAGCAGGATCGATCCCCCAGGATCACATTCATCTTTTTCATTCATTATCCTAAATGTCCCACCAATGATTTGTTTTAATCCCGTCCTGCACAGCTTTGTTTAGGGTTCCCCGGCATCTCCTTTCTGACAATTTGATTTCATTTGTTTTACACGCACTGTCGCGGACGGGTGAAAAGTGAACTTTGTTCTCCTCGATGCGATCAGAAGCTCTGGGTTCGAGTCACACCCCAGGGCTTGACCAACAATGAAGCTGCGAACACGATGCCACCAAATAGGTCGAGTGTCCACCTGGGAAATCTTTCCAACGGGCCAGTGTACAGAGGTAAGATTGGGAGAATCTCCTGGACAGACAGGTTTGATGTGGAGTGATGTTCCTCAATCTATATTTCTCAGGAAGCAGATTACTGATCGCTTCCAAAAATAACTAGCTGGACATAGGTGTAAGTCTGCCTATCACCATTCATCAGCGCGGAAGGGAAGAGAAAAGGATTGGGGTATCACACAGCATTTCATCATTGCCAGGACAATGGTCATTTCTTAACAAACTCTGACCTCGGGCGGGAGGGTGCGAAGGGGGGCAGTTTAACCCTCACTCATCTCCAAAATAAATTGGAGGTTTTACAATGATGGAGAACATTAATAAATGAAACATAGGAACAAATATTAACTTGTATCATTTCCAAAGAGTGAGATCTCCAGTTCCAGGGGATCTGTCTGCCTGGATAACTTTCTGTCTGGAAACAGCAACTCCAACATGTTTGAAGTGAATGATGAGGGAAGGGAAGGGATGGGACTGAGAAACTCAGACCGCTTCACATGTGGGTGTCAGACACTGTTAACATCAAGCAGCATTTAAGGAATTCAGAGTGTTCATCTACCTTCTGTCAGAACTGCAATTTGTTGGAGATTTTTCTGGTTTGTGTTACATCAGCTCAATGAGCTGTGGTTTGTAAAAGGAGAAAATAGTGTTGGGGGATTTTATTCACACAGCCGATGCTTCAGTTCGATCTGAGTTCCAGCTGTAAAAACGGGTGAAGCTTGGGAACGGTCCACCCGTCAAGACCCGGCTTTTAAAAGAATAAAGCCACAGCGGTCATGGTCGAGGGGGCCAGCACACTCCAGTCCTGGAAAAGAGTTTGAGCTAAACCTGCAATCCATCTCCACATGGCATTGGGATGGTATTAGCACATGGATGGCCAAATGGAAAGGAACATTCAATTCACACTGTCCCCTGGACCTTCGACAGAGCAGAAAGAACACACCTTCATCTTGATAAAGAAGGATTGGTGGGAATATTGGGAACAAACTAAAATCCATCAATACATTTATTGTGAATCTTTGTAATTCTCATTGATCACCAGCCAATATTGTAACTATTCAGAGAGGACAGAACGGTGCCCCCGATAACATCGGTTCCTTGTTCAGCCGAGAGATTTATTATTGGCCCACTCCAACCATCAGCTGGAACACCAGCCGGGAGGTCACGTAGCAAACGCAGAGGCCACGAGTAGCCTCCTTTAGCAGACACACCAGCGATGGGACCACAAGTAGAAGAGACGGTAATGACCATGAATGTTCTGGATATCCGACCTGTGCCCGCAGACGACACAGAACTTTGGATGTAAAAAACCCGGGTCCTCTCCAAAGGGAAACAATTAGTGCTGATGGGGAGAAATGGAAAGACCAGTACAGTCCCAATTCCACCCTTATTGGAGCAGAAGAGAGCAGCTCACTGTAAAAGGTACAATACTGCTCTGGGTGACACATTGTTCTGTGTCAGGGTCACTGCTCCATACTGGCTGAACTAAATCACAGCAGTGTCCAGAATGAAGATGCTGGTTAGGAGTTACGTGTCTGTGTGTGAGTTTGTCTCTGTCTCTGTGTGCGTATCTGTGTGTGTGTATGTTTGTGCATATCTGTGTGTGTCCATTTAATAAGTCATTCTAATTGAACATTTTGTGGGGTGTTTTATTTGCAATTTGCTGTGTTTGAATTGAGATTATCTGTGAGAGTTACTATGGGCATTTAAAGCAATGTGTTCTATGGTCATTTTAGATAATATTTGCTGTGTTTATTTTAAATGAAAATGTAATTTTTATTTGTCCTATTGATGTTGTAAGTTGTGATCATTAATCATATTTTCTGTGTCCATGTTAATGGATATTTTGATGGATTTCTGCATATTTTCTCTTTTACCGTTTTAAATAATATATTAGATCTAATAATATATTCAATCTCAGTGCCACTGATATTTGCAAAGTCCAGTTGCAGAGATAATTTCTGACTCAATTTAATTTGTTTTTTATGGTGATTTGAAACAATAACTGCTGTAACAATGTTAACGATATGTCCAGTGTTCAGTTTTAATGTTATTCCTTGTAACTGTTTAAAAATATGTTTGTTGTGTCTGCTCAGCTGTTGTTTTGACATTTTCTGGATATTTTGGTGGGTTTCTGCTGGTTTTCTTTTTTGCCGTTTTGAATAATTGTGTACACCTCGATCAGGTCACCCCTCGCTCTTCCCTGCTCCAACGGAAATAACCCGAGTCTATCCAACCTCTCTTCCTATCTGGAACGCTCCATCCCAGGCAGCATCCTGGTGAATCTCCTCTGTACCCACTCCAGTACAATCACATCCTCCCGATAATGTGGCGACCAGAACTGCACACAGTATTCTAGCTGTGGCCTCACCAAAGTTCTGTATAACTCCAACATCACTTCCCTGCTTTTCAAATCTGTGCCACAATCCATAACCTCCTCTATAAATTTACAATCCCTACAGTGCTGAAGGAGGCCATTCAGCCCATTACACCTGCACTGACAACAATCCCACCCAGGCCCTATTCCTGTAACCCCACATATTTACCCTGCTAATCCCCCTGACATTAAGGGACAATTTACCACGGCGAGTTAACCTAAACTACACCTCTTTGGACTCTGGCAGGAAACCAGAGCACCCGGAGTAAACCCACAGACACGGGGATAATTCTCTCTGGATCCTCACCAGTGGTGACCACAGCTGTGTACATCATCCTAACTCTGGTCTACACTTTATATGCCCTGTTTTTAAATGCTTTGAGATGTATCTTTATATCCCTGTTTGTGAACTGAAAACCCACTCACCTGATGAAGGAGCGGTGCTCTGAAAGCTAGTGGCTTTTGCTCCCAAATAAATCCATTGGACTTTAACCTGGTGTATTGGGACTTCTCACTGCATTCTATACATTAGCCAGTAAAGTATTCCATCTGCTGGTCGAAACCACCTTATCGAACTGTCCTGTTACCCTCAGGAATCAGTGGACAATCACTCTAAGATCCCTCTATTCACACACAGGGAGATCATATTCCATACTCTGTGTGGAGTTTACACATTCTCCCAGTGTCTGCATGGGTTTCCTCTGGATGCTCCAGTTTCCTCCCACACTCCAAAGATATGCAGGTTAGGTTGATTGGCCGTGTTAAAATTCCTCCTTAGTGTCCTGAGATGTGTAGGTTAGAGGGATTAGTGGGTAAATATGTCGGGCTATGGGGGTAAGGCCAGGGTGGGAGTGTGGTCAGTGCAGAGTCGATGGGCCGAATGGCCTCTTTCCGTGCTGTAGGGTTTCGATGATATTAGAGGGATTGTTATGGGAGATGAAAAGGTCCCAATGTGCCACATGGTCTCAATCTGATGTCTCTCTGCCTTAGAATTATCCAATACTCGACTCGGAGTGTGTACATCACCAGAATCAAACACACCTCGCTATTCTTTACATCCAACTGTGTAGCTGGGCCTGGTGTCCCCTTTCCCACATCAGGCTGTGGGCCTGAGTTTGGATCTCTCCATCATGTTGGGACTCACCGACAATGTCCAACTTCAGGAGGAACTCCAACTTTATTCCAATGATGTTTAACCTTGAACTGAACCCATTGCTTTAATGTAGACCTGGTCACTGACCATCACTGAGATTGACCTGAACATGTCAGTAAATGTCTCACTTTTATAAATAAATATTGTGACATTTACATCATCTCTGTCCCTGGTTTGTGTCTCTGCCTCTGTCCATCTCACCTTCCCTCGGTCTCCCTCACCCTCCCTCTCTCCTTCCCTCTGTCCATCCATCCCACTCCCACAATATGATTCATTCATTGAGCACAACATCTTCCCGCTCATTCCCCCAGTCTGTATTCCAGCTCCCGGATACTTTACACCATTGGATATTACAATTCAAACATTATCAGCTCTCCAATTTAATATTTGTCCAAGGCCATCACAGAGTAAGGAAATTTGGTACACCCACTACAACTCTCAGTAACTTTGACAAGTGCACCATGGAAAGCATTCTTTCTGGTTGTCTCACAGTTTGGTCTGGCTCCTGCTCTACATCTGAGGCTGTGTTCCAATTGATTTAAGAACAGCTTCTTCCCAGCTGCAGTCAGACTTTTGAATGAACCGATCTTGTATTAGTACACCGTAGTGCATTGCTACACCCGAGCTGTAACATTACATTTTACACTCTCTCCTTTCCTTCTCTATGAACGTCATGCTGTGCTTGTTTAGTGCGCAAGAAGCAATACACTGGATGTTAATACAAGTCACAATAATACATCAAAAGATAAATCTCCAATTAAAATCCCAGCAAATGAGAAAGCAACTGGAATCTGCATCTGAATCTCCTGTTATTAGGTCAACCATGACAGACCAATCTGCGACACTGACATGTAATAAATGATTTTATCAGCTGAGTTTTATTGTTAAACTCAAGGTCTTTGCCATGTTTAGAAATTAAAATAATTTGTGCCACCAAAACCAGGGATGTACTGCTGAAGGTTTATAACACTCTGGTCAGACTACTTTGGAATATTGTGAGCAAATTTGTGCCTGTATCAAACACAGGGTGTGCTGGTCCTGGAGAAGGTCCAGAAGAGATTCACAAGAATGATCCTGGGAATGAAAAGCTGGGGGTTGGAGGAGTGTTTGAGGACTTTGGGTCTGTACTCAGAGTTTAGGAAGATGAGGGGATCCTCATTGAACCTTCCAGAATACTGAAAGACCTGGATAGAGTGGACATGAGGAAGATACTTCAATTTGTAGGAGAGACCATGATCTGAGGGCACAGCCTCAGGATAAAGGGACAACGTTTTACATCGAAATGAGGAGGACTTTCTTCAGCCAGAGGGTGGTGAATCTGTGGAATTCATGGCCATAGAAGGCTGTGCATGGCCAGTTCATTGAGTGTATTTAAGACAGAGATAGATAGGTTCCTGATTGGTAAGGAGATCAAATATTATGGGGTAAAGTTGGGAGAATGGGGTTGGAAACTTATCAGCCGTGATTAAATGGTGGAGTAGATTCAATGAGCAGAACAGCTGAATTCTGCTCCTGTATATTATGGTCTTATTAGTTTCACACTCACTGTGAGCTACAGTATTTATACTAATCCCCTGCTCTTTATTAGCTTGTGGACCTATTAGTTTCAGCATTCCAATGGTTCCAATTAGAATGTGATGATTTCAAATACCTACAATAATATAGAACATAGAACATTACAGCACAGAACAGGCCCTTCGGCCTTCGATGTTGTGCCGACCAATATAAAAAGCAATGATCCTCCAAACTAAACCATTCCCTTCTCTTCCATATACTTATCAACTAACCTCTTAAACGCCACCAAACTTGGCGCATCTACAACTGCCGCAGGCCGGGCATTCCACTCCCGAACCACCCTTTGGGTAAAGAACCTGCCTCTGATATCCGTCCTATAACTATCACCCCTTAATTTAAAGCTGTGTCCCCTCGTGCTAGCTTTCTCCATCCTAGGAAAAGGCTATCACTGTCCACCCTATCTAAACCTCTAATCATCTTATATGTTTCGATTAGGTCCCCTCTTAGCCGCCTCCTTTCTAATGAAAACAACCTCAAATCCCCCAGCCCCTCTTCATAAGACCTGCCCTCCATACCAGGCAACATCCTGGTAAACCTCCTCTGTACCTCTCCAATGCCTCCACATCTTTCTTATAATGTGGGGACCAGAACTGCACACAATACTCCAAGTGCGGCCGCACTAGAGTTTCGTACAGTTGCAACATGACGTTGCGGCTCCGAAATTCAATCCCCCTACCAATAAAAGCTAAGACTCCGTATGCCTTCTTAACAACCTTATCGACTTGATTGCCAACTTTCAGGGATCTATGCACATATACACCAATATCCCTCTGTTCATCAACACTATTAAGAGTCCTACCATTAGCCCTATACTCGACACATTTGTTATTCCTGCCAAAGTGAATTACCTCACACTTTTCCACATTAAACTCCATTTGCCACCTCTCGGCCCAGCTCTGCAACTTGTCCAAGTCCCTCTGCAAACTATACACCCCTCTTCACTATCTACCACTCCACCGACTTTAGTGTCATCTGCAAATTTACTAATCCATCCTTCGATACCCTCATCCAGATCATTTATAAAAATTACAAACAGCAGGGGCCCCAAAACAGACCCAAAACAAACATATAGATGATAAAATCAGGAATATCCACCCTTTCTCTTCCAAAACTCAATAACACAGATCATGTCACATACTGAACAGTATTCAGTTAAAACTAGCACAGACCAGACAACACAATAAAGTTAAATTGCAATAATAGATGATATGAATAGGTTGTGCTGAAGAAATGATAGTAATTTGAAAGTGATTAATTCATAGTCTTTGAAGAATTTCCCCGGTTCAACGTGAAGTTTTTAATGGTGTAGAATATCTCTCCACTTTTCAGCGCCGACATCTGTAACTGCAGATGGAAAACAACAATCTGACAAAGCCCAGGTAATATCTGTCATGGTCAAATAAACAGTTTGATAAATAATGGGAATATCTGACATCATTCATCTGTCCTGAGATCTTTGGGATAATCCAAAATAAATCATACATTCCGAAATTAAATAAAGCTGAGGTGAGTGACAGGGACAGAGTGAAATTGTGAATTCTAGCTTTCTCTGCTATAGCTCCACATCTGCTCAGTGAGATATAAGGAACAAGGAAAGAGGAAACTGTATTTCCGAGGCTCCGATCCTGCGCAATGCTGCCCCGTGTTTCTTTGTTGTTTTCGTTCTAGGGATATCGGTTTCAGAGGAAATGTTATCACTGTTCTCCAAATTGAATTTAATTCAATTCTTACAGGGTGCTGAGAATTCATTAACCACAGGGGTTTGTGATGTGTGTTTCTGTGGATGTATGGGTGCGTGTTGTGTATCTTTAAGAGAGATTCTGTGTTTCTCTCTAAGTCTCTCTCTGTGTGTCAGTACATGGGTAAGAATGTGCAAGTATCTAGGTGTTCGTGAGAGTGTGTTTCTCTGTGTCTGTGTGTGTGTGTGTGTCTGTGTGTCTGTGTGTGTGTGTGTGTCTGTGTGTGTGTGTGTGTGTGTTTGTGTGTGTGGGTGGGTGGGTGTCAGTTTGGGCCTGTGTGTCTGGAAATAGATGCAGATGTGTTATTTTGGAAACAGGAATTACAGGGAGCAGCACAGTTTGCCCACTCCCGTTCTGAATGGGATTGGTGTCTAATAACTGCACCAAATGTACACATTACAGTCTGAGATCTTCCCCAACTACAATCTCCAGACAATATCTCCCACACGGAATGAGGGAACAGAGTTCACGTATAGTTTCTGGTGATAAAAGGGTTAATGCACCAGCCGAGCTTCCTGCTGCAAACTCCAATCCCTGTCAATATTGTTCAATATTTACACTGCAGTAACCGGTTCCCAGATGCAGACATGGGACTTACTGAACTTGTCTGAGGCTCACAAAGAGCAGTGCCTGCAGTAGGTGTGAGCCGCCAGCAGATGGTGGCATTGTGTCACTTTAATCCCCAGATAGTGAGAGAGGTTTGGAGGAGAGGCTGGTGGAGCCTTTAATTCATTCACAGAGACAGAGAGGAAACTCTGACAAGATTGACCAATCTGTCCTCTGCTGGACACTCTCAGAATCACACACACTCTTCCCTCTCTCTGGAGAATGATCTCTGCTGCTCCATTTTGAAAGGAGAGTGAAGACTCTGTTACTGAGAACACTGACAACACATTGCTGTTTAAACAATGGTTTACAGCAATCTTTCCTTCAATGTGGAGATTAAAACTACAACAGTTTTCCAGCTGGGAAACCAGGTAAGCAGGGGAATCACTGCCAGGCCGGAGGGGCTGATGGAATAGGGAGGGAGAGGGGCAGGAATGAAGTGTTTGGGAGGAGCTGTCGAAGATCTTCACAATTCAGGATTTCACTGTAACCGGTGGAGCAGCAATGTTCAGAGATTGAAATGTTCACACTGTCACTGTCAGTCCCGATCTGGATCCCCGCAGTGACTCCAGCTGTCTCTTTCCATTTGGACTGAACCGATTAAACTCCAGCCTGAAACAGATTAAAGATGAAACAGGAAATAAACATATTGAACAACAGGGTAAATAACAGGAGACTGGAGTTAATGGGACAAATCTTCTGGTCTCTGAATCACCAGAGATCAGACACACAGCTGAAGATGAGCATCGGGACCCTGTGGATGTCCTGACACACTGATCTACCTGGGAATTGTCCCTGAGGTAGGAACTACTATTGGGGAATTCCCCTGCTGCAGTTAGAGTCAGAGACTTGGGACAGATCCACAAAATTTCCCTGGATAGTTACTCAGGTAATGTTAGACAGCTCAGCACCTGGGCTAATACCTGAATAGCACAAACCGAGTCCCCCAATCACTTCCCACTGATTCCCCCCCATACTACACCTCCCACAATCTGACTTAGACCCACTCATCCCCACCCCACAGCCTGGCGACCTCCCATGAACCCTTAAACTAATCGGACTAACCCTCCCAACTTGGCCTCATCCTGACCCAACCTCTCCTCACCTGACACAGAAACAGAGAAGATCGGAGCAGGAGGCCATTTGGCCCTTCGAACCTGCTCCACCATCCATCACAATCATGGCTGATCGTCCAACTCAATAGCCTCATCCTGCTTTCCCCCTTTGATCCCGTTCACCCCAGTGCTATATCCAGCTGTCTCTTGAATACATTCTTGATTAAGTCTCTGATTTAAACTCATTCCCCCAGAACCAACCCCACCCCTATACCCTCGTCAAAACTATTAACCAACCACAATCCCCATCACACAACCACATCTGTTTAACCCCAACAATATGACCAACTCCCAGCTACCATCTAAACTCCCCATTAACCCTCCAACCCAACACAAAACAACTCCTCCACTCCCCCGACACCCAGAGCTAATGCTCCAACTCTCCCCAGCTCCCTGACTAACCATTCATCCAGCGACACACCAACCCATTCACTCCCCCAATCAACTAACACTTATGGAGCTCCCCGGGGTCACCGTGCTGTAAATAGGGTGTGTGCTCTCTCTCTTCCCCGACTCTGCTCTGATGGAGCTCCCCGGGGTCACTGTGCTGTAAATAGGGTGTGTGCCCTCTCTCTTCCCCGACTCTGCTCTGATGGAGCTCCCCGGGGTCACTGTGCTGAAGGTTCTGGGAGAAATATGCAGCAGTTTCAAGTTGGGGAAATTTTCACACATACCGGCAATCTGCTTAACATTGCTGCTGCTTGGGAGATTCAGGCCCATTTATATTTTAAATCCATTTATATTTTAATTGTTACACTAAAAATTAACTCAAACACTTACTGTATCCTCTCCAGACTCCTGCAGGTCAGTATGAGGTGGCGGAGAGCAGGGACAGATTGATCTGTGAAGGAGTTTGATCCCAGGTTCAGAAACCTCAGTGACTGTTTTGTACAGAGAGTGGAGGTGAGATCCTCAGCACAAGAATCTGTGAGAACGTTACTATACAGGCTGGAGATCAGAGAGAGAAATAACAGGAATCAGGTTCAATCCCCAGTATTTTATATAATACTGTTAATAACAATAATAATGTATTGTAGGAGACATTCCAAAAACACAACTTGCATTTCTATAAAATGAGGAAATACTCAATGCTGAAAAATGAAATGTAAATAAACTGGAAATGTTCAGCAGGTTAGGGAAATATTTGTGAAGAGAGAACCAGGGGTAAAGTTTGAGCTTCCATTGGAACTGGGAGCTGGCAGTGAATTGACAGGTTTGAAGGGACAGCAGTGGGTGGCTGGGGATGAAACAAAGAAAGGACAAACTGGAATTACAGGAGGGATTAAATGGTAAAAGTGATGATGGGACAGGACCATAATCACAGGATTCCCATGTCCTTACTCGGAGTGGCTCGGGAGGGACACGGGATGGTCAGTGGTTTGGGAATGCAGTTTGTGGTGAGGGTGAAGATAATGGCTGTGATTTTACCAGAAGCTCTGAATTCCCAACGTGGGGATTGGAAATGGGTGGTGTGTCCGTGTGGGCAGGATAGGCAGAGTTATGAAGGTGATATTGTCAGAGGTGGACAATTAACGGCTGGCAGGCAGAGGGAGCTGCCCACTGAGGCAGCCTGGGCAGGGAGCAGTCCCGGTTCAGGCAATGCTGGCACCATCTCCAAAGGCAGCCAGCAGGACTTTCAAACACAGCAGCTCTGGAGGGAGCAGCGAGGGAGCTCCGCTTACTGAATGAGGGGCTGAAATGACAGAAAGCAAAGCAAGGGTTACCGCCCCCACTCCAATCACTAATTCCTCCCTGGAGGGGCTCCTCCCAGCTACTCAGGCTCAGAGGGAGGTCCTGTTCCCTCAGGATGGGAGGAGGTTATCCCATCATTACAAGCCAGTCTGGATGGAGATTGCTGGGAGGTGATCAGGTTTCAGACACGTGGTTACAGTGTGGAAAAGGATCAATGTCCTGATGTGTTCTGACACGGTGAGTGCAGCACAGTCTGAGATGTGAATAAAGATGAGAGTGAAATTGTAGAAAGAACATCTCCAGCCAGACACTGGCAATGCAAAGGCAGCAGCATTGACTGTCAGAGACATGTCCGTTAGGCTGGCACCAGGATAGACTAGAGCAGGGTTCACCAACATATTCACTGGGTAAACACACGGCAATGTTTTTCTCACTCAAGGGGCCGATGAGTAAATTTCAGAATGATCAAGTTTGGCACAGCAGAAATTTCCATTAAAAACTAAACTGAGATATGAAAAGGAACAACTTGCTGAGCAGAATAATGAGGAATAAATAAAGATGATGATTAAAGTTTAATCCTCATTAATCACAAATTGTTTCTCTCCCACATTTCCAGCAGAAAATCCTATCAGCAGCAAACATGGGAAAGAAACGGTGTGTGTTTGGAGGAGCAGCTCCATACAGATCCTTCCATTCAAACTGAACTGTGTGACTGAGATTTTGGAAACTCGCTTCGGGGGCCGCATTGAGGGGCTTCCAGGGTCACATTCCCCACCTCGGTCCACATGTTGGACAACACTGGTTGCCCATATGTTTAATGAGTGAGGAAAAATTTCTGTGTTTGGAAAGAGAGCAAACATCATCAGGGAATGAGTGAAGGAGAGTGGAGACATCCAGGTCTTGCCATCCTTACACCAATGGAAGATGAAGTGCTGGATCAGGAAGGCCTGGGGACAGAGTGGGTAATTACTGCTGGGGGAGATGGGTTGAGTGGGTGGCCTAATGAATGGGCACAAGAGAGTGTCTGGTGAGGATAAAACATAGAGCTTGTGTGTCCATCACTGGGCACAGAGAGCAGTCTGAAGGACGGATTGGGGTAAGAACAAAATAACTCGGAGCAGCAGAAGGCCATTCAGCCCTTCGAGTAGACTCCATCACCTCTGATCAAATTATAGTCACAATTATTTTCCTGCTCACTCCTCTGTAACCCTTGATTTGCTTCTCAATCCAAAATCATTCTTAACTCAGCTTTGAATATATTCAATGACTTTGCCTCCACTAGTCTCCAGGGAAGACAATTCCACTGACCAGCGAGCATCTAAAAAATAAATTTCTCTTCATCTCAGTCTTAAGAGACTGACAATTATACTTTAAAATCTGTCCCTTTGTTCTGCTTTTTCTTACAAGAAGAAACTGCCTCTCAGCAACCACCTTGTCTCATCCCCTCAATGTGATCATGTTTTAATCTTCTGAACTTATATAGATACTCCTCCAATCTGCTCAAATTTTCCTCATAAAATAAACCTCTCCATCCCAGGAATCAGCTGAGTCAACTTTCTCTGGATTGGTTCTGATGCTATTCTATCCTTTTTTAAGTAAATAGCTCAACAGTGTGTACATTACTCCAGTTGTGTTCTAATGAAGGTCGTGTAAAGCTGCAGCAAAATCTTCCTACTCCTACCTTCCATTCCTATTGCAATAAGAACATTAAGAAACAGGAGCAGGAGTCATCCATTCTGTCCTTCAAATCCACTCCATCATTCAATGTGACCCTGGCTGATCCTCTGCTTCAACACCATTTCCAACATTATCCCTGCATTCCTTGATTCACCAGCATTCTAATGGGAAACAAATATCCCTCATCTCAGCCTCAATAACTGCCCCTTATTCTCAGACTGTGTTCCAGGTTTCACACCCTCCAGCAAGGAGAAACATCCTTTCTGCATCTACATAGAACATAGAACATAGAACATTACAGCACAGAACAGGCCCTTCGGCCTTCGATGTTGTGCCGACCAATATAAAAAGCAATGCCCCTCCAAACTAAACCATTTCCTTCTCTTCCATATACTTATCAACTAACCTCTTAAACGCCACAAAACTTGGCGCATCTACAACTGCTGCAGGCAGGGCATTCCACTCCCGAACCACCCTTTGGGTAAAGAACCTACCTCTGATATCCGTCCTATAACTATCACCCCTTAATTTAAAGCTGTGTTCCCCTCGTGCTAGCTTTCTCCATCCTAGGAAAAAGGCTATCACTGTCCACCCTATCTAAAACTCTAATCATCTTATATGTTTCGATTAGGTCCCCTCTTAGCCGCCTCCTTTCTAACGAAAACAACCTCAAATCCCTCATCCTCTCTTCATAAGACCTGCCCTCCATACCAGGCAACATCCTGGTAAACCTCCTCTGTACCCTCTCCAATGCCTCCACATCTTTCTTATAAATGTGGGGACCAGAACTGCACACAATACTCCAATTGCGGCCGCACTAGAGTTTTGTACAGTTGCAACATGACGTTGTGGCTCCGAAATTCAATCCCCCTACCAATAAAAGCCAAGACTCCATAGGCCTTCTTAACAACCTTCTCGACTTGACTGCCTACTTTCAGGGATCTATGCACATACACACCAAGATCCCTCTGTTCATCTAGACTACTAAGAATCCTACCATTTGCCCTATACTCCACACATTTATTATTTCTGCCATAGTGCATTACCTCACACTTTTCCACATTAAACTCCATTTGCCACCTCTCGGCCCAGCTCTGCAACTTGTCCAAGTCCCTCTGCAAACTATAACACCCTCTTCACTATCTACCACTCCACTGACTTTAGTGTCATCTGCAAATTTACTAATCTCCCCTATTGAATCCTGTAAAATAGTGTGGGTTTGAATAAGTTCAGCTATCATTCTTCTAAAGACCTGAGAATAAAGAGTTTTTGTTCCTCAGAGAATAACCCATCTGTCCCTGAACCTATTTTAATGAACCTTCTTTACATGCCAAGTACATCTTTGCTTCAGCCAGGAGACCAAAACTGTCCACAATACTCCAGGTTGGTCTCAGCAAGGCTGCATATAATTACAGGAAGACATTTTTCTCAACTCAAACCTTCTTAGAATAATGGCTAACAGACCATTTGTTATCTTAACTGCTCTCATCTTCGCTTTCAGTGCCTCATGAACAAGGACATCAGAATATCTTGGAGTTGTCTTCATGTCTGTTTTTTTTCTACCAATGAGATAACTCACATTTTTCCACCTTGTAGTCCAGCTGGTAAACCTTTGCCATTCCCTGACCCTCTCCACATCCCTTTGAGACATAAGAACATAAGAAATTGAATTTGGGAGCCGCGGCATCGTGTTGCGGCTGTGCGGGACTCTGGTGCGGCCGCACTTGGAGTATTGTGTGCAGTTCTGGTCCCCACATTATAAGAAAGATGTGGAGGCATTGGAGAGGGTACAGAGGAGGTTTGCCAGGATGTTGCCTGGTATGGAGGGCAGGTCTTATGAAGAGAGGCTGAGGGATTTGAGGTTATTTTCGTTAGAAATGAGGCGGCTAAGAGGGGACCTAATCGAAACATATAAGATGATTAGAGGTTTAGATAGGGTGGACAGTGATAGCCTTTTTCCTAGGATGGAGAAAGCTAGCACGAGGGTACACAGCTTTAAATTAAGGGGTATGAGTTATAGGACGGATATCAGAGGTAGGTTCTTTACTCAAAGAGTGATTAGGGAGTGGAATGCCCTGCCTGCAGCTGTTGTAATGCGCCAAGTTTGGTGGCGTTTAAGAGGTTAATTGATAAGTATATGGAAGAGAAGGGAATGGTTTAGTTGGAGGGGCATTGCTTTTTATTTTGGTCGGCACAACATCGAAGGCCGAAGGGCCTGTTCTGTGCTGTAATGTTCTATGTTCTATGTTCTATGTAAATAGGAGCAGGAGTAGGCCATCTAGCCCCTCGAGCCTACCCCACCATTCAATAAGATCATTTCTGATCTGATAGTGGTTCAGTTCCACTTATCCGCCTGTTCCCCATAACCCTTAATTCCCTTATTGGTCAGAAATCTATCTATTTGTGACTTAAACATATTTAACGAGATAGCCTCCACTGCTTCAATGGGCAGAGAATTCCAGAGATTCACTACCCTCTGGAGAAAAAATTCCTCCTCATCTCTGTTTTAAATTGACTCCCCCTTATTTTGAGGCTGTGCCCTCTCGTTCTTGTTTCCTTTCTAACTAGAAAGATTCTCCCTACTTCTACCCTGTCTAGCCCCTTCATTATTTTATATAAGATCTCCCCTCAGCCTTCTAAACTCCAATGATTACAGGGCCAATCTACTCAATCTAGCCTCATAAGCTAACCCCCTCATCTCCAGAATCAACCTGGTGAACCTTTGGAGGTTTGGAGTATTCCCTCCAAAGCTAATATATCCTTTCACAAATAACGGGAGTAAAATTGTACACAGTATTCTAGTTGAGGCTCATCAGTACCCTGTACAGTTGCAGCAAGACCTCCCTGCGTTTATATTCTATCCCTCTCATTATAAAGGCCAACATCCCATTCGCCTTCCTGATCACCTGCTGCACCTGCAAACTGAGTTTTTGTGATTCATGCACAAGGACCCCCGGATCCCTCTGCACAATAGCATGCTGCAACTTTTCACCATTTAAATAACAGTCCATTTTACTATTATTTCTTTCAAAGTGGATAACCTCACACTTACCAACGTGATACTCCATCTGCGAGATCCTTTCTCACTCACTGCCTATCGAAATCTCTCTGCAGACTTTCTGCATCCTCCATATAATTTGCTTTTCCACTCATCTTTGGATCATCTGCAAATTTTGTTACCCTACATTCAGCCCCCTCCTCCAGATTGTCTATGTAAATAGTAAACAGTTGAGGTCCCAGTACCGATCCCTGTGGCACTCCACTAGTCATCGACTGCCAACCAGAAAAGCACCCATTTATTCTGACTCTCTGCTTCCTGTCAGATATCCAATCCTCAATCCACGCTAACACTTTACCCCCAACTCCATGTACCTTTATCTTATGCAGCAACCTTTTGTGAAGCACCTTATCGAATGCCTTCTGGAAATCTAGAAACACCACATCCACCGATTCCCCTCTGTCTACCGCACTCATTATATCCTCATAAAATTCCAGTAAATTAATCAAACATGACTTTCCCTTCATGAATCCATGCTGTGTCTGTTTGATTGAACCATTCTTTTCCAGGTGTCCTGCTATTTCTTCCTTAATGACAGATTCCAACATTTTCCCAACTATGGATGTTAAACTAACCGGCCTGTGGTTATCTGCCTTTAGTCTACCTCCCTTTTTAAACAGTGGTGTTACATTAGCTGTTTTCCAATCAGCTGGCACCTCTCCAGAGTCCAGTGAATTTTGATAAATTACACCTAATGCATCTGCTTTTACTTCTGCCGTTTCTTTTAGTTCCCTGGGATGTATTCCATCTGGACCCGGGGACTTGTCTACCTTTAGTCCCATTAACCTACCCAGCACTACCTCTTTAGTAATAGTGATCGTTTTAAGGTTCTCACCCCCTCCAGTCCCATGACCATCAATTATTGGTACACTATCTGTGTCCTCCACTGTGAAAACCGACACAAAAAACTGGTTTAAGGCCTCAGTCATTTCATCATTTCCCATTATTAAATCCCCCTTTTCATCTTCTAAGGGACCAACATTGACTTTAGCCACTCATTTCTGTTTTATACATTTGTAGAAACTTTTACTATCAGTTTTTATATTTGGTGTTAGTTTATTTATTACATCCTTCTCACAATTCAGATTTCCACATGGTTTTCCATTATTTGCAAATTTGGAAATATTATATTTGATTCTCAAATCCATATCATTGATATAGATTGTGAATAGCTGAGACCCAAACACTGATCCCTGCCGTACTCCACTAGTTAGAGGCTGTCAACCCAAAAATAACCTATTTATTCCAACTCCTTGTTTCTGTCCACTAACCAGTTCTCAATCCATCCTGGGATATTCCACCCAATCCCACGTGCTCCAATTTTCTTTAATAATCTCTTGTGTGTGAATCATCCAACTACAGAATTCCGAGTGTAGGAGGTTGTCTTCAGCCATCGAGACATTCTGACGGAGAATCTTACCAAGGTTCGCTCCCCATGACTTCACAAATTTACTGGGGCTGATCCACCTCACCTACACATCTTGGGACACAAATTTACCATGGCCAATCCATCTACATGTATATCTTTGGAGTGTGGGAGGAAACCCAAAGGAAACCCATGCAGACACTGGGAGAATGAAGAAACCCAGTCACTCAAGGCTGGAATTGAACCCGGGCTCCTGGAGATGGTGCAGTAACGTTAACCACTGTGTCACCGTGCCAGCCTTTCATAAATCCATGTTGGCCCTGTCTAATCCTGCCATTAATTTTGAAATGTTCTATTATCACTTTCTTTATTATAGATTATTATAAGATCTTACATACTATCAATGTCAGACTAATACATCTGCAGTTGCCCGGTTTCCCCTAACCCCACATATTTTCGTCACTAATCCCCCTAAACTATATATCTTGGACACTAACGGGCAATTTAGCATGGCCAATCCACTTAACCTGCACATTTTTTGGACTGTGGACGGAAACAGGAGCAGTCGGAGGAACCCCACACAGACAGGGGGAGAACGTTAAAACTCCACAGACTGTCATCCAAAGCTGGAATGAAGCTGGGTCCCTGACTCTGTAAGGTAGCAGTGCCAATCCCAGTGCCACATCTTCACTTAATCTAATACAGTTCTTGAATTAGCAACAGTTGGAACACTTCTGCTGCTGTTTCTCAAATGAAAGGAATGTATTTTTGTTGGAAATGCCACACATTTGCATATCACATATCTAAAACAGCTTGTTTTGTGGATGGTCAGAGACTTTTTCCCAGTGTGGAATGGTCAACTACAAGACAGCACAGGATGAAGGTGAGAGGGACAAGGTTTGGGGAGATGTGTGGCATAAATTTTCACACAGTGTGAAAAAGGTTTCTCTCTCATCATCCTCAACCCCACCACACACTCCATTCCTGAACACTGACCATCCAATGTCCCTCCCTGTGACTCAGGGTAAGGACATGGGAATCCTGTGCTCTTCCCTTTCACCATCATCCTTTTTGTCATTTAATCACTCCGGCACTTCCGGCTTGGAATGCGCTGCCAATGGAGGTGGTAGAAGCAGGTACGTTACCAATGTTCAAGGTGTATCTTAATGGACACATGAACAGGAGATGAACAGAGGAATAGAAATGGCGTATGGGCAGTAAGTTCTGAGTCTGAATAAGGATTAGGAGGCACCACAGGCTTGGTGGGCCGAAGGGCCTGTTACTGTGCTGTATGGTTCTTTGTTTTTCTTTGTATAAGAAGATTAAAATCACCCATGATTATTGCAGTATGCTTTTACAAAACCCCATTATTTTTCCTGTTACCGTGTCAGAGATTCTGAATATTGTTAGGGGTCTTTAAATGATTCCCACAAGTGATCTTTTAACTTTGTTAATTCTTTATCTCTACCCAAACTGATTCTGCATCTTGAACATTGGAACTAAGTTCACCTCTCGTTACTGTACTGTTATCTGTTACTAACAGTGAGACTCCACCACCATGTCCTGTCCTCCATTTACTGTCATCTATTCACTCTCCCCCTTTTCACAAATCAATGGATGCTGTGTCCGGGGAGAGCTGTGAACATCTGAGGAGGAGGAGAGAACCTCAGAGGGTGAACCAGAACATTATTCACCCACACCCTCAACATAAAGATCTGTGGGACTGACATCCCATTGCTCAGGGATCAGAGAGAGAAACAACAGGAGTCAGAGGGAAAACAGTTTTCCTTATTCATAACTGACACCAATAGTAATGGGCAGTGTTTTTATACAAATACCAACAGTGAAATTATATTGTTGAATATTCAGTTATTATAAACACAATCTCACACAGTCTGCTACTTACCCCAGTGTCTGTATTTTACAGTCCGGATTCCTCAGAGCCACAGACAGCCGTTTCACTCCTGAATCTCCCAGTTTATTGTAACCCAGATTCAGATCTATCAGTGAGCGGTTTGTACTGAGAGCAGAGACCAGGTCCTCGGCACAAGAATCTGTGAGATCATTATAATAGAGACTGGAGATCAGAGAGAGAAAAATAACAGGAATCAGGGTAAATCCACAGTGTTTTTAAGAATAAGATCATTAACAATAATAATGTACAGTCCAGAACATTCAAGAAACACAACTTCAGTTCATACAGAAGGCAAAATTCTATTGATGCTGTAAATCTGAAATATGAATAAATATGTTGAAAAATCATATCAGGTCAGGCAATATCTGTGAAGACATAAACAGATTTAATTTCAGTTCATTTAGTTAAAATTAGAATTTGGAAGTAGTAGTGAATTAAATTGTTTGAAGTGCCAGGGAGCTGGGGATGGGCGGGTGACAAGGAAAGAACAAACTGGAAATGCCGGAGTGATTAAATGACAAAAAGGATGATGTTGAAAGGGAAGAGCACAGGATTCCCATGTCCTTACCCTGAGTCACAGGGAGGGATGTGGGATGGTCAGTGGCTCAGGAATGGAGTGTGTGGTGGGGTTGAAGTTGATGAGAGAGAAACCTTTTTCGCCTTGCCAGTGGTTCGGGTCTGGAATTACAGCTGGGAAGTGTGGTGGAGGGAGGCTGATTCGAGGCATCACAGAGGGCAGTCGATGAACATTCGAATGAAACAATGTTCAAAGATACAAGGAAAAAGCTGGAGAATGACACAAATTCCTAATGCTAATTTGGTGAGCTGGTGCAGACATGTGGGGCAAATGGCCTCACTGTGCTCCATGTCAATTCTATGAAGATAATGTATTGATATTTCAGCTGGAAGTTGGTGATGTTGCAGTGTGGACAGTGTTAGTAGCCCTAAACCTCAATGAAATGTTAATATTTCTCTCCAATACAGAGAGACAATTTATTACATGTAGCTTCAGGGTGACAGGTTTCCTCCTCCACTCCTGAGGGAATAGAACCTTCCTCCAAACCGATATAGCCTTGAGAATTTCCAGGGAAGTGTCAGTGAATTGGGTTTAATCTGCTTTCTGCCATTTCAGCTCTTTGTTCATTAACCAGGGCTCCCTCACTGCTCCCTTCAGAGCCTTTAAAAGTGCTGCTGGCTTCCTTTAAATCTGGTACCAGCATTGCCTGAATGGGATCTTCCCCTGCAGTCAGTGGTTAAGCTCTAGAACGAACCGAGCTCTGGAATAGATCACCGAACTTAAAAGAATGGGTCAAAGTACAGTAGGTGCAGTAGATATTCATCTGTGATGGAAGAGTGTGAGAGTGTGTAAGAGGTCTGAGCTGAACATATACAGACAAGGAGGCATTTGTCTTTACATACCCAGCCTCAGACCAATAAGAGGAGTACCCCCACCCCACACGAAGATGAGGATATTGAAATGGGTGTGGAAAAAGATGCCTGGGGTGTGAGGTTCAGATGTGAGTAAGAAAGAACCTGAGTGATTGCCGGAGTAGAAGGAAAAGCCGGCTGAATAGTGTGAGCTTAAAGGTGTGAGCTTACTTGTGTACGTGGTAATACAGAGGGATCTGATCATCCCTAACAGATATCACCGGACTCTGATAAGAGTGACATTGGAGTGGGAGAGCGAGAAGGGAGAGGAGAAGACTTCAGATGGTGAGTATAAACTTATTGGTGTTATGGCAGGATCACAAGAACACAAGATCACAAGATCTGCTGAGAATGCTCAGGTGGGTGGGGGGAATAAGAGATTAGGCCTAGTTATAGGAGACTCCATAGTTAGAGGGACAGATAGGAGGGTAAATAGTAATAAACAGGACTCAGGGCTGGTGTGTTGCCTCCCAGGGGCTGGGGTCCAGGATGTTGCAGATCGGGTTTTTAAGATTCTTAAGGGTGAGGGGAGTCAGCCCCAAGTCATAGTTCATGTGGGGACACATGATGTAGGTAGGACAAGGGAAGGGGATATTAAACAGAAATTTATGGAGTTAGGGTGGAAGCTTAGGTCCATAACAGGCAGAGTGGTTATCTCTGGACTCTTGCCTGTGCCAAGGGATAGTTTAGAGATGAACAGAGAAAGGGATAGTTTGAACTCATGGCTGCGTGGATGGTGCAGGAGGGAGGGGTTCAGGTTCCTTAACAATTGGGACTCATTCTGGGATAGGTGGGACCTCTTCAAGAGAGATGGTCTACACCTGAACCAGAGGGGGACTAATATCTTGGGGGGAAAATTTGCTAAGGCTATGATGGGGGCTTTAAACTGATTCGGGGGGGTGGTGGGATCCTAAGTAGTTGGGGTGCTGAGAGGGATGAGAGTAAGGGGGTTATAGAAGAGAGTTGTAAAACACAGCGGCGTACGGGTGGGGTGGGGCATGGTTTGAAATGCGTATACTTTAATGCAAGGAGTATTCGCAATAAGGGGGAGGAACTTGCAGCTTGGACCAGTACCTGGAACTTCGATGTTGTGGCCATTTCAGAGACTTGGGTAGAGCAGGGACAGGAATGGATGTTGCAGGTTCCGGGGTTCAAATGCTTTAGTCGGAGTAGAGAAGGAGGTAGAAGGGGGGGAGGAGTGGCGTTATTGGTCAAAGACTGTATCACAGTGATAGAAAAGAAGTTTGATGAGGACTTGTCTGTTGAGGTAGTATGGGCTGAGATTAGAACATAGAACATAGAACATAGAACAATACAGCACAGAACAGGCCCTTCGGCCTTCGATGTTGTGCCGACCAAAATAAAAGCAATGCCCCTCCAAACTAAACCATTCCCTTCTCTTCCATATACTTATCAACTAACCTCTTAAACGCCACCAAACTTGGCGCATCTACAACTGCTGCAGGCAGGGCATTCCACTCCCGAACCACCCTTTGGGTAAAGAACCTACCTCTGATATCCGTCCTATAACTATCACCCCTTAATTTAAAGCTGTGTCCCCTCGTGCTAGCTTTTTCCATCCTAGGAAAAAGGCTATCACTGTCCACCCTATCCAAACCTCTAATTATCTTATATGTTTCAATAAGATCCCCTCTTAGCCGCCTCCTTTCTAACGAAAACAACCTCAAATCCTTCAACCTCTCTTCATATGACCTGCCCTCCATACCAGGCAACATCCTGGTAAACCTCCTCTGTACCCTCTCCAATGCCTCCACATCTTTCTTATAATGTGGGGACCAGAACTGCACACAATACTCCAGTGCGGCCGCACTAGAGTTTTGTACAGTTGCAACATGATGCTGCGGCTCATAAATTCAATCCCCCTACCAATAAAAGCTAAGACTCCATATGCCTTCTTAACAACTTTATCCACTTGACTGCCTACTTCCAGGGATCTATTGACACATACACCAAGATCCTTCTGTTCCTCAACACTATTAAGAGCCCTACCATTAGCCCTATACTCTACACATTTATTGTTCCTGCCAAAGTGCATTACCTCACACTTTTCCACATTAACTCCATTTGCCACCTCTCGGCCCAGCTCTGCAACTTGTCCAAGTCACTCTGTAAACTAAAACACCCCTCTTCACTATCTACCACACCACCAGCTTTAGTATCATCTGCAAATTTACTGATCCATCCCTCAATACCCTCATCCAGATCATTTATAAAAATTACAAACAGCAGGGCCCCAAAACAGACCCCTGAGGCACACCACTCGTCACCGAACTCCACGATGAATATCTCCCATCAACCACCACCCTCCGTCTTCTATCTGCCAGCCAATTTCTAATCCAATTAGCTAAATCACCCTCTATTCCACACATCTGCATTTTCTGTAGAAGTCTTCCATGGGCCACCTTATCACAAGCCTTACTAAAGTCCATATATACTACATCAACCGCCTTACCCCCAGCCACCTCTCTGGTCACTTTCTCAAAAAACTCAATGAGGTTAGTAAGGCATGACCTACCCTTCACGAAACCATGCTGACTATCCCCAATCAATTCATTTCTCTCTAAATAACTATAATCCTATCCCTAATAATTCTCTCCAATACCTTGCCCACCACAGAAGTAAGACTCACTGGCCTATAATTCCCAGGAAGGTCTCTCTTCCCCTTCTTAAACAATGGGACCACATTCGCCATCCTCCAGTCCTCCGGAACCAAACCCGTAACCAACGAGGACCTGAAGATCAGAGCCAGAGGCTCTGCAATCTCCTCTCTTGCCTCCCAGAGAACCCTAGGGTAAATCCCGTCCGGCCCGGGGATTATACAACTTCAAACCCTCGAGAATTTCTAGCACATCCTCCCTATCTACTACAATATTCCCAATTTGCAACCCTGTACCTCGTGTTCTCCATAGCTACATTTCCAGCACTCGGCGTGAATACCGAAGAGAAATATTTATTCAGTGCCTGCCAATCTCTTCAGGCTCACGCACAAATTCCCACTGCTGTCTATGACTGGTCCTAATCTTGCCCTAACAAATCTTCTATTCTTAACATTCGAAAGAAAGCTTTAGGATTCCCTTAATCCTATCAGGCAACATTTCTCGTGTCCCCTTTAGCTCTCCTCAATTCACTTTTTACCTCCTTCCTAGCTAATCTATAGCTATCCATTGCACTACCTGAGCCTTCAAGCCTCATCCTGACATAAGCCTCCTTTTCTTCTTAACCAGCAAATCAACTCTTTTCGTACACCAAGGCTCTCTTACTCGTCCATTTCCTCCCTGCCTGACAGGGACATACTTATCAAGGACTCTCAGCAGCTGCTCCTTGAATAAGCACCACATTCCAGATGTTCCCAGTCCCTGTAGTTCCCTAGTCCAATCTACGCACCCTAATTCTCTCCTGATGGCCTCTAATTACCCTTCCCCCAGCTATAACTACAGCCCCCAGCTTCATGCCTATCCCTGTCCATCACTAGGTGAACGTAACCGAATTGTGGTCACTATCACCAAAATGTTCACTAACTTCCAAGCCTAACACCTGGTCTGGCTCATTGCCCAGCACCAAATCCAATGTAGCCTCACCTCTAGTTGGCCTATCTACATACTTAGTCAAAAAACCTTCCTGCACACTCTGTACGAAAACTGACCCCTCTAACGAGCTAGAGCTATAGCTATTCCAATCAATATTAGCAAAGTTAAATTCCCCCATCACAATTACCCTACTACTTTCATCCTAATCAGAATTTGGACTTCGCAATCCTTTCCTCAACCTCTCTAGAACTATTAGGGATGTCTGTAAAAGACTCCCAACAGGGTGACCTCTCCTCTCCTGTTTCTAATCTCAGCCCATACTACCTCAACAGACAAGTCCTCATCAAACTTCTTTTCGATCACCGTGATACAGTCTTTGACCAGTAACGCCACTCCTCCCCCCCTTCTACCTCCTTCTCTACTCCGACTAAAGCATTTGTACCCCGGAACCTGCAACATCCATTCCTGTCCCTGCTCTACCCAAGTCTCTGAAATGGCCACAACGTCGAAGTTCCAGGTACTGGTCCAAGCTGCAAGTTCCTCCCCCTTATTGCGAATACTCCTTGCATTAAAGTATACGCATCTCAAACCATGCCCTACCCCACCCGTACGCTGCTGTGTTTTACAACTCTCTTCTATAACCCCCTTACTCTCATCCCTCTCAGCACCCCAACTACTTAGGATCCCACCCCCCCGAATCAGTTTAAAGCCCCCATCATAGCCTTAGCAAATTTTCCCCCCAAGATATTAGTCCCCCTCTGGTTCAGATGTAGACCATCTCTCTTGAAGAGGTCCCACCTATCCCAGAATGAGTCCCAATTGTTAAGGAACCTGAACCCCTCCCTCCTGCACCATCCACGCAGCCATGAGTTCAAACTATCCCTTTCTCTTTTCATCTCTAAACTATCCCTTGGCACAGGCAAGAGTCCAGAGATAACCACTCTGCCTGTTATGGACCTAAGCTTCCACCCTAACTCCATAAATTTCTGTTTAATATCCCCTTCCCTTGTCCTACCTGCATCATGTGTCCCCACATGAACTATGACTTGGGAAGGCAGGAGAGGAGAGGTCCCCTGTTGGGATGTCTTACAGACCTCCTAATAGTTTCTAGAGGGTTAGGAAAGGATTGCGAAGTCAATTCTGATTAGGAGTGAAAGTAGTAGGGTAATTGTGATGGGGACTTTAACTTGCTAATATTGATTGGAATAGCTATATCTCTAGCTCGTTAGAGGGGGGTCAGTTTTCGTAACAGAGTGTGCAGGAAGTTTTTTGACTCCGTATGTAGAGAGGCCAACTATAGGTGGGCTACATTGGATTTGGTTCTGGGCAATGAGCCAGACCAGGTGGTTGGCTTGGAAGTTAGTGAACATTTTTGGTGATAGTGACCACATTCGGTTACGTTCACCTTAGTGATGGACAGGGATAGGCATGAAGCTGGGTCTGTAGTTATAGCTGGGGGAAGGGTATTATTAGGCCATCAGGAGGAATTAGGGTGCCATAAGATTGGACTATGGAACTCCAGGGACTGGAACATCTGGAATGTGGTGCTTATTCAAGGCAGGCTGCTCACGAGTCCTGATAAGTATGTCCCTGTCAGGCAAACTCTAGTGCGGCCGCACTTGGAGTATTGTGTGCAGTTCTGGTCGCCACATTATAAGAAAGATGTGGAGGCATTGGAGAGGGTACAGAGGAGGTTTACTAGGATGTTGCCTGGTATGGAGGGCAGGTCCTATGAAGAGAGGTTGAAGGATTTGAGGTTGTTGTCGTTAGAAAGGAGGCGGCTAAGGGGGGATCTTATTGAAGCATATAAGATAATTAGAGGTTTGGATAGGGTGGACAGTGATAGCCTTTTTCCTAGGATGGAGAAAGCTAGCACGAGGGGACACAACTTTAAATTAAGGGGTATGAGTTATAGGACGGATATCAGAGGTAGGTTCTTTACTCAAAGAGTGATTAGGGAGTGGAATGCCCTGCCTGCAGCTGTTGTAGATGCGCCAAGTTTGGTGGCGTTTAAGAGGTTAGTTGATAAGTATATGGATGAGAAGGGAATGGTTTAGTTAGGAGGGGCATTGCTTTTTATTTTGGTCGGCACAACATCGAAGGCCGAAGGGCCTGTTCTGTGCTGTATTGTTCTATGTTCTATGTTCTATGTTCACTTCCTAACTCCATTCATGTCATTTTTAATTTATTTTTTTCTCTGACTTCACTCTAAATGCTTGGCTGTCTCCGTTACAATTTAACTTTCCTATAATTCTAGTTCAAATAAAGCTTAGCCTGTTTGTCAATTCTACAGTGTCACCTTTTTCTGTCATTATAAGCTTTCTTGGCAAATATGGAAAACATCGTCAACTCCAAGAACCTCTTCAGCAATGTTAAGAGCCATTTCTCCACTTCTCATTTGATCTGCTGTTGTCTGTTAGAAGATCTTATACTTTTCACTTAAGGTTTATTTAAAGACCTGGGACTGTTCAAATCCTGGAGGAGCTACCAATCTGTAACAAGGGGTGGGGGTCAATCTCTTCTCTAAGAAATAATACTCAACCATTCAAAGATAATTACCTCCCTTCATAATCTACTTAAGTGTGTGTGAGAAGTGATAATATCTGCACTTTAACAACTTTTAGTCGTTAAATCAAAAAAACTACAAAATAACACAGATTTAAGGTGCAGGGAAGCAAATACAAAGGAGATGTCAGGGGTAGGTTTTTCACTAAGAGGGTGGTGAGTGAATGGAACCGACTGCCGTCGGAGGTTATTGAGGCAAACTCACTGGGGTCTTTAAAAAGACTTCTGGATGAGTATATGGAAAAGAATAGGATATGGGGTTATAGATAGGACTGTGGATTGGTAGATGTGATCGGTGCAACTCGTGGGCCGAAGGGCCTGTTTGTGCTGTATTGTTCTTTGTTCTATGCTCTATGTAACTACCTGAGACTTTCTCTCTGCAAAGGAATAAGTAACAATTTATTCATCTTAATAACCGTGAACACATTAAGTAATCTATTAACAAACTGAATAAAATGTTATTATTAAAGAATGCTGTTTAGATAAATATAATTCCTATGTATTTACAATAAAAAATTGAATTTCTAGTCACTCACCAAATAAAATAAGGTTATTTTCCTGAATCTTTTGTCTCCTTTATCCTCTCTTTCCATTTTCTTCTGTTGGTACCTTTACAATTGAGATGAGATTATCTTTTAAGACATAAATGTGGCTGTTACGCTGTTAGAGACAGTTCCTGGCTGTGCTTCTTTCTCTCTTTCTCTCTTTTTCTCAAGCTATGAAATATGCTGTTGCCGGCAGATGCAGTGGCTGTCTGGATCTCGGAGCTGGGAACTGTTTCTTCTACCTCCTGATGACATCCCAAAACCCCGACAATGCTGCTATTGAAATGCCTAGTTTAACCTAATAGGGCAACTTCAAAAATAACCTGTTGTCTTGGCAGCACCACTGCCCAGGCAATGATTCAATCTGTGCACCTACATCTTTTCACAATATTTGTTTATAAACAAAATTTTGAAGATTTACAACTCTCAGCATTTTAGAAGTTTTTTTTTTCTAATTTTACAAACACTAACTTCACAACAGTAGGAATATGATTTGGAGCAGAAGTAGGCAAGTTCAGCATTTCGGCCTGCCTTGCCATTCAGTCAGATCATGTCTGATCTCTCCATTGTCTCAAATCCAACTCCCCACCTGTTCCTATATTTTTTATGAGAAGTATATCCATCTCCCTCATGAAGCGATTCAATGATTCGGTCTCCAGTGCACTATGGGGCAACAACTTCCACAAATTCACCACTCTCTGTGAGAATTCGTTCCTCCTCACCTCAGTTTTAAAGCTACTGCCTTTCAGCCTGTACCTGTGACCTCTTGTTCTAGATTGCAGCACAAGAGGAAACACTGTGTCAAAATTACTTCATTAATCTGTTTTAAAATTGTATATACCTCGATCAGATCCCCTTCCATCCTTCTAAATCCAGAGAATGCGAGCACAAACTGTTCAACCTCTCCTCACATGTCAACCCCTTCATCCCTGGAATCAATCTAGTGAAAGTTCTCTGAACTGTTTTCAATGCCTCCACATCATTCCTCAAAATTATCCATTTGGAATGAAAAATACCCCAATAAATTGAAATATTATTAAATAAGATGATTTCAGCATTACCCAATTGTATATAGGTAATTTGGTGATTTTAATCAGAAGTGAAAGAACCTCTGTTGCATCTGGAGGAATTATTCAAACGACTTTAAAAGGTGGACTTCGTGGTAAACATGGCTAAGAGTGAGTTTGGAAAGGCCCAAGTCACATTCCTCGGCCGTACAACTGGACATGGACAAATAGCCCCACAGAATGTGAACACAGAAGTTATTGGGGAATTCCCATGCCACCGATTAAAAGAAGAATAGTTAGATTTCTGAGCCCGAGAGGTTTTCATTGGAATTTTGTGGCGAATTTTAGTATTGTGGTTTCTCCACTGACTGATTGTTGGAGAAGTATACCAAATTTCAGTGGACAGTAAATTGTCAATAGACATTTGAAGGCCTGAAGGCTGTGTTAACAGGTGCCCCTCTGTTGACCACATGAAGTTACACAGAAACACTCAATGTGACCTTCATGCAAGTGATGTGAGTCTCAATGCCATGCTGTTACAAGAAGGAAATAGAAAATCTTGGCTTTCTTCCAAAAACATTCATCAGAAAAAATATTCAACGATTGAGAAAGAGACCCTTGGGTTTGGTGCTGGCTTTGCAAAATTTTAACTATTATGTTGCCAGGAACTCATCTAAGACGATTTTGTGTACTTATCACAATCCGTTCAAGTTTTTGGAGAAATTTGAGAATAAAAATGACAGACTGTTTCCATGGAGTCTATTATTGCAGCCATTAAATTTAAAAGTTATAGATGAGAAAGGAGAGAGAATGTAATTGTTGATGCTTGGTCATGAATGTGATAAATGATACTGTGTTTGATGGTGGAAGATAAGGAATGAAATTGGCTGTATTACTGTTCTTGTTGCATGTTTTAACTTTGTAAAATTAATGCATATATGATAGAGTAATAGTAGTGTGAAACTGAAAGGGCCCTTGAAAAACGAAACCATCTTTCGTTTTCGACAGCCCTGAGCTGTCTGATTAGATGCCATTGAATTGCTGATTAAATGGTTTAAATGGGGATGTGTTTCTTTTTATTCTGGGCCTAATGCGCTTTCTGGGAACTTCCGACCATTTGAAGTGTTGTGGGAAAATTATTTGTCATGTCAAAGTCCTTCACAGAAGAATCTAAGGATTCACTTTGTTTTATTTTGATATGGAATCCAGACTTAAATATAGTATTTCTGTTACTCCTGTTGTTAGAAATTCTGCTCTACACGAAGCAGTTTGCTTCCTTTCTGGGGTAAAAGCTTTGTGTAAGTGTTTTGCTGGCTAAACCCTAGAGGTCAGGAGTGGTTTTATTTCCACCTCTGCCCTGCTTCTATCCTACGTTCCTATGATTCAGTGTGTTCGTCTTCCTCCTTACAACTCGATACCTGTTCACATGATACGTTCAATCCTGAAAAAGGAATTAGTTTAGTGAAGGGTCGCTTTGTTTTAATGCGTGGAAATGGGGAGGCATTGGAGAGAATTCAAGACACAGATTGGGTTGCAGAGGTCAGAACATTGAAGTACTGGTGAGGATAAATAACGAGGAACTAAATTTGAGTTCAGAAATCACATTGAAGCCCAGGAAATTAGAATTGTGCTTTTCTTGTGAAACATTTGCTCGTACTCACACTGGCAAATTCCTGACGGGATGTTCAGGCACGAAATTATCCCCAGCCTGTTGAATATTAAATTTAGAACAATAATTCTGGAGCTGGATGTTCATTGAACCAAAATATATTCCCGCATAATTATTAATCAGCGAACTGAGTATTTAGAGCAAGTTTTGAGAGCAATAAAATGCAAACAAATAACTGGCCAGGTGCCCTTGGGATTTATATGTTTAGGTTAGTTAAATCTAAAAAGCGGTGCGATTCCATAGGCCGAGATTAACATAGTTTTACTCTAAGTGTCATCACATGTCAATCCAATGTCGAATAGTTTTCAGATATATTGGGCGGCAGTCTTTTGTTAAATGTAATCAGCAGCTGATTGCCTACGAAGTGCTGATTAAAAGACTACCAAAATGGGCAGAAAGTTGGGGATTAGATTATTAAGTAACAGACTCATCCTGCTTCACAATACAGAAAGAGACCCTTTAGAACATAGAACATAGAACAAAGAACATTACAGCGCAGAACAGGCCCTTCGGCCTTCGATGTTGTGCCGACCAATTATGAAAATAATGCAATGACCCTCCAGATGAAACCATTCCCTTCTCTTCCATAAACTTATCAACTTTCCTCTTAAACGCCACTAAACTTGGCGCATCTACCACTGCCGCAGGCAGGGCATTCCACTCCCTAACCACCCTCTGGGTAAAGAACCTACCTCTGATATCCGTCCTATAACTATCACCCCTTAATTTAAAGCTGTGTCCCCTCGTGCTAGCTTTCTCCATCCTAGGAAAAAGGCTATCACTGTCCACCCTATCTAAACCTCTAATCATCTTATATGTTTCGATTAGGTCCCCTCTTAGCCGCCTCCTTTCTAACGAAAACAACCTCAAATCCCTCAGCCTCTCTTCATAAGACCTGCCCTCCATACCAGGCAACATCCTGGTAAACCTCCTCTGTACCCTCTCCAATGCCTCCACATCTTTCTTATAATGTGGGGACCAGAACTGCACACAATACTCCAAGTGCGGCCGCACTAGAGTTTTGTACAGTTGCAACATGACGTTGCGGTTCCGAAATTCAATCCCCCTACCAATAAAAGCTAAGACTCCGTATGCCTTCTTAACAACCTTATTGACTTGATTGCCTACTTTCAGGGGTCTATGCACATATACACCAAGATCTCTCTGTTCATCAACACTATTAAGAATCTTACCATTAGCCCTATACTCTACACATTTATTATTCCTGCCAAAGTGCATTACCTCACACTTTTCCACATTAAACTCCATTTGCCACCTCTCGGCCCAGCCCTGCAACTTGTCCATGTCTCTCTGCAAACTATAACACCCCTCTTCACTATCTACCACTCCACCGCCTTTGGTGTCATCCGCAAATTTACTAATCCCTCATTCAGATCATTTAGAAAAATTACAGACAGCAGGGCCCCCAAAACAGACCCCTGAGGTACACCACTTGTAACTTGTAACTTGTACATCACTTTGGCCCATCTTGTCTCTGCCGGCCATCAAGCACCTATTTATTCTCTTTCACTTGCCAGCTATTGGCCTGTAGCCACCTCTGTTATGGCTTTTCAATTGCTCATCAAATGTCAAAATGTTAAGAGCTCCCCCACCGTCTTCCCTCCTTTCAGGCAGTGAGTTTCCAGGTTACCATCACCCTCTGGATGAAAACAGTTCTTCTCAAATCCCCCCCTAAAACTCCTTCTTCTTATGTAACATCTTTCCTCTCTTTTTATTGAATCTTCTATAAGGGAAATATTTCACCCTATCTTCCCAAACTATATGCCTTTATCTGTGGTAATATATTTCCTCAAGATCATATCAATAACTTCTTCAATCAACAATGCAACTGCACCATCTCTTCCTTTCTTGCGTTCCTTCCTAAACACCAAATGCACCTGAATGCTTATTTCCCATCCTTGGTCACCATCTCAGAGCATTGTCTCTGCAATATAAAATATATCATGTCCCATTTACATCTATCCACACAGCTAAATCTTCCATGATGTTTTGGGATCCTCCAAACATTCACATACAACACCTTATGGTAAATATTATAAAGTCTGTTATACTGTTCCTACAATGTTTACTGTGCTCTTATCTGTCTCTGGCTCTTGATTTATCTGCCTTTCACTGTTATTATTCACCTTGCTGTATTTTCCACTCGTTCTTGTTTACCCAGCCTCGAATAGTCACACTAATTCCTGTCCCCCTGCCAAATTAATTTAAAGCCTGGCCAATCACTCTATCAAGTACTTTCCAAGGGCAGCAGTTGCAGTCCTGCCCCGATGTAATTCACATCTTTATCTAAAATGATCAGAGGGTAAAAATGAACTGAACATGAGTTTGAGAAACTATGGTGTGGAAGGATTATGATTTCATCATAATTTCTTGTGGTTCAAAAAATAATGTCTGACATTCAGGGGTACCCTAAGTATGGAGTCATCTGAAGATGTCCTTCAGAAAATTTGACGAATTTAGTGGATTTCTATGAAGATGTGACTAGTATGGTCGACAGAGGGTAACTGGTGGATGTGGTATTTTTAGATTTCCAGAAGGCGTTTGATAAGGTGCCTCACAAAAAATTGCTGCAAAAGGTTTGGGTAGACGGAGTTGGGGGTAAGGTCTTAGCGTGGATAGAGGATTAGTTATCTGATAGGAAGGAGAGAGTTGAATCAATGAGTGCCATTCTGGTTGGCAGCTGTTGACTAGTGGAGTGCCTCAGGGATCGGTGCTGGGACATCAACTGTTTACCATATACATAGACAATGTGGAGGAATGGGCTGAGGGTAGGGTAATGATATTTACTAATGACATGAAGATAAGAGGAAAAGCAAATTGTGTGGAGGGTGTGAAAAGACTGCAGAGAGATCTGGATAGGTTGAGTGAGTGGGCGAAGACCTGGCAGATGGAATATAGTGTTAGCAAGTGTGAGAACATAGAACAATACAGCACAAACAGGCCCTTCGGCCCACGAGTTGCGCTGATCACGTCTACCAATCCACATACGTATCTGTAACCCCCTATCCTATTCGTTTCCATATACTCATCCAGAAGTCTTTTAAAAGACCCCAGCGAGTTTGCCTCAACAACCTCCGACGGCAGTCGGTTCCATTCACTCACCACCCTCTGAGTGAAAAACTTACCCCTGACATCTCCTTCGTATTTGCTTCCCTGCACCTTGAATCCGTGTCGTCTCATAGTGACCATTTCAGCTCGGGAAAATAGTCTCTGAGAGTCCACCCTATCTATTCCTCTCAACGTTTTATAAACCTGTATCAGGTCACCTCTCAACCTAGGTCTCTCACTGGAGACCTCACTCCAGTGAGAAGAGTTCCAGCTCCCTCAACCTATCTTCATAAGGCCTGCCTCCCAATCCAGGCAGCATCCCTATATCCCGAAGGCAGCATCCCTAAAGGTACTGGCCTTCATTCATCGAGGGATTGATTTCAGGAGTCAGGAGGTAATGCTGCAGCTTTATAGGAAACTTGTCAGACCACACTTGGAGTACTGTGCGCAGTTCTGGTCGCCTCACTATAGGAAGGACGTGAAGCTATTGAAAGGGTGCAGAGGAGATTTACAAGGATGTTGCCTGGATTGGGAGGCATGCCTTATGAAGACAGGTTGAGGGAGCTGGGACTGTTCTCCCTTGAGAGAAGAAGGTTGAGAGGTGACCTGATAGAGGATTACAAGATGTTGAGAGGAATAGATAGGGTGGACTCTCAGAGACTATTTCCCAGGGCTGAAATGGTCGCGACGAGAGGGCACAGATTTAAGGTGCAGGGAAGCAAGTACAGAGGGGATGCAAGGGGAAAGTTTTTCACTCAGAGGGTGGTGCGTGAATGGAATCGGTTGCCGTCGGTGGTGGTCGAGGCGACCTCGCTGGGGTCTTTTAAAAGACTTCTGGATGAGTATATGGGATCCAATGGGATTGGGGGTTATAGATAGGTCTATGGCTGGGTAGGTTTTGATGTGTTCGACACAACTTGTGGGCCAAAGGGCCTGTTTGTGCTGTAGTGTTCTATGTTCTATGTTCTAAATCTCCTCTGCACTCTTTCAATAGCCTCTACATCCTTCCTATAATGAGGCGATCAGAACTGCGCACAATACTCCAAGTGGGGCCTTCTAAGAGTCTTATAGAGCTGCATCATTACCTCCTGACTCCTAAACTCTATTCCTCAATTAATGAAAGCCAGTACACTGTACACCTTCTTGACCACTTCCTCCGCCTGTGAGGCCGATTTAAGATCCTATGGACCCGGACCCTGAGATCCTTCTGCTCTACAACATCGCTAAGACTCCTACCCCTTATATTGTACCCCTTCATCCCATTATTCCTGCTAAAATGGACCACTACACATTTATCCGCATTGAAGTCCATCTGGCACTTCTCCGCCCAGCCTTGCATCCTGTCTATGTCCCGCTGCAACTTTTGATATCCTTCCAGACCATCCACAACACCACCGACCTTTGTATCGTCGGCGGACTTACTAACCCATCCCTCCACTTCCTCATTCAGGTCATTTATGAAAATGACAAACAGCAGGGGTCCCAGAACAGATCCCTGGGGCACTCCACTGGTTACTGACCTCCATGCAGAACAAGACCCATCCACAACCACTCTCTGCCTTCTGCCGGCAAGCCAGTTCTGGATCCACAAGGCCAAAGCCCCTTGGATCCCATGCCCTCTCACCTTCTCCAGAAGCCTTGCATAGGGGACCTTATCAAACGCCTTCATAAAGTCCATGTACTCTACGTCCACCGCTCTTCCTTCGTCAATGTGTTCAGTCACATTTTCGAAGAACTCAACTAGGCTCGTGAGGCATGACCTGCCCTTGACAAAACCATGCTGACTATTTCTAATCAGTTCAAACTTCTCCAAATGTTCATAAATCTTATCCCTCAGAAGCCTCTCCATCAGCTTACCAACCACTGAAGTCAGACTCACCGGTCGATAATTTCCTAGACTATCCCTGTTCCCTTTCTTAAAGATAGGAACCACATCTGCAATCCTCCAATCCTCCGGAACCTCTCCCGTTTCCATGGATGACGCAATATCATCGCCAAGGGCTCTGCAACCATTTTCCTCACCTCCCACAATAACCTGGAGTACATCCCATCCGGTCCCGGCGACTTGCCTATCTTGATAGAATTTAACAGGTCTTACACATCCTCTTTCCTAACATCCACATACTGAATCTTTTCCGTATGCCTCAAACCTGCAGTGCAATCTCCCAGTTCACTTTCCAATGTGAATACCGAGGCAAAGTACTCGTTAAGCACCTCTGCCATTTCTTCCGGCTTCACACAGACTTTTCCCCCTTCACCTTTTATAGGCCCTATCTCTTCTCTTCTCATCCTTTTACTTTTCACATATTTGTAGAAGGCCCTGGGATTCTCCTTAATCTTACCTGCCAAGGCCTTCTCATGACCCTTCTGGCTCTCCTAATTTCCTTTTTAAGCTCCCTTCTTAACACCCTATACTCCTCTAGATCCCTAATATCTCCTAGCTCTCTGAACCTTTTATATACTTTTTTTTTCTTCCTAACGAGGTTCACTACAACCTTTGTGCACCATGGTTCCCTTGTCCTACCAGAACCTCCTTGACTCTTCGGAACGTTGTGAGGTTTTCCACTTTGGTAGAAATAATAGTAGGAGGAATTATTATTTAAAGGATGAAAAGCTGCAGCAAGCTATGGTGCAGAGGGACCTGGGGTCCTTGTGCTCGAATCGCAAAAACCAGGTCTGCAGGAACAGCAGTTAATCAAGAAGGCGAATGGGATGTTGGCCTTTATAGCTAGAGGGAAGTAGGAAGGTCTTGTTGCAACTGAATGGATGCTGGTGAGGCCTCAGCTGGAGTACCGTGTGCTGTTCTAGTCGCCGCATTTGCGAAAGGATACATTGGCCTTGGAGGAAGTGCAGAGAAGGTTCACTAGGCTGATACCGGAGATGAGGGGGTTAGCCTATGAGGAGAGATTGAATAGACTAGGTTTGTATTCATTGGAGTTTAGAAGCTGAGGGGGGATCTTATAGAGACATATAAGATAATGAAGGGGATAGATAAGGTACAGATAGAGAGGTTCTTCCCACTTTGAAAAGATAGCAGGATTAGAAGGTACAGCCTCAAAATAAGGAGGGAGGGGCTCAGTTTAGATCAGATTTGAGGAGGAACTTCTTCACTCAAAGGGTGGTGAATCTCTGGAATTATCTGCCCATTGAAATGGTGGAGGCTCCCTCACTGAACATATTTAAGTCACGGGTGGATAGGTTTCTGATAGACAAGGGAATTAAGAGTTATAGGGAGAAAGCGGGAAAGTGGAACTGATCCACTTCAGATCAGCCATGATCTTATCGAATGGCAGGGCAGGCATGAGATGCTAGATGACCTACTCCTGCTCCTATTTCTTATGTTCTTATATCCTCACCCAGGCCCAGAGGTTCTCAT
The DNA here is from genome assembly GCA_024679065.1 of Sphyrna mokarran. Taxonomy (NCBI): domain Eukaryota; kingdom Metazoa; phylum Chordata; class Chondrichthyes; order Carcharhiniformes; family Carcharhinidae; genus Sphyrna; species Sphyrna mokarran. The sequence continues at coordinate 254,196 of JAGIQG010000031.1, forward strand.
AGAGCATTAAATGCTAATCTCCTGGGATGTTCAATTCTTAAGTCTTTGGTGGACTTGCACTCTGCTGGGATAGACATTCAGTAATTTCATTCCAAAATATGTAAGCCGCAGGCAAGAATAATAACAAAATATTGAATTTAACTTCTTGTAATATTATTGTTCAGAGCGAAGGCTTAAAAAACAGAAATATTGAATGTTACTAAATAGGGATCATCTCCAGGACATTCCAGTCATTACTCTGCTGTTGGTAAAATAATTTATGAAGGAAACTGGATATATTCAAGGCTGTATAAATGAGGTAATATGATATAAACCTGATAACGAGATAAATCGAGCCAAGCTATAAATACATTTCGTTTACGGAGATAAAATTATAGCAAAACAGAACGAAAAATCTAATAGTTAAAAGCAAAAGTTTTTTTTTTAAACACGTATTTGAACACATTTCCTGCTTTCTAATGTTTGAACCCAATAAAGAAACAATGCTCTATGCACATTGCTCTCTCTGGACGTTTATAGTCAAATAATAAAAAAAACATTATACAGTGGGTAATAAAATAAGGAAAGTATCAAATCTAACAACTGCTGACTGTTTATCTCGGGGTCTTAAAAAGATCTGTGGAAAATACTCATCATCAGGCACATATAATGAATGTCTTCATTTAAATTGTTAAGGATTTATTGAAACGATTCACTATACTGTTTAATTCGAAGCCAGCTGGCATTAAGAGAAAGGTGTGATGAGGATTTGCACTGATCAGGCTGAAAGTCATATTTATGACTGTGTGTAACTAATGTTTATCCAAGGTGTGTTTGATAAGCAGTTGAATCCATTGTACCAATTTGTTCAGACTTTCTGGAACCAGGAGTGGGAACAGCTGCTCAAGGTAAGAGCCCAGAATATTCTCACCGCCTTTGCATTGTTTTAATGTAGGGAACCTGAACAATTTCGAGTTTTGGTGCAATAGTTCCAGAAATCCATAGATTAGAAAGTTCAAAGAGGTCAGTGTGTCCGTGTTAGTTTTCCATGAGAACAATCCAGACAGTCCATCTATCCCCTATTTGTCCATCTACCCTCTCATCCTTTCCTTCAATACTTATTTGTTTCTGTTTAAACAAGGTGAAATGGGGCATAAATGTTTCCTAATCCTTCTAACAATGGAAACAGTTTATCTGCAATTAATATTAAATTGTTCAGTGTTTGTAACATCACATGAAACCGTCTATCAACCTCCCCCCCCCCCGGCTACATGTGCCGACACGAATCGTGCAACTGAGTTCCTTCATCCATATATGATTTTCCATTTTTCTTCTTCATTCTCTGTGAACCTTACAGGTTCCCTCAAGTGTGTGTCTTTTATTCGAGGCAATATTTCCGTTTGAAGCTGGAGCAAAGTTTCATAAAATTTAATCGTAAACTCTTAGGTCTGAGCAAGTCATATCTGACATGCAGTGTGGGGCTGGGGACATCCTAACTATGAGGTATCCAAACATATCCCTACAACAGGATAGAGGTACTTTAGACAGGGTTACACGACTTTGCCCGAGAAGTTCAATTCTGAGGACTGTCACCACCTCTCCTGCGATAACACTGCCAATCTCTCTGGTAGATCTGTTCTCTCATACGACAACTTGACTGATTCCATTCCAAAAAAATGAAACCAGCAGACACAGCCAATTATCAAGTATTGAGGCTAATTGGATACTATATTTCTGATCACATCTCAGGCTATGAAATAAAAACAAGTGCAGATAACCAACAAGAGACCATTCTGAGACATTTTCCTCATTAATCTATAATTGCTGGAGAATAATCAATGGCAGAAAATGTACCGTTTTTTAAAACCGTAATACAACAGGCAATGCAACAGGACATAGACAGGTTGGTTGACTGGGCAGATAGATGGCAAATGGAATTTAATCCGGATAAATGCGAGGTGATGCATTTTGGCCGGAAAAATGTAGAAGAGAGTAATAGAATAAAAGGTAAAACTATACGGAGCATACAGACGCAGAGAGACTTGGGGGTGCAGGTTCACAAGTCTCTGAAGGTGTCCTCACAGGTGGAGAAGGTGATAAAGAAGGCGTATAGTATGTTAGCTTTCATAGAAAAGGGTATAGAATACAAGAGTAGGAGTTTGATGTTGCAGTTGTATAGAACTTTGATTAGGCCTCACTTGGAATACTGCGTCCAGTTCTGGTCGCCGTACTATCGGAAGGATGTGGAGTCCTTGGAGAGAGTGCAGAGGAGGTTTACCAGGATGCTGCTTGGTATGGAAGGACTGTCTTATGAGGAACGATGAGATAGACTGGGGTTGTTTTCCCTTGAAAGACGTCGGCTTAGAAGGGATCTCATAAAGGTGTATAAGATTATAAGGGGTATAGATAGAGTAAATGGAGGTAAACTTTTTCCGCCTTTAGAAATGGATAGGACGAGGAGTCATGGCCATAGGGTGAGGGGGACTATGTATAGGACGAATATTAGAGGGCAGTTTTTCACACAACGGGTAGTGGGGGTGTGGAATGCACTGCCGAGTAAGGTGGTGGGAGCAGGCACGCTGGGGCTGTTTAAGGGTCTCTTGGACAGCCACATGAGCGATATGCAGATAGAGGGATATAGTAGGACTGTTTAACTACGGCTTTTTTCCACAGGTAATTCGGTCCATACTTGACCAACATTGAGCATGCATTCGGCAGGTGGTGCGAGTACAGCTCTTGGATGTTGATTCATGGGTTGCCTGGTACCTCATGTCGTAAATGAGTGCTTTATGTGGACCATCTGAAGGGCACCATGACAGCTCAGAGACTATCGATGTGGCTGTGCAGACACTTGGAATTGGGCCGGTGTCTGCGGGAGTTTGCGCGTTCTCCCCGTGGTTGCGTGGGTTTTCTCCGGGCACTCCGGTTTCCTCCCACAACCCAAAAATTCGCTCTTAGGCTGATTGGGAAACAAATTGTCCCTATAGTGAGAATTTTCCATATTAGGAATAATATATATATTATTATATAGGAATAATATAATAGGATAATGGATTTGCTACTATATAGTTATGACGGCGGCGCGGGCTCGTTGGGCCGAAGGGCCTGTTTCCCGTGCTGTGTTGCTCTTAATCTTAATCTACAAGTTCAGAGCAGTAGAATATGATAGAAGCCTGGGTACCGAGATTAATGGATCAACAATATCAATAAATTGCATTTACATGTATAGAATTGTCGCAAAATAGAGCAAAAATCTAGAGATTGAAAATGAAGATATTTTAACAGTAAATCTCAATATTTCCTATCCTCTAGTGTCTGAACCCAATAAACCAACAATACTTGAATTTTGAACTTTGCTGTCGTTGAAGGTTGATAGTCCAATAATAAAGACGTTACACAGTAGGTAATAAAAAGGGAGAAAAAAAAAATCACAGCCAGTTTCTCTATGTCTAAAGGTGGCGGGGGTGTAATCAATATCAATAGGCACACAAAATGAACACCCTTGTCAAAATTGATCAGTAAATAATCAGAATATTCAATTAAAATGATACACCATTTAATTCGGATCCAGCTCTACATAAATGTACAATGTGTTAATGGTTTGTGCTGATCAAGCTGAAGGTCTTGTTTATGACCATGACATGTAATTAATCTTTACCTAGGGTGTGTTTGATAATCTGCTGTATGCACTACACTAATTTATCAGGACTCTCTGGAACCAGAATCAAGAACTGCGGCACAAGGTAAGAACCCAAAATATATTAACAACTATTACATTGATTTAAAAAGCATGAACCTTTGTAGCATTTCACAGAATGGCCCCCTAGATTTATTGAATGGTTAACAGCACTAAAGAATGTCAGTGAGTCTGTGCTGGAGAGTGCAGCATCAATCCATCTAGCCCCAAACACCCCGCCTTCCTTATCACTCTGTTTCCTTCAAATTGATTTGTTTTCTTTGGAAGACATCAGCGAAATTGAGACAAAGATTTTCAATTCTCCCAGCAATAATTACAGTTTCTTTGTACTTCGTCTAAAACACTCAGAACTTTAAACATCTATTGAAAATATTTCTTAATGCTGTTCTCTATGTTGCCAGTGTAATTGAATGTAATGTTACCAATGTAACCGAAGTTCGTCATTTCTGGTACCATTTTATCAACACTTTCTTCACCTCTCTGAACAGGTTATGTTCTTTCTTAAGTACGTCTCCAATGTTCAACTCATTATTCCTGCTTAAGGTTAAACTAATGTTTTAGGTTCATTCAATTCGGGCTCATACTTTTCGCACTCTGAGACATCCTAATTGGGCATACTCAAAAAAAAATGCTGGGGTCACCCACAACCACACCCCAGAATTCCCCCGGTAAATCTTGTGTGACGATTGCCCGAGAAGTTCAATCTTTTATTGAGCCATCGCTCTGTAATGGAATCAGATATTGTGATGTAAATTGTAAACTTCCGATTGTTCAGACTGCTTTACAATAGTCATCACTTAGAAGGATGAAATCCACTGCAAATTTAGATCTAACTATGTTACTGAGGCATCTATCGATAACACTGTGATTGAGAGATCCACAGACCATCCACCAGTAGCAAATAACTCAATAGGAGCAATGGACTGACTCCTTGAGACCCCATTCTCTGATCTGACTACCTATTGATAACACATGGCTTCCTGTCCTACCAACATGACACTCCATGTTATTCCATATCTAACTTTCTAACATCTTGACTCGATCCCCTCTGGCCAAACCCACATAATATTAGTTGCCCCCGCCACGTCCCGACTTCACTATTTCCAACATTCCACTGGATCCCAGGGAAACCATCTGATCTACAGAGCTCTTTTGACTGGGTCTTCCATGCGACCCCACCAGACTACGCCTGCGTACCGAGACACTATCATGTGAGTTATTGTGAGCCCCTTGAGGAAACCCCACCTCCCTTCCTCACAACCACAAATTTAATTATCCCTCAGTCAACTTGTCGCTGACTAAGTGCCATTGAACACCATTCATTATTGGCTACAATACCCACTGATCATCTAGACCATCTGAACATCCCACTGCAACCCGCCTCTCCACTGACCACCGTCCAAAGACTTGACTGTCCTAATGACTGACCCGGCTGACAATCTGACCGATCTTCACTACGTAACGAAGTCATTGAAAATATGACACTCCACAGCAACCTTTTCATCATCTGACAACACCACACTGAACACCTCCTGTCCAAGCGTTTTACTGACCATCCCCATGACTACCCATCCCCCAGCAACTTCCTTAACCATCCAAAGTCTTAACATTCTCCATGGGTCCCACACTACATCCAAACCCAATTTCCACTAGACTCTCGGAGGTCCATGGACAAAACGATTTCCTTCTGCCACAAGATTACTCCCTCCATCCAGTATAGGGCAACATAACTGCCCCCTCCCCCAATAGCTGATGAATACGACACTGCCTTACTTGCAGCTCAGTGCACCCACCTCCAACCACCCAACATATAGAATTCCAGTCCGTATTTCTCAGCTGGGCCAACATCTCATTGACTATTCTGATAATGATTTTCCAATCATCACTACATATAGAGAAGATAATTGTGGGCTGAAGAAACCTAGAATCATAGAATCATAGAAATCCTATCGTGCAGAAAGAGGCCATTTGGACCATTGAATCTGCACACCGACCACAATCCACCCAGGCCCTACCCCCTTATCCCTACATATTTTATCCGTCAATCCCTTTAACCTAAGGGATACTAAGACACTAAGGGACCATTTTAGCATGGCCAATCAACCTAATGTGCATATCTTTGGACTGTGGAAGGAAACCAGAACACACAGACACGAGGAGAATGTCTAAGCTCCACACAGACAGTGACTCGAGTCGGGAATCGAACCCAGGTCCCTGGGGCTGTGACACAGCAGTGCTAACCACTGTACTACCGGGCCACCCCATTCCTTTTTTAAACAATTGAACTTAATTCAAATGTTTACAAAAGGTGTTGAGGGAAATGCCAAACAATTCTAGGCCTGTTAGCATTAAATTGGTGAGGGGCAAATTATTGGAAATAATCCTGAGTGAGCAGATTGTCATGTAGAAAAACATGGACTTGTCAGGGGTGGTTAATGTGGATTTGTCAAAGGAAGATCTTGCCTCACGAATTTCATTGAATTCTTTGACGGCTTGACAAGAAGGGATGATGAAGGTAGTGTTGTGTTTGTTGTGTATGTGGAACTTAGCCAGGAGTTTGACAACATCCCATATGGCTGAACTGTGGAAAATGTAAAAACCCATGGGGTACAGTGCAATGTGACAAACTGGATAAAATGTTCCACAGTGCATGCTTTTGCGACTCCTTACAGTTTGTGTTACAGATTAACAATGTGGAAATGAACATGGTGTCATGATTTGGAAATTATAGGGTGATAGTCATAAAGGTTTACAGTGTAGAATCAGGCGTTTCGGTCCAACTTGTCCATGGCGCCTTTATTTTCTTTTGTAACCCATAAGCTAATCCCAATTGCCCGCATTTGGCCCATATCGATAGCCACGATAACTATCCAAATGGTTTTTTAAAAGGTAACATTTTATCCACTTCTACTATTACCTCTGTCAGCTTGTTCCAGACACTCTACCCTTGTGTGAAAAAGTTGCCCCTCTGGACACTTTTGTATCTCTCCGCTGTCACCTTAAACTTATGCCCTCTAGTTTTAGACTCCCCTACCCTTGAGTAGGGGAGTCTAAAATTTGCAGATGGCAAAATATTGGTCAAGTAGTGAATAGTGTAGAGCATAGCTATAATTTTGAAATTATATAGATGGGTTGGTGGAGTAGGCGGTGAAATGGCAGACAGATGTTAATACAGAAATGTCTGAAGTTATGTAATTAGGGAGGTAAAGAAGTTACAGAAATTACACAATAAATGGGAATATGAGGGTAGATGAAGTGAGTGATTATGTGTACAAGTACACCGGTGCCTAAATATAGCAGTTCAAGTAGACAGTGTTGTAAAGAAGGCATAGGGAATGTTTTCCTTCATTGTACGCGGTATGGAATACAAAAGTAAGAATGTAATGTTGGAATTGGACAAAATACTGGTGAAGCCACAACTGAAAAATAATGTGCAGTTCTTGTCACCATATTATAGTAAGAATGGAATTGCTGTGGAATGAATGTAGAAGAGGTTTCAAGATTGTTGCCAGGGCTAAAAAACTGTTGCTATGAGGAGAGATTAAATTAATTGTGGTTAATTTCCTTGGAAAGTAGCTAACTAAACCCAAAAATTACCTGAGCTCAGACACGTTCTTGGAGCTTCTTCCTACACAAATGATGAATGCTGCACTCTGATTTTGTGACCGAGATATTCCACACTTTGTGCTGGAAAATTCCCATGCTGTGCTGTAGATGCAATGCTGTCTCTGAAGACTCTAACACTTGATTCAGGGTTGCTGAGGTGCTCCTCCTCAGTTTTCCCTGTAATTAGATGTCATTAAAATAAACTGCTACAAGCCCTATAAGCCCGTGCCACCCAATTTAACACTCAGTGAGTGCTTTATTCAAGTCTTTCATCGATCGTGGATGTTTTGTCTACCTCTAGTGGACTCCACAATAAAGGGGTGGAAATTTAGAGAATTATATGTGCGCCAGATTAAGGGAGATTCAATTCAGGGACAATTTATTGACACCAATCAGCCTAAAAATCATGTTTTTGGGATGCGGGAAGAAACCGGAGCACCTGGAGAAAACCCATGCAAGCACGGGGAGAATGTGTAAACTCCCACAGACATTGATCCAAGCCAGAGATCCGACCTGGGTTCCTGTAACTGCACAGCAGACAATGATAATCACTGAGCTGTCGTGTTGTCCATGAGTTTGTCCAGTTTAAGCGTTCACTAACGGCATGAAACACTAGGCAACTCTCGAAGCAACATCCAAGAGTAACCCTTGCACAAGCCACTGTGTGTATGCTCCACGTCCATCTCCTTGAGGAATAACGATACATCGTACTCATTAAGGATTTCACCGCCGTCCTGTCGTTCCGTGTATAACTTTCCTCCATTGTCCTTGGGCCTATTCTTTCTTGAGCTATCGCCTTGTTCTGAATACATGAATGAAGGCCTTGGTATTTTCCACCTCCCTGTTTGCATTTCATGGCCTCTTTTAGCCCTCTTAATTCGGTATTTAAGTTTCTTCTTATTTTCTCTCTACATCACAGTCCCTTCATAGTTTTTTGTGCCTCAACATATTGCATGTCTTTTTGACTAAGCTTACAATTTTCTTTGTCATCCATTGCTCCTGAATTCTGCCATTGCTGACCTTTATTTTTACGGGTCATGCATGCCCTGCACTTCAGTCAACTGGCCTTTAAAAGCTGCCCACATGTCAGATCTGGACTTGCCCTCAAATTGCCACTCACAATCACATTCCCCTGCTCCTGTCTGATTTCTATGTATTTAGCCCTTGTCCTGAACCAAGGGCCAATTTGTCCTTATCCATTACTACCTGAAATATTATGGAATCATGTGGAATCTTTTGTTTCTGACTCTGTTCTGAGTTTTCCAGCTGATATCTAGCTGACTCATGCATTTTCAAATTTGAATTTCCTTACTCCACTTTGACTTCCTCTTAGCATCTTTGCAGTTCTTCATTAAAAGCTCCTTTTTGTTGCAGTGGTGACAGACAACATCAAAACATTTGCAATGATTCACATAGTGTGTCCCTCAACACCTGACGCATTCCATTGCTTTCACCTTTCTTCTTGCTGCCTTTTCCTTTACTTGATGCAGTTGCCCCCTCCTGCACAGTCTCCTGGATATCTTTTACATTGCAGTCACTGCGAGGCACTGAGAAATTTCTGGGGCCCTCTTGAAAATCAATGTGGCTTCACCCAATAACTGATGCTGGCTCAGTGTAGCAACGCCAGGTCATTGGGGTAGAATAAATCCGGATCTGTTCAGATGACCAGATTTGTATTATAGAGCCTCAAGAAGTGTTAAATTGAAGAGACTCATAAGGGAGAATGAATTTGTACTTTGGGATTTTTTTCACAAAATACACTGAAAATATGAGATTAAGAATGAAATGGGTAACTACATCTTACATTGTTGGTTTTAAACCTTGGTTGTAAATTATTGCTGTTGATTAACTTTGAATTCTGATTTGAAAAAAATAAACGTCTGAATCACTTTTCCATTTCCATATTGGAGAAAGGAAAGGACATCAGCTGAGTTTGATTAATGGGTACAGGTATAGGGACACAGACACTCACACATATACACGAGTGGAGAATCTGGAGCCACATGTATTTGTATAGCATCTTTAACATAGCAAAACATTCCAAGACATTCAACAAGAGAAAAAAATCAGTGGGAAAAGAAAGACATAAAACATTGGAAGGAACAGCTGGACAGGTGACTAATTTTAATCAGATTGTTAATCTTTTTAAGGTGAATCTGAGAAAAGGGAAAAGTAAAGCAGCCGAGAGGCTTAGGGAGGGAATTCCAGAGCTCAGGACTTGGCCTGAATTGTGGACAAATTATCCTCAAGAATCACAACTTGTCAGATTGGGCAAGGTAAAGATCTCGCTGATTTCTTGGGCTGATGTTTGCTACTTGAATAGGAAGAGAAGGGCCATAGAGAGATTGAAAACTAGTTTGAGCATTTTAAAATTGAGATGTTGTCAGGCTGTGAGACAGTGAGGTTGGTCAACACAGGTGAGTGAACTGAGACATGGTGTGAATTGGTTTGGATTTTACAAGCAGAGTTTCAGAGCAGTGGGAACGTGGAGCTGGATACCACAGTTTGCAAGTTTGAATGTCTGCCAGGTTACTGAGTGGCATCATGTTGATGAGGAATAGAAGAGGGCCAGTGATAGAGATAATTGTGTGTGGGGTATGGGGGGGGGGGGCAAGAGAAAGCAATGTCATTGATTCTCTGGATGTAAAGTAATAGGTAAGAATTGAATCATTTGATGTATTTTCACTCTGCTGCACAAGAGACAGGAGTTGGAGAAGGATGACGTGGTTAAGCACATTAAAGGTTGCGAACAGGTGAATAAGATACTTCATTGACTTTTGTCAGAGTCGGATAGGTTAGTATTTGTGAGTTTAACAGCAGCAGCAGCAGGGTGCAAACTTGACTGTATGGAGCTCCTGCAAAAATGGTCCTCGATTTGGGAGATAACAACATGTCAATGACTTTGGAACGGGAAGGGGAAGTGGAAACGGGAATGGGGAGGGTTGCAAGGGTGAAGGGTGGATTTTTCAAGGGACCTGATGAGTGTGACTGGTGTTTTGTGAAACAGCTGCCACTAATATTGTGATTGGAAATCAGCTAATGTAAAGCCATTGTTTAGAAAAGGAGATCAACAAAAGGCAGGTAACTACAGGTAGCTTAACATTCATAGTTGGGAAAATGTTGGCATCTATCATTAAGGAAGAAATAGCAGGATATCTGGAAAAGAATGGTTTAATCAATCAGACACAGCATGCTTTCATGAAGGGAAAGTCATGTTTCACTGATTTACTGGATATTTTTGAGGATATAACGAGGGCGGTTGACAGAGGAGAACCGGTGGATGTGGTGTATTTAGATTTCCAGAAGACATTCAATACATTGTCTCACAAAATATTGCTGCATAAGATAAAGGTACACGGAGTGTTTGCGAGGATAGAAGATCGGTTATCTAATAGAAAGCAGTGATCGAAATAAATGGGTGTTTTTCCAGTTGTTAATCAGTGACTCATGGCATGCCACAAGGATCGGTGCTGGGGCCTCAACTGTTTACCATATACACAGACTATCTGGAGGAGGGGACTGAGTGTAGGGTAACAAAGTTTGCAGATGACACAAAGATGAGTGGGAAAGCAAATTGCATGGAGGACAAAGAAAGTCTGCAGAGGGATTTAGATAGGATAAGTGAGTGGGCAAGGATCTGGCAGATGGAGTATAATGTTGGCAACTGTGAAGTTATCCACTTTGGAAGGAATAATAATAAAATGGACTGTTACTTAAATGGTGAAAAATTATAACATGCTATTGTGCAGAAGGACCTCGGGGTCCTTGTGTATGAATCACAAGAACCCAGTCCGCAGGTGCAGCAGGTGATTAAGAAGACGAATGGAATGTTGGCCTTTATTGCAAATGGGATGGAATGTAAGAGCAGGGGGGTCTTGCTACAATTGCTGCATCTGGTGAGGTATTGGTGAGGCTGCACCTCGAATACAGTGTGCAACTTTGGTCCCCTTATTTAAGGAAGAATTTATTAGCTTTGAACACCGAGAATGTTCACCAGGTTGATTCTGGAGAAGAGGGGTTTAGCTTATGAGGAGGGATTGAGTACTCTGAGCCTGTACTCATTGGAGTTTAGAAGGTTGTTGGGAGATCTTATAGAGATATATAACATGTATATATAAGAGATTATTTCCACTTAGAAAGGAAACAAGAACTAGGGGGCACAGCCTCAAAATACGGGGGAGTCAATTTAGAACAGAGTTGAAGAGGAGCTTCTTTCAGAGATTGGTGAATCTTTGGAATTCTCTGCCCAATGAAGCAATCAAGACGACCTCATTAAATGTGTTTAAGTCACAGATAGATTGATTTCTGACCAATAAGGGAATAAAGAGTTATGGAGAGTGGGTGAGTAAGTGGAACTGAACCAGTTTCAGATCAACCATGATCTTATTGAATGGCGGGGCAGGCTCGAAGGGCTAGATGGTCTACTCTTGCTCCTATTTCTTATGTTCTTATGTGCAATTGTAATATTTTGAAATATATCTTACAGAACAGATCTTAACGCTCTACTTCTGATTTTCATATTTACACCTGACCCTAACATTGATATTATCCTTATTACAGAGTCTCAGAATCAGGGAATGTCTGACAATATCATGGCTGAAGGTTCAAACAGGGAAGAATGTTTGACATCTCCAAAAAGAATGAGATTGGACACAGGTAGGAACACAAAAAAATACAAAATAATTTCTATCTTGTCTGCTGCTCACACAGGAAGAGGGAACAGGACAGGGATTGAGTAGAAAGTGGGAGCGAGGCACTATCTAGAGCGGGTTTATCCAAAGTTCAACCCAGAGGCCGGGCGTGATTTGTGAAGATCCTCTATTCGGCCCCAGAAGCAGTTTTCAAATTATTGTCAAACAATTGAATTCCAAATCAAGATTCTGCTTGGAGCTGTTCCTCTAATCTCTCTCCCATTGCTGCTTATTGACTGACTAGTGAGTGTGAATGGGAGAAAAAATCCATGATTGGGGTGGAGTGAACAGTGTGCTGAAGGCTGGTGTGAAAAAGAAGCAAAGATATCTCTGGTGGGGAAACTGCTGTGAGGCTGGAACCTGGTGGGAGGGAACATGTGTGGCAGGGCCAGGGTGGGTGAAGTCTTGGCAGGTCAGTAGGGTAAAATTGAATCAGGGTGAAAGACAGAATGTTTGTCATTCGTATGAGACCATGGATGTAACAGTGACTGAAGGGATGTGTGAATCAATGAGGGTGTGTGGGAAGAGGTGTGTAGGAGAAAGAGTGACCATGTATCTGTGTGGGAGGTGAGAGTGAGACAGAAAATTGAGACTGAACGTATGTACTCTCACTCGTCCCCATCCACTCCACATCATGTTGAGGGCACTGTCTCAGAGGGTAGATTGACAAACGATGACTCAAGCAGAGTCTTCCTGGGTAACAGCGTCACACGTGGGCCACTGGAATAGGAGTGATAGTGGTTAAAGATTCTGTTTTCAGAAGAATCGACAGATTCTTGTACAGCTCTGGCCCATCACAGATGGCAAATTACCTCCCTCGTACTGGAGGAAAAAATATCCTGGAACTAGTGGGATTGTCTTTGAGACGGAGGAAAGACCAAAAAAGATCCATGTTTTGAAATAGTGACACAGATAGCAAGATGTTCATGGAGGAGCTGTTAAAACTGAAGCACTGGAGTGAAAAAAACAAAGCATGAGTTAGTGATATCGGGATTATTCTGTTCTGGGTCAGGTCAGGAGGGAAATAAGAGGCTGGTCAATGTGAAACTGCAAGGCTGGAACAGGAGTGGGGTTTCTCATTCTCAGCTTCAGAAGAAAGGGCCCTAAGGTCTGTACCATGGACCCATCAAGGACAATGGAAAGATAAGTGGAAAAGTGAGAACAAACAATTCATATGAACATCTGAAATAGGAGCAGAAGTAGGCCATTCGGCACCTTCAGCACTTCTGACGTTCAGTGGGATCATAACTGATCTATTTGTGTTTCGAAATCAACAGCCCTCTGAAAGAAAAAAAAAATCTCATCATTTCTAACCTAAAAAGACAACTTTATTTTAAAATAGTATCTCCTAGTTCTGGACTTATCCACGGAAACAGCCTTTCCGTGTCTATGGTTTCAATACCGGATATTATACGCTTCAATCACTTTTCTAGACTCTGAAGGGAACAAGCCCAGTCTTTCTCATGTTTCCTCATAAGATAACCCACTTCTTCTGGATATCAATTCAGTTAACTTCCTCTCAACAGCATCTAATGCACTAATACCTTTGTTAAATAATGAGCTCGTTAACTGGGCACAATATTCATCAGTCATAGAGGTTTACAGCATGAAAATAGGCCCTTTGGCCCAGCTTCTCCACGCCACCCTTTTTTGTTAACCAGTAAGCTAGTTCCAGTCACCTGTGTTCAGCCCTTATCCCTCCATACCCATCTTATCCATGTAATTTCTGAATGCTTTTTAAAAGACAAAATTGTACCTGACTCTACTGCCATCTCTGGCAGCTTGTTCCAGTCACTGTTGTCCTCTGTGGTCTGTTTTGTGTATCTCCCATCTCACCCTAAACTTATGCCCTCTAGTTTTAAATACATCCACCTTGCACATTTGCTAAATGCTGTTCACTATCTACCTTACCTTATGTCTGTCATTAATTTACACTCTGTATAAGATATCCCCTAAACCTCTTACACTCCAGGGGAAAAAAAAAAGTCCCAGTCTATCCAGCTCAAACTATCAAGTCCTAGTAGCATTCTAGTAAATCTTCTCTGCACTGTTTCTAGTTTAATAATATCCTTTCTATAATAGTGTGACCAAAACTGTAGACAGTATTCCAAGTGTGGCCTCACCAACTCCTGTATTCGATGTTCTGACCAATGAAAGCAAGCATACTGAATGCCTTCTTCACTACTCTGTCCACCTGTGACTCTATTTTCGAGGAGCTATGAACCTGTAACCCGAGATCTCTTTGTTCTGTACTCTCCCCTGTGCCCTATCATTAACTGAGTCCTGCCCTGGTTCAATGCATCAAAATGCATCACCTCATAATTATCTAAATTAAATTCCATCTGCTGTTTAACTGCCATTTGAGATCTGGTCTTCCCAATTCCCTATAAATCTGAAACATCCTTTTATCTTCAAGTCCCCTCAAAATAAAAGATGCTATTCTATTAGCCTTTTAATTACTTGCTGTACCTGCAAATTATTTTTGTTTCTGACTCATGCACTAGAACTCCCAAATCCAATGCATCAGAATTCTGCAGTCATTCTTCTGTTTTGTAATTCTGCTTATTTTATTCACCCTGCCAAAACAAACAGATTCACATTTTCCCATAGAATACTCCATAATCAGTTTTACTTACTCACCCATGCACAACCTCCTTATATCCTCTTCACAAGAACCTTTTTTACCGATGTTTGTATCACATATAAAGTTAACCTTGATGCCTTCGCTTCTCTCAACTATTTCATTCATAAAAGTTGTAACAAGTAGATGCTTGCATCATTCCACCAGCCTGCCAATCGAATAAAGAACCCATTTGTAAATACTGTTTTCTACCAGCCAGCCAATATTCTATCAATACTATTATGCTACTCCCTATATTGTGATCTTTCATTTTCCACGAAACTTTAATATGACACCCCATCAAATAGCTTCTGAAATCCAAGTGCAGCACGTCTACAGATTCCTCTTTATCACAGTGCCACCGATCCTTCAAAGAACACAGTAAGGAGTCTCACAACACCAGTTAAGGTCCAAAAGATTTATTTGGTAGCAAAAGCCACTAGCTTTCGGAGTACCACTCTTTCATCAGGCGATTTCAGTTCACAAACATGGCATATAAAGACACAGACTCAACTTACAAAATAATGGCTGGAACGCGAGTCCCCACAGGCAATCAAATCTCAAAGGTACATCAATGTGAGTGGAGAGAGGGTTAAGCATGGGTTAAAGAGTGTATTGTCTCCAGTCAAGTCAGTTAGTGAGATTAGCCTAGGCAAGTCATGGGGGTTACAGATAGTGTGACATGAACCAAGATCCCAGTTGAGACTATCCTCATGTGTGTGAAACTTGATTACCATCTCTGCTCAGTGACTCTGCGTTGTCTTGTGTTGTGAAGGCCCCTTTGGAATACACTTACCCAAAGATCAGAGGCCAAATGCCCAAAACCACTGAGGTGTTCTCCAACAGGAAGGGAACAATCTTGCCTGGTGATTGTCGAGCAATGTTCATTCATCTGCTGTCTGCATGGTCTCCCCAATGTACCATGCATAGGGATATCCTTTCCTGCAGCTTATCAGGTAGATAACGTTGACTGAGTTGCACGTGTATGTACAGTGCACCTGGTGGATGGTGTTTTCACATGAGATGATGGCAGCCATGTCAATGATCCAGCAGTCTTGCAGGGTTTGCTGTGGCAGGGTTGTGTGGTGTTGTAGTCACTGTTCTTCTGAAGGCTGGGGAGTTTGCGAACAATGGTTTGTTTGAGGTTGTGTGATAGTTTGAAGGAAAGGAAGTGGGGGTATGGCTACTTTCAAAAACACCAGTAAATTAGTTAAGCACAATTTCCCTTTCCATACTGACTCTTCCAGATTTCCTTGAGTTTCTTTGAGTGTCCAGGTATAACTTTCTTAATGATCGATTTGAGTGCTTTATCTGTGACAGAAGTTGAAGCAACTGGCCTAGAGTATCTTTTTTAACCTTCATCCCTTATTGAATACACAGGTTAAATTTAATGTTTTTCATTTGATGGAACCATTTCACAAACGAGAGAATTTTAGAAAATTAACACCAATGTATCCAGTACCTCATTAACCACCTCTTTGTGATCCAAGGATGAATGCCATCTCAATCTGGAGATCTGTCAGTCTCAGCTCTAGCAGTTTGTTCAGTATCAATCCTTCTCGTGATTGCAGCATCAACAAGTTCCTCTCCCAATGGCTGTCCTACAGCTATAACTGAATGCTTCTGTATCCTCTAAAATGTAGACAGCAACAAATTATATGTTCACTTCATCGGTAGTTCGTTATTATCCACTAGTCGCTTCCCGTTGTCACTCTCTACAGCATCAGCACCAACTGTACCCATTCTCTTCCCATTTGAATATTGTTAAAAATTCCTATCAACTTTCACATTTTTACCTGCTACCTGTTTAGTTAAGTGTAGCACACAAGACTTAGACCCATTCTTCTGTGTCAACCTTGTTCTTGGCGGGCAACATTTTTGTTCTTGCTCTTTACTGCAATGAAATGTCATTCCCTCTCACTAGATTCTTTTGGAACAAAATGTCTGTCTATTTCTCTCTCTGCCTGATGTTGCACAGTGTCTTCACTTCAGCTTCCAGATCAGTAATCCTGATATGGATTTCCTCCAGCTGCTTATATTTTCTGCAGATGTATTTATCAAGAATTGCCTTGTTGTCCAAAAGCTTCCACATTTCCGCAGTGTAAGATAGCATCAATGCTTTGGTACTTGTGTTATTTAATTAACTTAAATTGATTGTTCACTTCATTAACTTAGAATAATTCCTATTACATTACACCTCTGTCCCATGCACTGAAGCCCCACTTGAAACTAATTTGCTGCTGTCAGTCACTGTCTTACTCTAGCATAGTTATGCATTCCTCACACCCCTTTTACACAACACAATATTAGTATAGATATTGTTGCCTGGAAAGAACAGCAACAAATGGAAAAGACATATTTTGAGAATATGGAATGAAATTTACAAGTGATATTAAATCAACACAATTTTTTTGGTTACATTTGAGAACAGATGATGGTCAGTAATAATGTAGAGCCTGTGAAAACTGACAATGATATTGTCAGTAAAGATATGGAAATGGGGATATATCAGATCTGCATCAGAATTTACAGTAAATTAGATAACAACATAGAACAAAACAGCATGGGAAACAGGCCCTTCGGCCCAACAAGCCTGTGCCGCCACCCAGATGTTCCCACCTCTACCCATGAGCCCTGTCTATGTTTATAGATCTATGGATTAAAAACCAAATTTGAGACAATTTAGGGAGAATTTGTTTTGCCAGTTAGCCTAAGAGCACATCTTTGGGATATGGGAGGAAACCTGAGCACCCGGAGAAAACCCATGTAAGCATGGGGAGAATACACAAACTCCCACAGACACAGGCCCAAATCCATGTATCTGCACAGCACAGCGATAGTCACTGAGCTGTTGTGTTGCCCATCAAATGGTCCAGGTCAAGCGTACACTAACAACGTGAAGCACTAGGATACTCTCGAAAACATGCCAGACATTTCCAGGAATCTAATGTTGAATCAGGGATAGGATTCATTCCAGTGTTTTAAGCAAAGTAGATGAGGTATTTTTTTCAGATTCATTATAGAGTTTTGAGCCTTGTTGGTAAGGCCAGCATTTATTACCCATCTTCCCTTGAAAGGTGGTGATGAGCTGCTGCTGACTCGAACCTCTGGCAGTCCGTGTGGAGCAGGTACACCCACTGCATATTAGGAAGGGAGTCCTGGGATTTTGACCCAATGATAGCGAAAGAAGTGGGATATCATTCCAAGTCAGGATGAGGAGGAGGAGAACTTTCATGTGGCAGTGTTCTTCTACATATGCCACCCCGCTGGGGGATAGAGACCATGGGCTTGAAAGGTGCAATAGTGGTTGCCAATCAAACAGGTTGTTTTGTCGTTAATAGTGTTAATCTTATTGCATGTCAACAGAGCTGGTTTCTTCTGGGCAAGAGAAGAATATTCCATCATTTTACTGACTTGCGCATTTTAAACAGTGAACAGACTTTGGGGAATCGGGAAATGAGAAATATCTGCTGCAGAATTCCCAGCCTCTTACCTATCCTTATAGACACAGAATTTATATTCTTGTCAAGTTCAGTTTTGTCTCGATGGTAACCCAGGGAATATGGTCAGTGGAAGATTCAGTGATGGTAATTTTGTTAAATGTTATCGGGAGATGACTAGATTGTCTGCTCTTGGTAATGTTGATTATATGGCAGTTGTTTGGTGTTAATGTTATCTGCTACTTATTTGCCCATTCCTGGATACAGTCTGGTTCGTGTTGTATAGAGACATCGACTGCTTCAGTATTTAAACAGTCATGAATGGAACTGAGCATCGTGCAATCATCAGCCCACATCCCCACTTCTGACCTTGTGATAAAAGGAAGATCATTGATGAGGCTAATGAAGATGATTGGGCCTAGCCCCTCACTGCAAAATTCTTGCAATGCCCTGGAGTAAAGATGCTTCACCTCCAACCTTCACAACAACCTTCCTATTTCTTCAGTGTGACTCCAGCCAGTGGAGAGATTTCTGTGATTCTCATTGGTTTGAATTCTATCAGGATATCTGAATGCCAGAATTGGTCAAATATTCCCTTGATGTCAAAGGCAGCTACCTCCCCTCTCTCTCACATCTCACGTCATTTATAGATTAGAATCTTTCTGTATAAAGCTTTCTTCTGATCTCACTCCTGAAAGGTGGAAGCCTGAATTTTAAATTAAGCCACCTCATCCTAGAGGTGATGTAGGTCTCACAGTCCCCCACTCAGGCTGAAAATTTAATTGTCTAACTGCACATGACAAGGAATATTCTGAACAAGTTAAGAGCCATAGAACTGAACAGCAAAACTCAAGCTGGCATCAGAAAGGATCTCCTCCTCTGCTATGCCAGCTGATCAAATGGCAAGGATGATAATCTCAAAGAATAAGTCTCTGGGTTGTCTTCTGCTGGGACGCTTTTGTCCTGCAATTTTGTGTTTCTAATTTTGCACATACTGTACATGTATTAGCCCAGGCACAGCCTTTCTGTCTCTGACCCATCTGGAAGTGACTCGACCCACACTCCCTCACCTCTCTACTCCTACCCCAGGACTAAAGGATTGGCAGCCCTTTCCCAACCCATTCTGATGCCAAATGTCATTCTGATGCCATTGCCTTACGTCATATTTGGTCACAATGACTTTGACCAGAAACAGACCTCGATCAGACATATCCACATAGCATCAACATCAATAGGTCACCACCTGCCTCCCCAAAGTCCACAGTCTGCAAAGCACAACTGGAAACTGCACTGTGATAGCAATATACATCATTTACAGGAAGAACGCAGCAACCCACCATAGCTCACCATAAATCAACATTTCCCAATCCACGACCTCTGTCACCCTTGAGGGACAAGGGAAGACTATTATCTGCAAGTTTCCATCCAATAATAATTTAGGAAAGAAAACAACAACTCAGGCCTTGCCAACAACTCCCACATTCCGTGAACAATTAAAAAAAAAACATTGATTTTATATTTGGAATTGATAGCCTCTTTTAACAATGGATCTTCATGGATTTCAGGCTAAGTTTGTTACAGGGGTAAGGTCAATATGCTGTCACTGAATGTTTGTGTGCTTCCAGAAGGTGTTTGATAATATGGTTCACAGGGGGCTTCAGTTGCTTACTGTAAAGTGAAGTGTAACAACATGGATAGAAACTCATGTTTATTTTTCTCTATTTGTGTTCACAGATCCAAACCCCACAATCCCTGAGTTCCTGACAAACTGTGATGATTACCAACTGTTCAAACTGACAAAACTCTACCGGGACAGACTAGAGCAGGCGATGGAAGGAGGAGTGGATGGAGTCAGCTTATCATTAAAAAATGAAAGGATTTTCACTGGACAAGAACATCGGGTAAGTGGGAGGAACGCAGAATGCATTATTTCAATCAGTACAGAACTTTCAGCATATATTGAAAAATAATGGTAAAATCTAGATACTGTCAAGGTAATCTACTAGCAGACAAGGAATCACAAGCTGTACTGATAATGGAGTTTTTGACTAATAATATTCCTGTCTTTAAGTCTACACCAGATCCAGGTATGAGGAGAGGGAAACCTCAGAGGAACGGAGTGAAAAGCATTCCCAATGCAGCTGTTATCCTGATGGCCATCTTTGTGTGTGGCTGCATTAAGCTGTGCTTTGGTACATTAACAGCAAATGCCACTACTTTCTGAGGTTCTACCTGTCCTGGGTGTTTCGGGGGATGGGTCTGGCCACATTACCGTGGAACGCTCCGAGTAGTTGGACTGTACTGCAGCAACTGTCCTTTCTGGAGAAATTTTTCTGCAAACACACCTTTTGACCACATGGCAATCAAGCAGTGGTCAGCGCATAACGTCCTCGGGGCTCTGAGAGAAAAGGAGATGGCGGATTCTGTTGGGTGGTTCCCTGAGCAGACTGTCAGTGTTATCTGGCAGAACGCCCCATCACCAGAACTTAGAAACAAGTACCAAGATCTGGCTTGGCTGGTGGTGAGAAGAGCACTCCGGTCAGGTTCTTTATGTATGCTCAAGGTCTCGGCAGCACTGCACGCTGCCCTTGAAGAGGCTGTGGGGCTGATGAGACGGTCCTTGTGGAATGTGCCTTTGTAAAAAAGGTCTGGAGTGAGATGCAGTGGCATTTGTCGAGGTTTGTCCCCAGCAGCTCGGTGACGCAGGACTCTGTGCTCTATGGGCTATTTCTGGGTACGCTCACTGAGACAAATATCAACTGCTGCTGGAGGGTCATCAACTCGGTGAAGGACGTTCTTTGGGCTGTCTGATACTTGCTGATCTTCCAGTTGAAAGAACTGTCTTCGAACGAGTGTTGAAGACTGGCACATTCCAAGGTCAAAGACTACGTGCTGAGGGACGCACTGAAGCTTGGGGCAGCCGCCACAAAGGCACAATGGGGAAAGGCCACACTATAAGGCCTTTAACGAAGGCAGACCGAGGACCCGGGAACTGCAGAATACCCTCGACCTGCGTAACTGTGCACCAGTCTGAGAAATAACAGCACACAATAAATTTTACTGAGGCATGTATATAGTTGTAAGTTTGAAATGTTATGACTGTAAGCTGAAAAAGTTTTAATTACGCACTGTTTACAATTCAAAGAAATGTAAATTGTATGATTAATGAATAAAATATATTTTTGGAAAAAAAGTTTTGGGATCTGGAGATCCTTTTGGATACCCCACAGCTCGGCTGCGCTCGCCCCGCCCGGGGGTGGCAGCTTGGCCGTGCCCGCCCCGCCCTCTCAAATCCATTGCTGACTGTCCCTAATCAGTCTCTAAATGTCTGTAGATCATGTCTCTCAAAAAACCTCCTGACAACTTAACCACAACAGATATGAGCCTCACCAACCTGTAGTTCCCACGCTATTCCCTGCAATCCTTTTAAAATGAAGACACAACATTTGCCACCCTCCAATCTTCAGGTTGTCACTTCAGCTGAGGAAACCTGCCGTCCTGGCTCAAGCTGGTCTGCCTGTGCTTCTAGATACGTACGACATGGTTGATTATTCACTATCCCCTGAAATAGTTTAGAAAAACAGGCAACACAGTCCAATTTCTCTGCTCAAGAATGTCCTGGCAGCAAGATTACTGACTGAACTTTCCAGTCCTGAAATACTGATTGTGGCAGATTCACTTGTTCATGACAGTGTTGGTCAGACTCAGTGCATAGTCTGTGTTGGAGATGAAGTGCATTCTTTAAACTGAGGAGTGGGTGTGGTATTATGTGATGCCATCCACCAACGAAATGTAATAGATTCACTAGGTGGAAATTGCTTATCACCTCAATCTATTCGATAATAGCATCACACATCCGTCACTCCACCATTATAATCAAACCAGAGGCTGAGCCCTGATTCAATGAGTTGTGTAGTCGAGTGTTATGTCCATCATAAAGGATATGGGAGATGGTCATTAAATCTCCCGCTGGCTTTTTGAAATACAAACTTCCTGCTTGAGCAGAAGCTTTAGCCGGAATGCTAGTTCTGGGATACAGAGTCGCTTGCTTTAATTCGTGATTGTGGCTCTTCCTTTTGATTTTCAATAAACGCTTTCTGGTGATGGGAAAATGGATTTGGAGACTTACTGCATTGGTGATGAGAAGTCTCTGCACACGACTGCAATTCGTCAATTTGCTTCTTCAGTAATGAAAAGCTCCTATGTTTGTTTTTGGGAAACCTGAAACTTAGGATAACAGTGTACAGAGTGCCTATTTTAATATTTTCATGTTAGCAACATTGAAGGTGATGAAAAACAAATGTAATATTGTTGACAGCATGCAGGGCCCTGACATTCAGTATGATTTCAAAAGTTTGACCTTGCCGTATGTCCCTGGTTTAAACTTTTGATGTAGTAGACCGAGGGGAAGAACCACCATGACTTGAATCCCTCTGTTATACTCCAGAGATAACATTTCAGTGTGGCTGGGAAACCTGTCGGGAACCTGTCACATATTTCTTGTCTGGATGATGAAACTTAGCAGGACATTTGTGAAGTCATGCTGCCTCGAGATGAATTGTCACGATAGGTTGGAAGGCAGCATAGTGGGTGGTGCCTGTAGTGGTTTTATTTTTTTGCTTAAGTCTGGCAAATCAATTTGTCATCGGAATTATAAACTCTCAGCCGGTTTTCCAAACTCGATAGGTACTCCTGCTCAGAATCAAAGATTTCTATGCTAACTCAACAGGTGGCCAGATGTTCACCAGCTTGGACACAGGCCATGTCTCTCTTCAGCTTGTATTGGATGAATCCTCCTAGATATATGTGAGAAATGTGAACAAGGGACAATAGAAGTAAACTCCCTTGCCCTTCGATTTCACCAGTGTGCCATTTTCCAGTGCGTCATGGAGAACATTCTGCAAGGGCAACCCAACTAGCAATATAGATAGCTGACATTCTGGTTACGTGGGCTTCAGAACAGGAATGCCTGGCATATTTCAAAAACAGGAGTGTGTTTGATGAAGGAGAAATGATCTTCCAAGCAGCTAAAATAACCTAGTTAGGTTACCAGATAGATGGCAACAGGTTAGACCCTATAGAGGGTAAGGTAAACACAATCAAGGAAGCAAAAGCTCCTAGGAATTCCACAGGATTGATTTTTTTTCTGGGATTGATTACTTATTATGGAAAAATTATCCTGAATTTGCCTTCCATGCTGGCCCACTTGCATGCCCCAATATGAAAATACAGAGACAGTCCTGGGGAGATTCACCAAAGGCAATCATTAGCTATTATAATCTAACTTGTAGGCCATTTTGCTGCTGACAAATAACTTGTGCTGACAGGCAACGTCTTCCTGTACGGGGTTGGGCCGGTGCTTTTATAGCATTAGAAAGTTGTGTCATCATTGGAATCCACCATGTAGGATCAAATACTGTAGATTGATCTTTCTATGTCCAGGCTCTAATCTGTCTTTTGGAGACTGGCAAACTCTCCAATCCATAAGGAAGCCCACCATTCTGTATTAACTCTTTGAAAGAGCAGCTTACCCAGGCCTACCTTTAGACAATGGGAACAGAAGCACCTGCAGGAAACCCATAGAGACATGGGAAGAATGTGCAAACTCCACACAGCCAGTCACCCATGGCTGGGATCAAACTGTGACAGCAATGGTAACCACTGTGCCATTATGAGGCTGTTAAGCCCCTCGAGTCTGCCTCTTTGATAACGTCATGTCTGATTTGTTTGTAGCCTCCAATCTGCAGACTGCCAATCCACAATACCCATAACTCCTGGCTTAACAAGACGCCATCCACCTCTCCATTCCTACCACCATTTCAGGAAGAGCATTTCAAAGGCACATTATCCTTTTGGATAAACAACAATCTCATCAGGATTTCCTGGTAAATCATAGCGTGATTTAAGTGTGTGGAAAAAGTGGATCATGTTGTCAATCAGTAATCAAATGTCTTAGAATGATAGAGTCCTTACAGTGCAGAAAGATGCCATCTGGCTTATCAAGTCTGCACCTCAACCAGGCCTAACTGCCTTATCCCTACACATTTACCCACAAATCCCGCTAACCTACACAACTCAGGACACTAAGGCACAATTTCAGCACGGCCAATCAAATTAACCCTGCACATTTTGGGTTGAGAGGAAAAGGATCACCCGGAGGTAACGCGTGCAGATACAAGGAGAATCTGTAAATTCCACACAGACAGTGACTCAAGCCGGGAATCGAACCCAGGTTCACTGGCACTGTGCAGTAGCAGTGCTAACCACTGTGCTACATTGCTGCCTCACCAGGTTGTATACAAAAGGACAAACAACTAATCACATAAAAATTGCAGATTCTCAGTGATTCCTCACACGAGTTGAAATGTGTTTTTGAGTTCTGGTTCAGTTGATTCTCATTTGTTTATTGTTAATGATTGGAACAAGATTTCAAGAGAGTTTTCAGTCTGTGTTTATTATGGATCAGGACTCGGCCCAGTGACTGATTTCTGAGCTGAAAACAACTGGGAAATCCCATTTCCTTCTCATTCTCACTGTTTATCTTTCACTCTGAGTCTCATTATTCTTCATTATTATTCTTCATAGAAAGTCACGGAGCTCGTGGAGAAGGGAAACCGGGCGGACAGTTCCAAACTTCTCCTCAATCTGGTGATGGGAAAAGGATCTCGGGCTCGAAGGGTGATGTGGGAATCCTTTGTGAGAATGTGTCACGGAGTCCCAAAGCTAAACAAAATACTGAAAGAAATACAGGAGCTTGGTACGGTAAAATCACAATGAATTCAATTTCACATTTAAACAATATCACTGTAATATTACACTGAGCTGATTTCATGGAATTTAATTTATTTAAACAGGTGCTGATTCATTTGATTATATGGATATCGCACATGGTTTATCTGAATTACCCAGTAACCTGAAAGGTAAGAGAGGAAATGGAGATTATAAACTATTTCACTTCTGAGAATCTGAATGACTGATTGGAGCTTTTTTTTAAGAGATTGTGAAAATTTGGGATACTGAAAATTAAAGCCTATGAAAATTGGGTAGAGCATGATTCGGTTTTGTCATTAATACCCAACCATACATAGCTTCAAATTACAATTTATATGATCTATCTTTTTTTTGCCAAAAAAAGAACTGTGACCATTACATCTTTTCGCTGTTAATTGCTATTAATTCTGAAGTCTCGTACACACCTGACCGAAACCCGGTACTGTGAATGTCAGTACAGAGCTCCTGTGTGTCTGCGTTTTCTAACTAACCAAAAAAAAAGAGTGGGGGTAAATGGGTGTTTCTCTGGTTGGTGACCAGTGACTGGTGCTGTGTCTCAGGGATCAGTGTTGAGACAGTTATTGTTTATGATCTACCCAGATGATTTGGAGTTTGAGATCAAGTGTAGTGTATCAAAATTTGCAGTTGAAACAACGATGAATGGCAGAGTAAAGTGTGCAGAAGATGCTGAAAGTTTACAAAGAGATGTAGATAATCTAAGTGAATGGGCGAGGGTCTGGCAGATGGAGTACAATGTTGGTAAATGTGAGGTCATCTATTTTGGTAGGAATAACAGCAAAATGGACTGTTACTTAAATGGTAAAAATTGCAGCATGCTGCTGTGCAGAGGGACCTGGGTGTCCTTGTGCAAGAATCACAAAGGAGTCTGTTTGTAGGTGCAGCAGTTAATTAGGAAGGCAAATGGAATTTTGTCCTTCATTGATACACGGATGAAGTTTAAACACAGCGAGGTTATGTTGCAGCTGTATAGAGTGCTGGTGAGGCCAAATCTGGAGTATTATGTAGAGATTTGGTTACCTTACTTGAGAAAGGATATACTGGCACTGGACAGGGTGCAGAGGAGATTCACAAGATTGATTCGGGAGTTAGGGGAGTTGGCTTTTGAGGAGAGGCTGAGAGGACTGTTAAGATACTTATTAGAATTCAGAAGAATGAAGGCAACCCTTGTAGAAAAATATAAGATTATGAAGGGAATAGATAAGATCGAAGCAGGAAAATTGTTTCCACTGACTGGCGAAACTAGAACGAGGGAACACAGCCTAAAAATAAGAAGGAGCAGATTTAGGACTGAGTTGAGGAAGAACTTCTTCAAGCAAAAGGTTATGAGTCTGTGAAATTCCCTACTGAGTGAAGCAGTTGAGGCAACCACATTGAATGTTTTTAAGACAGGAATAGTAAATGTTATGATGAGCAGGCAGGTAACTGGAGCTGAGTCCACGAAAGAAAAAAAAAAAACTATGATCTTATTGAATGGCAGAGCAGGCTCAAGGGGCCAGATGGCCTATTCCTGCCCCTAGTTCTTATGTTCTGAACTCAGTAAAGAGTTGGGCCTTGATCCAGGTGTAAAGGATTCACTGTACCTGAGAAATCATTCCCACTGTAAACATATCAAATTAGTGAGCAGCAAAATCCTAAATGGCCCATTAAACCAAACCCAGACCACCAGGCTCAGTGTTCAAAACCGGAGATGTCCATTGATGACTGTACAGTGTTCTGTAACATTGTTGCAACTGTACAAAACTCTAGTGCGGCCGCACTTGGAGTATTGTGTACAGTTCTGGTCCCCGCATTATAAGAAAGATGTGGAGGCATTGGAGAGGGTACAGAGGAGGTTTACCAGGATGTTGCCTGGTATGGAGGGCAGGTCTTATGAAGAGAGGCTGAGGGATTTGAGGTTGTTTTCGTTAGAAAGGAGGCGGCTAAGAGGAGACCTTATTGAAACATATAAGATGATTAGAGGTTTAGATAGGGTGGACAGTGATAGACTTTTTCCTAGGATGGAGAAAGCTAGCACTAGGGGACATAGCTTTAAATTAAGGGGTGGTGGTTTTAGGACAGATGTCAGAGGTAGGTTCTTTACCCAGAGGGTGGTAAGGGTATGGAATGCCCTGCCTGTGTCAGTTGTAGATGCGCCAAGTTTGGTGGCGTTTAAGAGGTTAGTAGATAAGTTTATGGATGAAAGGGGAATGGTTTAGGTTAGAGGGTCACTGCTTTTTCCTAATTGGTCGGCGCAACATCGAAGGTCGAAGGGCCTGTTCTGCGCTGTAATGTTCTATGTTCTGTAACATTGATGATTCTTCAGATACTGAAGCAATTCATGTCCAAATGCAGCAAGTTCTATACAAAATCTAGGTTTGATCTGACAAGGTTGTATGTAAATTTCACACCACACACGTGCCAATCTATAACTATCTTCAACAAGAGTAGAAATAACCATCACCCCTTGACAATCAATGATATAACTGTTTGCTGTATCACCACTATCAACAACCTGAGGGTTATCATTAACCAGAAACTGAACTGGATTAGATATATAAATAGTGTGACTACAAGATCAGGTCAGCTGCTAAAAATTCTACAGCATGAAAATCATCTCTTACTCCCCAAACACTTCCCACCATCCACAAGGCACAAGTCAGAATTGTGATGGAATTCTCTGCCCTCAACTTGGGTAAGTACAGCTCAGTGACACACATGGAATTCCTCACATGCCAGTTTAATGTAGACTGTTTGACAAATACCCACAAAAATTATCCCCTCCACCACTGATGAAAAATGGCAGCAGGTTTTACCATCTACATGATGCACAGCAAGGCTGCTTAAATAGTACTTTCCAAACTTATGGCTGCTGCCATCCAGTAGAACAAGGGCAGCAGTCACAGGGGCAACATCACTATGTTTTCCTGCAAGTCACCCACCATCCTGACTTGGAAATATCTCTGTGTGTTCGAAAAAAAATTCAGCACAGGAATAGATCCTTTTGGCACTCAGCCTGCATTGACCATGATGTCTGCCTAAACTAAAACCATACACACGTAGGGAGTCCGTATCCTTCCATTCCCATCCTATTCATGTATTTGTCTGGTTACCCCTTAAATGCTGCTATCATACCTGTTCCTACCACCTCCCCAGACAGCACATCCCATACATTCACCACCCTCTATGTAAAAAACACTTGTTCACAAATCTGCTCTGAACTTCTCCCCGTGCACCTTAAATCTATGCTCTCTAGTACTTGACTCATGTACTGTAGGAAAGAGCATCTGGTTATGACACTCATGATCTTGTAGACTTCTACCAGGCCATTACTCAACCTCCACCATTCCAGTGAGGACAAACTGAGGTTATCCAACCTCTCCTCTTAACCAATACCCTCCTGACCAGTTGACATCTTGGTCAACTCTTCTGAACTCTCTCCAAAGCATCCACACCCTTCTGGTAGTGTGGCAATCAGAATTAGACACAATATTCTGAATGACGCCTAAATTTCCGTATAGCTGCAGCATAACCTGCCCATTTTTATACTCATTGGCCTGAAAAATAAAGGAAAACATGCCGTATGCTTTATTCCTCTGCTTTGCCACTTTTAATGGTCGGTGGACTTTTACACCTAGATCTCTCTGCCTGTCAGTATTCCAAAGGTTCTATCATTTTCTGTATAATTCCGACATGTATTGGACCTTCCAAAATACATTATCTCACACTTACCTGGATTAAATTCCATCTGCCATTTCTCCATCCAAGTCTCCAGTAGGACTATATTTTGCGTATCCTCTGAAAATCCTCTTCATTGTCCGCAACGCCACCAATTTTTTGTGTCATCTGTGTACTTAATCAGGCAAGCTACGTTTTCCTCCAAATCATTGATATAAACTATGAATAACAAAAGTCCTAAATCTGATCCCTGTGAAATATCGCTGGTCCCAGATTTCCATTCAGAAAAGCACCCCTGTACTGCTATTCCCTGTCTTCTATGGCCAAGCCAGTTCTGTACCCATCTATCCAGCTCTCCTCTGACCCCGTACTTAAACCTATCATTGTCAGTGGATCAGAATACTCTCTTTGGATCAATATTGTGGTTGTAACTACACCATGTGGTCTGCAGCGGGTCCAGAAAGCAGCTGACAAGCACATTTTCACGGGAATTAGGGATGGGCTCAGGAAGCCAGATTGAAAAAGGAACATCCTTCGTTGCAGAATGCAGAGTAGCACAACTGCCTGATGTATGCAAATATTAGTCCTAGGCAATGATTCTAACGTGCAAATCTTTGGAGTGTGGGAGAAAACCGAAGCATTGGGACGAAATCCACATAGATACGGGGAGAATGTGCAGACTCAACAAGGTGTCACCCGAGCACCAGAATTGAACCCAGGTTCCTGGCACTTTGCTGCCTCCAATTATACCAAGCTCGTTCCCCTCTCACTCCGTCTATTATTCCTGATAAATGATGCCCCTAATCAACATAGCCTCAACAACTACATTTGAGACACATTGATCTTAATGAAACACTGTTTGCCCGTGTGTTCTCACTGCACTCACTCAAATGTATATTTTTTTCCTATGATTGTTCTCCACAGTGTTAATTATCTGAATAATATTTACTCTACATCTAATACTCTAGTATTGCTCTGAACTTGTTCAATTTTGTTCACCTCACGAATGTGGACCATTAAGAGTAATGTGTGTCGGACTAATTCTCAGGGAAGCTCATTTGTAACGTCTTCAAACTGAACTTCATCTTCTAATCACTTAAGTTTTAATCATGATATTGAAGACCATTCCAAATCCAGGCTTTCTCATTTCCACTGAAACAACAGCACCGTCTCACAGTGACCTTGTGTGAGGAATCTTATCAGTCTAGAACGATAATGCCCAACGATTCCCAAATCCACTGATTGACTCAATTTCTCAATAAATTCCAACACAATCTATTTATTGTAAAATGTGATTGGTGAATATCTCGTTGTCTCTCCCTTTTCACAGTGATCAAAAAGAATATCTTATATTTCCCCTTGCATCATCTACCAGATAATATACATCTCGCTGATAAGCCTGTAAATTCCTCACTTTGATTTACCCCATGTAGGGTTAAACACTTGGGCAGCGCGGGGAGAATATTGAAATTTAACACATTTCATGAACAGAATTTGCCATCAGAAAATATTTGATAAATAAGACTTACTACTGATCACACAGTAGGACATTGATGTGAAGCAGAAATCTGAGGAAAAGAGAATATCTAGGCTTGGTGCAAAACTACTGCTTGTTTCTGAATAGCAGTGAAAGAGAGCACACTGTTCCACTCAGCAATCCTTTAACTCAGATGTTATGTTTGAAGTCAGTGTGAGAACTAAGCAAGTGACATTTTTGCATTACAAAGAAACAAGACACAGAATTAATCAAAACATTAAAATTATTGGTAAACGGTTCAAATGAACTTTGAATGCTTACTGCTTTCACATTACACTTTGCAAAGTGGCTTGTTGTTCTATTTCTTTTTGTTGTCATAGTACGCCTGATATCAAAGCATAATTTTTGACTCCACGTGTACAATCCCTGAAATATTATTCGAGATTAAACTGAAACGCTATAAAAGGGAAATAGTTTTTTTTGAGTTCTCTTTCTAAAGGCAGATTATATCTCCACCATGGGCAGAATAATGAGTGAGGTCCTGAATTCGAGCAGGGGTCGATCGCCAGGCTGTTGTTATAACATAAACCACATCAAGCATCTACCCAACTGAGCCAAACGGCTCCCCAATAAATAATGTGGTAACAGCCTGATAGAATAGCAGAATTTTCCATGTTCAAAACTGTTGCTTTTCTAATGCACACAATATGTCAGAGAACCTAGTGAAGTTTAAGTAGCTTAACAGTGAAACTCCTGAATAATTACAGTCTCTTCGCTCCCACACAGTCTCTAATATCCCACTTACCATTTCTGCAGCAGATTGGGAGCTCTGACTAGTTCACAAACTATGTCAACTGCTATATAATCAAGATCTACTAATGAGATATCTATAATAAGAGCAGAGTGGAAAGTATTAATATCAGAGTTAAAACATCACCTCTGTAAAATCAGTGGGGGTGATTCTCCCAGCCCGCTGTGCTGCTTCGCAGATCAGGAGACCGGTGCAGAGCCATTTCACAGGCTCCCCGCTGGGGCCCATAGCCTGCATTGTCTCCAGCAGCTGGATTTCAGGCACGATCAGCTCTGTGCCAGAGATCGGTGTGGAGCTGTATAAATTATTACAATGTGCATTTGAATCTGGTTAAAAATCATTAGCAGGACCAGCACTGAAATTTCCAAGCCCACTGGCCTCTCGACCTGCCAACCTCCTCACGCAGAGTTTTGTTTAATTTCCCAGTTGCAGGGAGCTGGCAAACAGACCCCGCTGGAGTGAAGGGGATGACATCAAGGCCCCAGTAGGTGGGACGTGGCTGGGATACCCTGGGCATTGCCAACCTGGGGTACTGGCAATGCCAAAGGGGCAGAGTCGTAATGTCCAGGATACCTTGGCATTGCCTACTGAGCATTGAGCAGTCCCAAGGGTTCAGGGCCTAATGGGGATCAGGGCTGTGGGAGTGAGGATGGGGAGTCCCGCTTGCACTTTGCATTCGGGCTGAGTGACAGAGAGAGGGAGGACAGCGATTGCTGCTGGCCATCAGGGTGGGGAGAGGGGATCAGCCTGCTGGGGAGTGTCAAGATTAGGGCGGGGTCAGTCCACTGGGTTGGGGGGAGAGGATATTGTGTAGGAGGGGGAGAAATACTGGCCGCCAACATTGTGGGGCCACTATGCATGCGCCGATCTCTGCGTTAGCGGGATGCTGCCAACCTCTCCAACCGGAATCGGCCCTGCCCACTGATTTCCAACCTGATTCCCACTCGTGTACTCTGCTGTGCACAGATTATGGGAGATTCATTTTGAAACTCCTGTAGAAAAGTCCAACATGATTTACTCCAGTTTTTTTTTTACAGAAATTCAACATTTAGATTCTTTGGGAGAATCGCCCCCAGCATGTTATAGAAATATTGGAATTAAGTGACGATCTGAAACTTTAATTGGAAATTAATCATTGTCAAATCAGGTTTTCAACAACTCAATTTTATATCCACTCAAACCTTGACTGACAGTGTAAAATAAATCTCTAAATTCAACAAAGACAGTGTCTTAATGTAACTAACATTTTCTCTCTGTTCTGATTGAAGATGTTCAACAGAAACACAAGGAGACACTCCGGGTACAAACTGAAAATCTGAGAGTGAACACTATCCTCATAAAGGAGAAGGTTAAGATTTTCCAGCTGGTTGATCGATATGCTGAGCTAACGATTATTTCCAATGTTCGAGATCGGACACTTGTCGAACATGAACTGCTGGCAAGAGGCCGAGACCATGAAGAATGGAGAAAGAAGCATCTCCGGAGAGAACTGGAAAAAATCCGAACTGATCAATTGTTTCAGAGCAGCTTTTCCCAGGAAAAATCCAAATCTGGGAATTCAGCAGCAGTGAGTGGAGTCCCGGGAATTGGAAAAACAACAATGGTACAAAAGATTGTTTATGACTGGGCCACTGGGAAAATATATCCACACTTTCAATTTGTCTTCAGTTTTAAATTCCGGGATTTGAACACTAATAACTGTAGAATAAACCTGAGGAATCTGATATTGGATCAGTATCCTTACTTTGGGAATATTCTGGGAGAGCTCTGGAAGAACCCAGAGGGATTGCTGTTTATATTCGATGGTTTGGATGAATTCAAGGACACGATTGATTTTGCTGACAATCGGAGAAATACAGAACCTCAGTCCGTGTGCACAGATCCTGAATGCTGGTGTGAAGTGTCTGACATTGTGTACAGTTTAATACAACACAAGCTGCTCCCAGGATGTTCAGTGCTAGTGACCAGCCGTCCCACTGCATTACATTTATTAGAAAAGGCTGAGATCAGTATCTGGGCTGAAATCCTGGGATTTGTTGGTGATGAACGGAAGGAATATTTCAACAAGTTTTTTGAAGATCAGACAGTGGCAGCAGCTGTTTTTAAACATGTGGAGGAGAATGAGATCCTGTACACCATGTGTTACAACCCTTCCTACTGCTGGATCCTCGCTCTGTCACTGGGTCCCTTCTTTACACAAAGAGACAGAAAACAGCAGCAAGTTCCCAAGACCATCACCCAACTGTACTCCTACTATATTTACAACATTCTGAAAAACCATGGCCGAGAGATTGAAAACCCCCGTGATGTGTTACTGAAGCTTGGTGAGGTGGCCTACACAGGAGTCTCCGAGAGGAAGATTGTGTTTGGAAATGGAGATTTGATTGAGTACAATCTACAACCTTCCCAGTTCCTGTCTGGGTTCCTGATGGAACTTTTAGAGAGAGATGATTCTGCCCAGAGTGTGGTTTACTCATTCCCACACCTCACCATCCAAGAGTTTGTAGCTGCACTCTCACAATTCCTGACTCCAGATCCTGGGGAGATCGGGAAACTCCTCAGTGAAGCCCACAGTAAGGAAGATGGGCGATTTGAGATATTTCTGCGTTTTGTTGCTGGTCTCTCCTCCCCACATTCAGCTCGACCCCTGGAGGAGTTTCTGGGTCCATTTCTTCATCAAACAACCTGCCAAGTGATTGACTGGGTGAAGGAGAAGGTTGAAGGACAGATTGGAGATACAAAGACTAAAACTGGGAAAAGGAAGCTCCTGAACACATTCCACTACCTGTTTGAATCTCCGAATAAAGCACTAGCTCAGAACACAGTGGGATCTATAGAAACACTTTCATTTCGCGGATTGCGACTTACCCCGATTGACTGTGCAGTCCTGTCTCATGTCATTGGACTCTGTGATACAATAAAACACCTTGATCTACAGCAATGCTACATTCAGTGTGAAAAGCTCCAGCGGCTGGAACCCATTCTGCACAACTGTCAGGAGTTGAGGTAATTGTTTGTTTGGTCTCACAGCGGATATTTTCATTGTTGAGAAGCCATTTCCTTTGTTCTAATAAAACAGAGGCATGTTCATTCGAAGACGTCAAGACAGAATCAATGTCCAGTGGTCACAGAGAAAGTGTGGGAGAATGGTGTAAATTAATAATGGTCATTTCAGAGCAGCTGCAGACATGATGGGCCGATTGGCCTCCTTCTGAACCTGTAATAAATCTATGATTCTCTGACAAAACTACATCATTTCAAGAAGGCGGATTCTCATGGGAAAACAGGCATGGGTAATAAATGTTGACAAAGCCAGGAATACCCACCTTTCTTGAATGAATAAAAACATTATTGGGACGAATTTTAAATAATTAGAGCTGTAAAGGCCTCTTTCCAAAATCTGAAAAAGGATCTTTCTCCTGACAGAAACCATCTGATTATGTATGATGCTGTAAAGAAATTAGTTTATCTTGTTCGATACTTTCATCTTACATCCTGAGTTCAGCTCTGTTATCTGTGTTTGCATCACTGTAATGAGGATTGAGTGCCCCTGAGTAAGCACAAGCTTAGAATCAGTGAGCAGATCATTGCGTACAGTGTGTTAGCTTTTATTGGTAGAGGGACTGAATTTCGGAACCGAGACGTCATGTTGCGGCCGTACTCGGAGTATTGCGTACAGTTTTGGTCGCCGCATTTTCAGAAAGATGTGGAGGCATTCGAAAGAGTACAGAGGTGGTTTACCTGGATGTTGTCTGGTATGATGAGAAGGCCTTATGAGGGACTTGAGGTTATTTTCATTAGAGAGAAGAAGGCTAAGAGGTGACCTAATTGAGGCATACAGGACGATCAGAGGGTTAGATAGGGTGGACAGCGAGAGCCTTTTTCCTCAGATGGAGATGGCTAACACGAGGGGACATAGCTTTAAATTAAGTGGTGGTAGTTATAGAACGGATGTCAGATTTAAGTTCTTTATTCAGAGGGTAGTAAGGGTGTGGAATGCCCTGCCTGCAGCAGTTGTGGACTCGCCAAGTTGAAGGGCGTTCAAATGGTCAGTGAATAGGCATATGGATAGCATTGGAATAGTTTAGGTTAGAGGGTCATTAGATTGGTTCCATTGTCGGCGCAACATCGAAGGCCAAAGGTCCTGTACTGTGCTCTAATGTTCTATGTGAGGATCTATATGGAAGAGGGAACTCCTGGTAATTCCTGGAGATGGAACACCAGCCAATCCAGTAGAAAATGTAGAGCCTGTTTACTGTGGAGTGTGGTGAGAGACACTCCTCCCTTATAAACTAATCAAACAGAAATATTTAAACTTTCTAATGGGAGAATAATCTTTACTGGTTGTTTGAAATCTAGGGAATAGATCTTAAAACATCAGTTAGCACAGTTTCACACTTTAACTCACCCTGAGATACTAAACAGGTGCTATAATAGTTAAGAAGCACAGGGAATCCCGAGGGATCCAGTTTTATCATTTAACTCTCAGTAAAATGTAGAATTCTCATAAAATCCTGGATTTATGTAACAGCAGAAATGATTTGAATCTCTGCAAACGTAGCAGGGTCAGTGAGATTCAGGAGGGTAATTCTGATGATCAGGAAATGAGACCAGAATGTGGGACACATGTTTAAAATTACTTGCCTGTTCACAGGATATGGGCATCACTTCTTTTAGGGACCATTAGCAGTGGGAAATAAATGGTAGTTTAGCCAGTGACACCTATGTTCCATGGACAATTAAACAAAATATGCATTTTGAAAGATGAAAAAGTGGTTTTCCCCAGGAGTCAAACCAGTAAGAGTGAATTGTTCATCATTTTTCAATGCTAACTATTGCCTTTTCCATTCAACAGAAAGGGTTTGATATTATTTGATTTATTATTGTCACATTTATTAATTTCAAAACATTCCGTACGTAGGCAAGGAAAGGAAAAGGTCCAGAATACAGTGTTACAGTCACAGCTAGTGTAGAGAAAGATCACCTTGGGTGAGGTATAGTAACTGGAACCAGTTCATCACTGGTGCTAAGTTTCAGACACAAAAATAGATTCAGCTATTTCTCCTGCTGAACATTAATCTGAATTTAATGTGTTTCTCACTTTCTCCATTTAGCCTGGGTAACAATAAAGTGGGAGATTCAGGAGTGAAACTATTGTCTATGGCTCTGAGGAATCCAGAATGTAAAATACAGAAGCTGGAGTAAGTATCAGACTGTGTGAGATTGTGTTAATAATCAGTGGATGTCTAACACAGTATGTTATTATCAGTGTCAGTAATAGTGTCATTAATAACCATTCCACATCATTCCTGTCAGTATTTGTGTTAAACACCACAGATTCACTCTGATTCCTGAAATCTTTTTCTCTCTGATCTCCAGTTTGCAGAGTAACAGCCTCATATTCTCAGCTCTGTTCTCAGTACAAACCAGTGAGTGATGTGTCTGAACCTGAGTTATAATAGACTGCGAGATTCAGGAGTGAAAGATTTAACCAATCGTTTATAATTATTCTCAAAATCATTCATGAGAATAAAAAAAGGATGAAATAATTAAATCTTTACAGAATTACCAGATATGGTTGGTCGCATGTTCAATTTAGTTTAACTTGTCGTTTAGATTATAGATGTTTATGTCTGTCAGCTTCTCAGTTTAATTAAACATAAAAAACTGCTTCATTTTGGTAACAGAAACATAGAAAACTGCTTCATTTTGCATCTCTACACTCATTTTGGTAAGGCAGATTACAAACTACATTGAATTCTGGGGACGTTTATCCCAAGGGATCTACTCTCAGATTTATGTTAAATGGAGATTAAGGGGCATCTTAAAAGAGAATGGGGGTGGGGAAGGTTATGAAGAGAATTCCAGAGTTTACAGCCCAGCAGTTCAAGGCACAGTTCAGCTGGCAATGGCAATAATCGCAGTGCAGAATAGTCTGAATCATATCCCAATTAATAATGGACATTGTTTTTAAGAACACACATAATCATGCTAAATATACCATTCCTATCATTAAAAACACAGTCCGCTATTATTGGACACATAATCAGCTTGGGACCAAAGTTGGAGACGCTGTAATAAAAGAGACAAAGACAGCCTGTATATGAAGTTATCTGAGTGACAGGAAACAGGCAGGCGAGGTGAACTATACCTTTATAGGAAGCTACTTTTAATGTATTAGTATGACTTATTTGCATACACTAACAAATTAGACTTGAGTTTATCTAAAAATGAGATGTGAAGCTCCAGCATACAGCTATCAGACCACAGAGCGGAAACAGCATATGATAGACCAAAACCAATGTATCAGATCAGAGATCTGTTGTCTTGCCATATCCAGTCATAAATAGTGTTAAACATGCTGATTACATTAGGCAACACGGTGGCACAGTGCTCAGCACTGCTGCGTCACAGTACCAGGGACCAGGGTTCACTTCCAGCCTTTTGTGACTTTGTGTAGAGTTTGCACAAAGTTTTATCTGGGTACTCCAATTTTCTCCCACAGTGCAAAGATGTGCAGGTTTGGTTGATTGGCTGTGCCAAGTTGCCCCTGGTGTGTAGGTTAGAGGGATAACTGGGCCATATATGTGAGTTACAGAGATAGGGCCTGGGTATGACATTCTTTCAAAAAATTAGTGAAGACTCTATGGGCCAAAGGACCTCCTCCTACACAGTGGGAATTCTATGATTCTCTAAATGTGCCACGAGAATCCCATCATTACTGATGAGGGGACCCAGAGCGTCAATGCCATCTTCAGCCAGAAGTGCTGAGTAGAATGATTAATCTCAGCCTCCTCCTGAGATCCCCAGCATTACAGCTGTCAATTTGATTCACTGCATGTGAAGTAAAGAAATGAGTGAAGGTACTGCGTGCTGCAAATCGTCAGCCTGGCAGTAGCAATGGTACTGAAAAATTGTGTTCCATAACTAGTCATTCCCCAAGCCAAGCTGTTCCAGTACAGTTACAACACAATGTGGAACAAAGCAGGACAAATCCAATCTGGTGAATCCAATCCAATCAGTCTCCTCTTGATGGACAGAAAAATGTCATCCTTCCAGTTCTTTATGATCATCACTGCAGGAGTTCCTCAGGGTGATGTTCGAAGCCCAACCACCTTCAACTGCTTTATCAATGACCTTCCTTCCATTATAAGGTCAGAGTGAGGATGCTCACTAATGATTACACAATGTTCAGCTCTGTTCACAATTCCTCAGAGACAGAAGCAGTCCATGTCCATAAACAACAAGACCTCGAACAAAATAGAAAATGCTGGAAAGGCTCAGCATATCTGACAGCTTCTGTGGAGAGAGAACAGCTAACCCTTTGAGCCTGGATGACTCTTCAACAGAGCTAGTGTCTTAAGGTCTGAAGAACAATCAGGCTTAACCTGAGAAATGATCAGTAATGTTTCACTACGCAAATGCCAGGTAATGACCATTTCCAACAGAAGGGAATCTAACCATATTCTCTTCACTTTGATAGCACCATCAACATCCTAAATGGTAGGGGCGTACTGGGACCATTGAACCGACACTGAACTGTAAACACTGTGGCTCCAAGGGTAGATCACAATCTGGGAATTTGGAGATGAGGAACTTGCTTCCTGTCTCCCAAATTTTTGCCCACAATCTGCAAGGCACAAGTCAGCAGTGTAATGGAATCCGCTCATCTTGCTGGATTGATACAGCTTCAAAAACACTGAAGAAGTTCATCCAGGGAAAAGGAGCTACTGGAGCAGCTGGCTATTCATCAAATTAAACATTGACTGTCTCTACCACTGACACACAGTGGCAGTATTTTACCACTTAGAAACGCGGAATGTAGAAGCTCACCAAGGTTTCTGAGACAGCATCATCCAAACAGGCACTATTCATCACCGGGATGGGCAAGGATATCAGAAGGATGGAACACCAACCAGCTTCAGATTTCTTTCCAAACCACACACCATTCTGACTTGCAACATATTGCTTTTCCATCACCGATGCGTGATCATAATCCTGGATATTCCTTCCTAATGGCTTTGTATCAGATGGTCTGCAGAATTTAAGAAGATGGGTCACCATCTCCTTCTCAAGGGTAATTGAAATGGGCTGCAAGTGTTGACCAGCATTCTATGAAAGAAGTAATGAAGACCAGCGCTACCCACTGAAGAGATGGGGTTACATGTGCCTGCATGTAACCCAAACATAGTTACAGAAGAGAGAAAACAGCTGTGATTGGACAAATTGTCTGACCATTGAGCAGGGCATAGGGTTTCTAAAGATAGATCTGGTGGAACTGTTCAAGATACCCAGCAAGGGTCTCAAATGTGCTGGTGTTGTGCTGTGTTCTATACAACCTGGAGTTAGAGTGGAGAAGTTTTGAACAAAGTGTGACGCACTACAATGTTGACCCGATGCCTCATGATGAGGAACCCCATGGACCACAAGCCAGGGACATGGGATATGTGTCAGGGAGGATGGAAATTCAGTAATACAGACATGTTTTCCATGAACCTTAACTCACATAGCCATTCAGTGTAATAAATCTTCCACCATCTCCAGCACTGTTGCTGTTTGTGTGAATGTTTTATAATTTCCCTGGAGCCATCACTACATGAAACAAATTAGAATTGTATTGACCTCATTCAGTGCTGTATTTCCCATCTCCCATTCCCAGTGAACTGTTAAAGGCTCACTAATATGGGGTGAAGGATTTATTTAGTAGTTCTCCGTCTCTGAAGTTACTGAAAATACAAACATAACAAAGTGACCAGTAACAATAAAATATAACCCTGTGAAACCCAAGGAAGCAACCCTACCATAACAAACACCCCTTTCCTGCACTTTCCACTGAGCTATAGGCAGCATCTTTATCTCCCCCCTCTGGGAATTTCAATGACCGTGACCTTTGTCCTCGGATTTCCTGAGTCCTGGAAGGATCTAGCCGACTGTGAATCCTCTGCACAGATGCTGGAGTTGTCCCTGTCATCTTGGCTTCATGAGGTGCTTGTATCACCAAAGCAGAAGAGCACCCACTGCCTACACCAGGTCCATCCTGAGAGGAGCCCCCAGATGTTGCAGGCAGCCGCTCCTCTATCCATTCATGGTAAATTGGACACTCCCTGCTGAGCTGGGAAGTCCTGACAGTGACTCCAGGTACATTTTCCCATCCCTCCCACAGCCCGCGTTCCTCAGAGCCCATGGAGGTGGTGAGAACATGCAGCTCATGTGTATTTCCTGTGGGTGATAGGCTGGAAGTGACTGTCCATGAAGGTCTCCAATCTCTCTGTGGAGGATGGTATTTGTGCTCATACCTGAGACATGGTAACACTGCTGGTCTGGATTGACTCTTCCATCCTTTGTGTACGGATACACACAGCCTTTGGAAACTCCACCGGATGTTAAAATACCTTACACTGCAGCTCCAGTATCTGCTGCATTGTTAAAGATTCCTGTCACATCTCACCTTCCACAAGCTGGCTCTGCCCCCCCCCCCTCAAGAGTGTGAATGAACTCAGTTACTACTGCCTCCATCAACTGCTCGGGTTTGTGTGTGCTGTCCTGTGCTGCCAGATTGTAATCCCTTTTCTACTCATGTCAGACATTATCTGCTCTGGCGGAATGTTATGGGAAATAATGTGACAGTCCATCCTCTGAAAACCTACCTCATCTTCAGAGGTGAACAAAGAACAAAGAAGAACAAAGAACAAAACAGCACGGTAAACAGGCCCTCCGGCCCAACGAGCCCGCGCCGCCACCTCGATGTTCCCATCTCTACCCGCGATCCCTGTCCATGTTTATAGATCTATGGATTTAAAAACCAAATTTTGAGACAATTTAGGGAGAATTTGTTTTGCCAATTAGCCTAAGAGCACATCTTTGGGATGTGGGAGGAAACCGGAGCACCCGGAGAAAAACCCACACAAGCATGGGGAGAATGCGCAAACTCCCACAGACACAGGCCCAAATCCATGTATCTGCACAGCACAGCGATAGTCTCTGAGCTGTCGTGTTGCCCATCAGATGGTCCAGGTCAAGCATACACTAACAACATGAAACAGTAGGATACTCTCGAAAAAGATCCAAGAGCAGTCCTCTCACGACCCATCGCGTGTATGCCCCTCGTTAGACAACAAGGTGGACCAAAACACCTGTAGGATAAAAACAAGTACATCAATATCATCATCTATTTACACACTTCCCAGGGACTCCCAAGGCTTATGATCCCTATTTTAAATCAGTTTTCTATACCCCTCCATTCCCATTCTGTTCATGTGCCCATCTAAGTATTTCTTAAATAACTCCAGAGTACCTGCCTCCACCACTTTACTTGGCAGCACATTCCATACCCCCACCATCCTCTGTGTGAAAAAACTCCCTCCAGCATCCAAATTATACCTTACCCCCCCCCTCACCCTAAGCCTGTGACCCCTCGTGCTATTTGAGTCCATCCTAGGAAAAAGCTTATCCCTGTTTATTCTATCGATCCCCTTCAAAATCTTGTACACCTCTATTAGATCTCCTCTGAGTCTACGTCTTTCTAAGGAAAACAGTCCCAATTTGCCTAACCTCTCCTCGTAACTCAGACCTTCCATACCAGGCAGCATCCTGGTAAACCTCCTCTGCACTCTCTCCAGAGTCTCCTTACTACCAGAAGGACATGGCGACCAGAACTGGACGCAGTATTCCAAATGAGGTCTAACCAACGTTTTATACAACTGCAACATTAAAGGCCAGCTCTTGTACTCTATACCCCTTCCTATAAAAGCTAACATACTATATGCTTTCTTCACAACCTTCTCCACTTGCTCTGCCACCTTCAGAGACTTGTTCACCTGCACCCCCAGGTCCCTCTGCGTTTCTATACTCTTAATAGGTCTACCCTTTATCATATACCTCCCCCATACATTCTTTCTCCCGAAATGCATCACCTCACATTTATCAGGATTGAATTCCATCTGCCATCTGTCTGCCCAAGCTACCAGCCTGTCTACGTCCTGCTGCATCGCCTGACAATGCTCCTCACTATCCGCAAGTCCAGCCATCTTTGTATCATCTGCAAACTTGCTGATCACTTCACTTACTCCCTCTTCCAAGTCATTTATATATATTACAAATAGAAGAGGTCCCAGTACCGAGCCCTGCAGCACACCACTAGTGACCCACCTCCAGCTAGAGAAACACCTTCCACTATTACTCTCTGTCTCTATTACCAAGCCAGTTGCTTATCCATCTAGCTACCTGTCTTTGTATCCCATTTGCCTTGACCTTCTCGACTAACCTCCCATGAGGGACTTTGTCAAACGCCTTACTAAAATCCATATAGACGACATCAACGGCTCGCCCTTTGTCCACGCCCGTCTCCTGCTCACCAGAACTGTAGATTTGTGAGAGTGAAGAATGTTAGAGGGTAATGCACATTCCAATATGTCCTGCAGATTGTTCCTAACCCAGAGCTCCATGTGACCAATGGTGAACACACAAGTACCAGGTTTTGGACTCAGCAGCAGAGTCTCTCCTGTGCCCATCCATTCACTCATTCACTCTCTCTGGATCTACAACCCATCTCACCATCAGTGATGCCCACCCAGCCTCCATGTCTCCCAGATCCAGCTCTTCATCTTCCATTGATCATAAGGATGACACAATCCAGACACTGTCACTCTTGGCTCCTTCTCTGACACTCTGTGCCCTCTTCTACAAGCACATAAATTTGCACCATTACTCACCCATCAAAGACACACGCAAGCCTTTGGTGCTGCTAGACTGCCCATCATGGGACCACCAGGATGGTCACTCAATGTGGGCAGTGCAGCAGTCATCTCTGACTGACTGGAACCCTTCACAGAGAGACTGACGTGTTCCTGAAGTTTGATGCTGCTGTCTGGACATTGCCAGTGTCTGGGTGGCGATGTTCTTTCCACAATTTCTCTTTCCTCCTTATTCACATATCAGCCTGTAAGTTTAACACTCACCTTGTCAGAACAGATCAGGTTATTGATCCTTTTGCCTCACTGCAGCCACGTGCTGCCTGCTCTGTCCCTTGGCAGTTTCCATCCAGACTGGCTTAGGTTGATGTGACAGATCTCCTCCAGTCCTGAGGGAACAGAACATCCCTTCAATACCGATATACCCTTGAGAATTTCCAGGAAAGTGTCAGCGTTTAGACCGTAGAATATAGAACAGTATAGCACAATACAGTCCCTTCGGCCCTCAATGTTGTGCCAAGCTTCACCCGAACCAAGATCAAGCTATCCCACTCCCTATCATATGCTCCAAGTGCCTATCCAATAACAGCTTGAAAGTTCCTAACGTACCTGACTCCACAGCAGGCAGTCTATTCCACACCCCAACCACTCTCTGAGTAAAGAACCTATCTTGAGCATCCTTCCTATGTCTCCCACCATGAACCTTACAGTTATGTTGCCCTAGTAACAGCTACATCCACCTGAGGAAATAGTCTCTGCACATCCATTCTATCTATCCTTCTCATTATAAACCTCTATTAAGTCGCCTCTCATCCTCCTCCGCTCTAAAATGAAAAGCCCCAGCTGCCTCAACCTTTTCTCATAAGACCTACCCTCCAAACCAAGCAGCATCCTGGTAAATCTGCTCTGCACTCTCTCCAATGCTTCCTCATCTTTCCAATAGTGAGGTAACAAGAACTGAACACAATATTCCAAATGTAGTCTCACCAAGATCCTGTACAGTTGCAGTATAATACCACAGCTCTTAGCTCAAACCCCTGTTAATAAACGCTAACGCACTATAGGCCGCCTTCACGGTTCTTTCCACTTGAGTGACAACCTTCAGAGATCTGTGGATATGAACGCCAAGATCTCTCTGTTCCTCCACATTCCTCAGAACCCTGTTGTTGATCCTGTAATCCACATTCAAATTTGTCCCACCAAAATGAATCACCTCACACTTATTAGGGTTAAACTCCATCTGACACTTTTTGGCCCAGCTCTGCATCCTGTCAATGTCTCTTTGCAGCCAACAGCCTTCACCTCATCCACTACTCCACCAATCTTAGTGTCGTCAGCAAATTTACTAACACACCC
Source organism: Sphyrna mokarran (assembly GCA_024679065.1). Classification (NCBI taxonomy): domain Eukaryota; kingdom Metazoa; phylum Chordata; class Chondrichthyes; order Carcharhiniformes; family Carcharhinidae; genus Sphyrna; species Sphyrna mokarran. The sequence continues at coordinate 298,009 of JAGIQG010000031.1, forward strand.
TTTAGTCTCCTCCTCTAAGTCATTGATAAAAATCATAAATAACAGAGGACCCAGCACTGATCGTGGTACACCACTGCTAACTGGCCTCCAGACTGAACATTTTCCATCAATCACCATCCTTTGTCTTCTATTATACAGCCAGTTACTTATCCAAACGGTTAAATTTCCCTCTATGGCACACCTTCTTACTCTGTTCATGAGCTGACCATGGAGAACGTTATCAAACGCCTTGATAAAATACATTTATATGACATCAATTCCTCTATCCTCATCTACATACATACCTCCCGAAAGAATTCAATCAGATTTGTGAGGCAAGACTTTCCCTTCACAAATCTGTGCTGACTAGATTAAGCTGCATCTTTCCAAATGGTCATAAATCCTATTTCTCAGGGCCCTTTCCATTAACTTACCAACCACCAAAGTAAGACTCACCAGCCTATAATTACCAGGGTCATTCCTATTTCCTTTCTTGAACAGAGGAACAACGTTTGCCACTCTCCAGTCCTCAGGCAGTATTCCCGTGGACAGTAAGGACATAGAACATAGAACATAGAACAATACAGCACAGAACAGGCCCTTCGGCCTTCGATGTTGTGCCGACCAAAATAAAAAACAATGCCCCTCCTAACTAAACCATTCCCTTCTCATCCATATACTTATCAACTAACCTCTTAAACGCCACCAAACTTGGCGAATCTACAACAGCTGCAGGCAGGGCATTCCACTCCCTAATCACTCTTTGAGTAAAGAACCTACCTCTGATATCCGTCCTATAACTCATACCCCTTAATTTAAAGTTGTGTCCCCTCGTGCTAGCTTTCACCATCCTAGGAAAAAGGCTATCACTGTCCACCCTATCCAAACCTCTAATTATCTTATATGCTTCAATAAGATCCCCCCTTAGCCGCCTCCTTTCTAACGAAAACAACCTCAAATCCTTCAACCTCTCTTCATAGGACCTGCCCTCCATACCAGGCAACATCCTAGTAAACCTCCTCTGTACCCTCTCCAATGCCTCCACATCTTTCTTATAATGTGGCGACCAGAACTGCACACAATACTCCAAGTTCGGCCGCACTAGAGTTTTGTACAGCTGCAACATGATGCTGCGGCTCCTAAATTCAATCCCCCTACCAATAAAAGCTAAGACTCCATAAGCCTTCTTAACAACTTTATCCACTTGACTGCCTACTTTCAGGGATCTATTGACCCAAAGGTCAAAGCGAAACTCTTTGCAATCTCCTCCCTTGCCTCCCAAAGAATCCTAGGATAATCCCATCTGGCCCAGGGGAGTTATCCACCCTCATGTTTTTCAAAATTTCTTCCCTCAGGACATCGACCTCCTCCAGCCTGTATCACACACTCATCCTCAAAAACATGGCCCTCTCCTTGGTGAACACTGAAGAAAAGATTCATTCAACGCCTCACCTATCTCTTCTGACTCCATGCACAAGTTGCCATTACTGTCCTTGACCGGCCCGAACATCACCCTGGGCATTCTTTTATTTCTCACATCAGAGTAAAAAAACCTTGGAGTTTTCCTTGATCTGAACAGCCAAGTACTTCTCACGTCCCCTCCTAACTCTCCTAATCCTTTTTTTAAAGCTCATTTAACCTGCCTTCTGCCATTTCAGTCCTTTGTTCATTAACCAGGGCTCTCTCTCTGCTCCCTTCAGAGCCTTTAAAAGTGCTGCTGGCTGCCTTTAAATCTGGTGCCAGCTTTGCCTGAATGGGATCTTCCTCTGCAGTGAGTGGTTAAACTCTGGAATGCCCAGGGTTTTGGGGGGAAGATGAGGGTATGACACTTAGTGAATTGCTCATTCAGAGAATAGTGCAGGCACAATGGGCCGAACGGTCTGCTCCTGCTTTGTAACAATTCTGTGATTGTGCCTGTGCTTCTGAGTGGACGGATTCCCCTAACCTGTCAGATATTAATGTGCCCATTCTGGTTATGTGTAGAGTTGGTTAGTTCATTTGGTTTGGTGTCTGGTATGTGATTTAGAATGATATTAATGTTGAGGGTTTGGTCCTCGTACCAGCTGTGGGGTTCATCGAGTCCCACCTCCTCCCAATGCCCCATGTTTACTAAGTTGTGTCCCTGAAGCGACAGATAACAAATTGTCTCTGTATTGGAGAGAAATATTAACATTTCATTGAGGTTTAGCGCTACTAACACTGTTCACACTGCAACATCACCAACTTCCAGTTGAAATATTGATACATATCAACCATTATCTCCACAGAATTGTTACGGTGCACAGTCAGGCCATTTGTCATCGCGTTTGCACCAGCTCCCCAAATGAGCATTCAGAATTTGTGTCATTCTCCAGCCTTTTTCTCGTAACTTCTCTCATTGTTTATATTCAAATAATCGTTTAATTCCTTTTTGACTACTTCGATGCAGCCTACCTCCATCACACTTCCAGAATATAATTCCAGACCCGAACCACTGGCAGTGTGAAAAAAGTTTCTCTCTCATCATCTTCAATCCCTCCACACACTCCATTCCTGAGCCACTGACCATCCCATGTCACTCAGGGTAAGGACATGGGAATCCTGTGCTCTTTCCTTAAAAAACATTGTGGATTTACCCTGATTCCTGTTATTTTTCTCTCTCTGATCTCCAGTCTGAAAGATAATGCTCTCACCGATTCTTGTGCCGAGGACCTGGTCTCTGCTCTCAGTACAAACCGCTCACTGATGGATCACTCACTTAGCTTTTATTGGTAGGGGGATTGAATTTCGGAGCCGCAACGTCATGTTGCAACTGTACAAAACTCTAGTGTGGCCCCGCACTTGGAGTATTGTGTGCAGTTCTGGTCCCCACATTATAAGAAAGATGTGGAGGCATTGGAGAGGGTACAGAGGAGGTTTACCAGGATGTTGCCTGGTATGGAGGGCAGGTCTTATGAGGAGAGGCTGATGGATTTGAGGTTGTTTTCGTTAGAAAGGAGGAGGCTAAGAGGGGACCTGATCGAAACATATAAGATGATTAGAGGTTTAGATAGGGTGGACAGTGATAGCCTTTTTCCTAGGATGGAGAAAGCTAGCACGAGGGGACACAGCTTTAAATTAAGGGGTGATAGTTATAGAACATAGAACATTATAGCACAGAACAGGCCCTTCGGCCTTCGATGTTGCGCCGACCAATATAAAAAGCAATGCCCCTCCAAACTAAACCATTCCCTTCTCTTCCATATACTTATCAAAATATTATTATATTATATTATTATATAGCAAGGATATCAGAGGTAGGTTCTTTACCCAAAGGGTGGTTCGGGAGTGGAATGCCCTGCCTGCGGCAGTTGTAGATGCGCCAAGTTTGGTGGCGTTTAAGAGGTTAATTGATAAGTATATGGAAGAGAAGGGAATGGTTTAGTTTGGAGGGTCATTGCTTTTTATATTGGTCGGCACAACATCAAAGGCCGAGGGTCCTGTTCTGTGCTGTAATGTTCTATGTTCTAGATCTGAATCTGGGTAACAATAAACTGGGAGATTCAGGAGTGAAACGGCTGTCTGTGGCTCTGAGGAATCCGGACTGTAAAATACAGAAACTGCAGTAAATAGCAGATTGTGAGAGATTGTGTTTATAATAACTGAATATTCAACAATATAATTTCACTGCTGGTATTTGTATAAAAAACACTTCCCATTTCTATTGGTGTCAGTTATGAATAAGGAAAACTGTTTTTCCTCTGACTCCTGTTGCTTCTTGCTCTGATCCCTGAGCTTTACTCTGTCATCCCAGGGGGACACTGAAACAACAGAACACTGCATTAGTTCAGATTAAAATCAACATGATATCAATTATACAGCTTTAGTAACAATAAAGGAAACCAGCTACAGATAGCACAGTGCCGACAACTTAGCCTGTAGGAACTAGAAGCAGGAATCAGCCATTCGGCCCTTCGAGCCTGCTCCACCATTCATTTTGTTAATGGCTGGTCATCAAATTTAATATTCTTCAATATTCAGTATATTTCTTCAAGGTATAGTTTGTAACAAAACGTAAATTCCAACACATCCTTCTGCTGGTTCCATGTTACCGGTGATGGCAAACAGGTGGATTTACCCTGATTCGACCTCACGTGTTATAAAATGATTCACCACCTTGTCAGAACAAAGCCAGTTATTCATCCTTTTGCCTGGTGCAACCATATGACCCACACCTGCCCAGGTGCTGCAGGTACCAGAGTGTCTCCTGTGACCATCCATTTAACTGCTCGCTCTCAGCTCCACAACAAAAATCACAATCAGTGATTTCCCGTCCTATCTGCTGTTTACACAGTTCCAGCGCTGTGAATTCTAGGTGTAAGGATGGCAAGATCTGGATGCTGTCACCATTTTTAATGTTAAATGTGTCTTCTCCGGCTCACCGAACTAGTACTAGGAATTTCTCATTCTTCTGCCTTCTCTTAATTTCCTGACATTTCATGCTCTCTTCGACAGACACACAAAGTTCCATTGTTACTCTCCCATCAAAGACACAAGCCTGTGCTGGTGACAACCTGACTGATCATCATATCAACACAGGGAAAGTCTGTCACCATTCCATTCTCAAAGTGCAAGAGTTATCTGACTAAGCAGAACGCTGCAGGGAGAGGCTGGCGTGTCTCTGACAGTCGATGCTGCTGTGTCTGTGTGGGGATGACCTTTCTACAATTTCACCTTCATTCTCATTCAACCCCATATGCCTCAGTTTACATGATATAAGATGCTTCACCACCTTGTCAGAACTTGTCAAGTTATTCATTCTTTTGCCTCACCAACCACGTAACCCACAACTGCTCAGATCTCCAGCAATTTCCATCCCGATATACTTGGATTGATGTGGCAGATGCTCTCCAGTCCTGAGAGAACAGAATTTTCTGTGCAGGGTTATGCAGAAAATTTGGGGGAATGACAGTGGATTGCTCATTCAGAGAGTCAGTGCAGACAGGATAGACTGAATGGTCTCCTTCTGCTCTGTAACAATTCTGTGATTTTACCTGAGAGAGTGAACACTGGCTAAATTACTTCACCCTGTTGACACTGCAACATCACCAGCTTCCAGTTAAAATATCGATATATTCCCAACATTATCTTCACAGAATTATTGCAGAGCACCAAGAAGTTAAATGTGTCTTCTCCAGGTCACCAAACTAGTACTAGGAATTTCTCATTCTTCTGCCTTCTCCTTGTTTCATTTGAATTCTTAGAGTTAGGATGTATAGGCACTTAGAGTGTTGCGATCTGATTAGGGATACGCAGCATGGATTTGTTAAGGGGAGGTCGTGCCTTACAAAACTGGTAGAATTTTTTGGGGAGGTGACGAAAACTGTGGACAAAGGGCGAGCCGTTGATGTCATCTGTATGGATTTTAGTAAGGCGTTTGACAAAGTCCCTCATGGGAGGTTAGTTGAGAAGGTCAAGGCTAATGGGATACAAGGACAGGTAGCTAGATGGATAAGTAACTGGCTTGGTAATAGGAGACAGAGTAATAGTGGAAGGGTGTTTTTCTAGCTGGAGGTCGGTCACTAGTGGTGTGCCGCAGGGCTCGGTACTGGGACCTCTTCTATTTGTAATATATATAAATGACTTGGAAGAGGGAGTAAGTGGAGTGATCAGCAAGTTTGCAGATGATACAAAGATGGCTGGACTTGCGGATAGTGAGGAGCATTGTCAGGCGATGCAGCAGGACATAGATAGGCTGGTAGCTTGGGCAGATAGATGGCAGATGGAATTCAATCCTGATAAATGTGAGGTGATGCTTTCCGGAGAAAGAATGTGAGGGGAGGTATATGATAAAGGGTAGACCTACTAAGAGTATAGAAATGCAGAGGGACCTGGGGGTGCAGGTGAACAAGTCTCTGAAGGTGGCAGAGCAAATGGAGAAGGTTGTGAAGAAAGCATATAGTATGTTAGCCTTTATAGGAAGGGGTATAGAGTTCAAGAGCTGGCCTTTAATGTTGCAGTTGTATAAAACGTTGGTTAGACCTCATTTGGAATACTGCGTCCAGTTCTGGTCGCATTACTACCGGAAGGACGTGGAGACTCTGGAGAGAGTGCAGAGGAGGTTTACCAGGATGCTGCCTGGTATGGAAGGTCTGAGTTATAAGGAGAGATTAGGCAAATTGGGACTGTTTTCCTTAGAAAGACGTAGACTTAGAGGAGACCTAATAGAGGTGTACAAGATTATGAGGGGTATAGATAGAGTTATCAGGGTTAAGCTTTTTCCTAGGATGGACTCGAATAGCACGAGGGCTCACGGGCTTAGGGTGAGGGGGTAAGGTATAATTTGGATGCTAGAGGGAGTTTTTTCACACAGAGGGTGGTGGGGGTATGGAATGCGCTGCCAAGTGGAGGCAGGCACTCTGGAGTTATTTAAGAAATACTTAGATGGGCACATGAACAGAATGGGAATGGAGGGGTATAGAAAACTGATTTAACATAGGGATCATGAGCTTTGGGAGTCCTGGGAAGTGAGTAAATAGATGACGATATTGATGTACTTGTTTTTATCCTACAGGTGCTTTGGTCCACCTTGTTGTCTAACGAGGGGCATACACGCAATGGGTCGTGAGAGGGCTGCTCTTTGATTCTTTTTCAAGAGTATTCTAGTGCTTCACATCGTTAGTGTACGCTTGACCTGGACCATTTGATGGGCAACACGACAGCTCAGTGACTATCGCTGTGCTGTGCAGATACATGGATTTGGGCCTGTGTCTGTTGGAGTTTGCGCATTCTCCCCGTGCTTGCGTGGGTTTTCTCCGGGTGCTCCGGTTTCCTCCCACATCCCAAAGATGTGCTCTTAGGCTACTTGGCAAAACAAATTCTCCCTAAATTGTCTCAAATTTGGTTTTTAATCCATAGATCTATAAACATGGACAGGGATCGCAGGTAGAGGTGGGAACATTGGGGAGGCGGCGCGGGCTCGTTGTTTCCCTTGCTGTTTTGTTCTTTGTTCTTTGTTTTTAACCCCACCACACACTCCATTCCTGAACCACTGACCATCCCATGTCCCTCCCTGTGACTCATGGTAAAGACATGGGAATCTTGTGCTCTTCCCTTTCACCATCATCCTTTTTGTCATTTAATCACTCTGGAACTTCCATTTTGTTCTTTCCTTGTCACCCGCCCATCCCCAGCTCCCTGTCACTTCAAACAATTTAATTCTGCTACTTCCGAGTTCTAATTTTAGCGAATTAAACTGAAACTAAATCTGCTTCACAGATATTGCCTGACCTGATGAGAGTTTCCAACATATTTATTCATATTTCAGATTTACAGCATCAATAGAATTTTGCCTTCTGTGTGAACGGAAGTTGTGTTTCTTGAATGTCCCGTACTGTATATTATTATTGTTAATTATCTTATTCTTAAAAACACTGTGGATTTACCCTGATTCGTGTTATTTTTCTCTCTCTGATCTCCAGTCTCTATGATAATGCTCTCACCGATTCTTGTGCCGAGGACCTGGTCTCTGCTCTCAGTACAAACCGCTCACTGATAGATCTGTATCTGGGTTACAATAAACTGGGAGATTCAGGAGTGAAACGGCTGTCTGTGGCTCTGAGGAATCCGGACTGTAAAATACAGACACTGGGGTAAGTAGCAGACTGTGTGAGATTGTGTTTATTATAACTGAATATTCGACAATATAATTTCACTGTTGGTATTTGTATAAAAACACTGCCCATTACTATTGGTGTCAGTTATGAATAAGGAAAACTGTTTTCCCTCTGACTCCTGTTGTTTCTCTCTCTGATCCCTGAGCAATGGGATGTCAGTCCCACAGATCTTTATGTTGAGGGTGTGGGTGAATAATGTTCTGGTTCACCCTCTGAGGTTCTCTCCTCCTCCTCAGATGTTCACAGCTCTCCCCGGACACAACATTCATTGATTTGTGAAAGGGGGAGAGTGAATAGATGACAGTAAATGGAGGACAGGACACGGTGATGGAGTCTCACTGTTAGTAACAGATAACAGTACAGTAACGAGAGGTGAACTTAGTTCCAATGATCAAGATACAGAATCAGTTTGAGTAGAGAAAAGAATTAACAAAGTTAAAAGATCACTTGTGGGAATCATTTATAGACACCTAACAATATTCACAATCTCTGACGCAGTAACAGGAAAAATAATGGGATCTTGTAAAACCATATTGCAGGAATCACTGGTGATTTGAATCTTCATGTACAAAGAAGAACAAAGAAGCAAACAACACAGTAACAGGCCCTTCAGCCCACCAAGTGTGCAGCAACTCCTAATCCTTATTCAGACCCAGTGCTTACTGTCCTTTTGTGGTTTCTATTCCTCTGTTCATCCCCTGTTCGTGTGTCCATTAAGATACACCTTGAAAATTGGTAACGTGCCTGCTTCTACCATCTCCATTGGCAGTGCATTCCAGGCACCCACCACCCTCTGTGTGAAAACTTATCCCACACATCTCCCCAAACCTTGTCCCTCTCATCACGAGAAAATGTTGGCTGATAGGATTAAGGAGAATCCTAAAGCTTTCTTTCGATATGTTAAGAATAGAAGATTGGTTAGGGCAAGATTAGGGCCAGTCATAGACAGCAGTGGGAAGTTGTGCGTGGAGCCTGAAGAGATTGGTGAGGCACTGAATAAATATTTCTCCTCGGTATTCACGCAGAGTGCTGGAAATGTAGCTGTGGAGAGCACTGAGGTACAGGGTTGCAAATTGGGGAGTATTGTAGTAGATAGGGAGGATGGGTTAGAAATTCTCGAGGGTTTGAAGTTGGGTAAGTCCCCTGGGCCGGACGGGATTTACCCTAGGATTCTCTGGGAGGCAAGAGAGGAGATTGCAGAGCCTCTGGCTCTGATCTTCAGGTCCTCGTTGGTTACGGGTGTGGTTCGGAGGACTGGAGGATAGCGAATGTGGTCCCATTGTTTAAGAAGGGGAAGAGAGACCTTCCAGGGAATTATAGGCCAGTGAGTCTGACTTCTGTTGTGGGCAAGGTATTGGAGAGAATTATTAGGGATAGGATTTATAGTTATTTAGAGAGAAATGAATTGATTGGGGTTAGTCAGCATGGTTTCGTGAAGGGTAGGTCATGCCTAACTAACCTCATTGAGTTTTTTGAGAAAGTGACCAGAGAGGTGGATGGGGGTAAGGCGGTTGATGTAGTATATATGGACTTTAGTAAGGCTTTTGATAAGGTGGCCCATGGAAGAATTCTACAGAAAATGCAGATGTGTGGAATAGAGGGTGATTTAGCTAATTGGATTAGAAATTGGCTGGCAGATAGAAGACAGAGGGTGGTGGTTGATGGGAGATATTCATCGTGGAGTTCGGTGACGAGTGGTGTGCCTCAGGGGTCTGTTTTGGGGCCCCTGCTGTTTGTAATTTTTATAAATGCTCTGGATGAGGGTATTGAGGGATGGATCAGTAAATTTGCAGATGATACGAAAGTTGGTGGTGTGGTAGATAGTGAAGAGGGGTGTTTTAGTTTACAGAGTGACTTGGACAAGTTGCAGAGCTGGGCAGAGAGGTGGCAAATGGAGTTTAATGTGGAAAAGTGTGAGGTAATGCACTTTGGCAGGAACAATAAATGTGTAGAGTATAGGGCTAATGGTAGGGCTGTTAATAGTGTTGAGGAACAGAAGGATCTTGGTGTATGTGTCAATAGATCCTGAAAGTAGGCAGTCAAGTGGATAAAGTTGTTAAGAAGGCATATGGAGTCTTAGCTTTTATTGGTAGGGGGATTGAATTTAGGAGCCGCAGATCATGTTGCAACTGTACAAAACTCTAGTGCGGCCGCACTTGGAGTATTGTGTGCAGTTCTGGTCCCCACATTATAAGAAAGATGTGGAGGCATTGGAGAGGGTACAGAGGAGGTTTACCAGGATGTTGCTGGTATGGAGGGCAGGTCTTATGAAGAGAGGCTGAGGGATTTGAGGTTGTTTTCGTTAGAAAGGAGGCGGCTAAGAGGAGACCTTATCGAAACATATAAGATGATTAGAGGTTTAGATAGGGTGGACAGTGTTAGCCTTTTTCCTAGGATGGAGAAAGCTAGCACGAGGGGACACAGCTTTAAATTAAGGGGTATGAGTTATAGGACGGATATCAGAGTTAGGTTCTTTACTCAAAGAGTGATTAGGGAGTGGAATGCCCTGCCTGCAGCTGTTGTAGATGCGCCAAGTTTGGTGGTGTTTAAGAGGTTAGTTGATACGTATATGGAAGAGAAGGGAATGGTTTAGTTTGGAGGGGCATTGCTTTTTATTTCGGTCGGCACAACATCGAAGGCCGAAGGGCCTGTTCTGTGCTGTATTGTTCTATGTTCTATGTTCCTCTCACCTTCATCCTGTGCCGTCTTGTAGTTGACCATTCCACACTGGGAAAAAGTCTCTGACCATCCACAAAACAAGCTGTTTTAGATATGTGATATGTAAATGTGTGGCATTTCCAACAAAAATACATTCCTTTCATTTGATTAGCCCTTAGCTAACGCACAGACTGACAAGACAAGTTAAAATTAACGGGCCGGTATAACAATCTATGCTCATAAATTGTATAACATATGTATATGTATAATATGTTGGTACATGACGCATAAGCAATATATAATGAATATGAAATATATTTAGGACATGCAGGCTTCATTATATTAGGTGAAAGTCCATGAAATTAAAGACACAACTTAACTACAATCTGGGTCAGCTACATTTCTGAGCAGCTTATCATAAACTTGTGTACAACAGCAAGGGCAGCTACAGTCTGGACACATGAAAACAAAGTTACATTTATCTGAAATATATGAAAACCAGCTGTATGGAGGCTACTCGATATTCTTTTCATTCTCCACTATTACAGAGTTCATTAACCCATTCACTACTGCACTGGGTGTGTAAAGACAAATGTCTCCTTGTCCGTATATGTTCAGTTCAGACCTCTTACACACTCTTACACTCTTTCATCGCAGATGAGCACCTACTGTACTTTGACCCATTCTTTTAAGTTTAGTTCCAGAGCTCCGGTCATTCCAGAGCTTAACCACTGACTGCAGGGGTAGATCCCATTCAGACAATGCTGGTACCAGATTTAAAGGCAGCCAGCAGCACTTTTAAAGGCTCTGAAGGGAGCAGTGAGGGATCCCTGGTTAATGAACAAAGAGCTGAAATGGCAGAAGGAAGATTAAACCCAATTCACTGACACTTCCCTGGAAATTCTCAAGGCTATTTTGGTTTGGAGGGAAGTTCTGTTCCCTCAGGAGTGAAGGAAGAGACCAGTCACCCTGAAGCTACATGTAATAAATTCTCTCTCTGTATTGGAGAGAAATATTAACATTTCGTTGAGGTTTAGGACTACTAACACAGTCCGCACTGCAACATCACCAACTTCCAGCTGAAATATCAATATATTATCTTCACAGAAATGTTATGGAGCACAGTGAGGCCATTTGGCCCATCGTGTCTGTACCAGCTCACCAAATTAGCATTAGGAATTTGTGTCATTCTCCAGCCTTTTCCTTGTATCTCTGAACATTGTTTCATTCGAATGTTCCTCGACTGCTCTCTGTGATGCCTCAAATCAGCCTCCCTCCACCGCACTTCCCGGCTGTACATTCCACTCCCGAACCACTAGCAGGGTGAAAAAGGTTTCTCTCTCATCATCTTCAACCCTGCCACACACTCCATTCCTGAGCCACTGACCATCCCATGTCCCTCACTGTGACTCAGGGTAAGGACATGGGAATCCTGTGCTCTTCCCTTTTTGATATTTAATCACTGCGGCATTTCCATTTTGTTCTTTCCTTGTCACCTGCCCATCCCCAGCTCCCTCTCACTTAAAACAATTTAATTCACTGCTACTTGCAAGTTCTAATTTTAACTAAATGAACTGAAACTAAATCTGTTTCTCTCTTCACAGATATTGCCTGACCTGATGAGAGTTTCCAACATATTTATTCATATTTCAGATTTACAGCATCAATAGAATTTTGCCTTCTGTGTGAACTGAAGTTGTGTTTCTTGAATGTCACACACTGTACATTATTATTGTTAATGATCTTATTTTTAAAAACACTGTGGATTTACCCTGATTCCTGTTATTTTTCTCTCCCTGATCTCCAGTCTGAATGGTAATAATCTCACCAATTCTTGTGCCGAGGACCTGGTCTCTGCTCTCAGTACAAACTGCTCACTGATAGATCTGAATCTGGGTTACAATAAACTGGGAGATTCAGGAGTGAAACGGCTGTCTGTGGCTCTGAGGAATCCGGACTGTAAAATACAGAAACTGGTGTAAGTAACAGACTGTGTGAGATTGTGTTTATAATAACTGAATATTCAACAATATAATTTCACTGTTGGTATTTGTATAAAAACACTGCCCATTTCTATTGGTGTCAGTTATGAATAAGGAAAACTGTTTTTCCTCTGACTCCTGTTGTTTCTCTCTCTGATCCATGAGCAATGGGATGTCAGATCCTTATGTTGAGGGTGTGGGGAAATAATGTTATGGTTCACCCTCTGAGGTTCTCTCCTCCTCCTCAGATGTGCACGGCTGTACGCTGACACAGCATCCATTCATTAGTGAAACGAGGGGGAGAGTGAATAGATGACAGTAAATGGAGACAGGACATGGTGATGGAGTCTCACTGTTAGTAACAGATGACAGTACAGTAACGAGAGGTGAACTTAGTTCCAATGATCAAGATACAGAATCAGTTTGGGTAGAGAAAAGAATTAACAAAGTTAAAAGATCACTTGTGGGAATCATTTAAAGACCCCTAACAATATTCAGAATCTCTGACACACTACACAGGAAAAATAATGGAGTCTTGTAAAAACATACTGCAAGAATCAGGGGTGATTTTAATCTCCATATACAAAGAAGAACAAAGAAGCAAACATCACAGTAACAGGCCCTTCGGCCCACCAAGCGTGTGGCAACTCCTAATCCTTATTCAGACCCAGAACTTACTTTTGTGGTTTCTATTCCTCTGTTCATCACCTGTTAATGTGTCCATTAAGATGCACCTTGAAAATTGGTAGTGCATCTGTCACTCCATTGGCAGTGCATTCCAGGCACCCACCGCCCTCTGTGTAAAAACTTATCCCACACATCTCCCCAAACTTTGTCCCTCTCACCTTCATCCTGTGCCGTCTTGTAGTTGACCATTCCACACTGGGAAAAAGTCTCTGACCGTCCACAAAACAAGCTGTTTTAGATATGTGATATGTAAATGTGTGGCATTTCCAACAAAAATACATTCCTTTCATTTGATTAGCCCTTAGCTAACACACAGACTGACAAGACAAGTTAAAATTAACGGGCCGGTATAACAATCTATGCTCATAAATTGTATAACATATGTATATGTATAATATGTTGGTACATGACACATAAGCAATATATAATGAATATATATGAAATATATTTAGGACATGCAGGCTTCATTATATTAGGTGAAAGTCCATGAAATTAAAGACACAACTTAACTACAATCTGGGTCAGCTACATTTCTGAGCAGCTTATCATAAACTTGTGTACAACAGCAAGGGCAGCTACAGTCTGGACACATGAAAACAAAGTTACATTTATCTGAAATATATGAAAACCAGCTGTATGGAGGCTACTTGATATTCTTTTCATTCTCCACTATTACAAAGTTCATTTACCCATTCACTACTGCACTGGGTGTGTAAAGACAAATGTCTCCTTGTCCGTATATGTTCAGTTCAGACCTCTTACACACACTTACACTCTTTCATCGCAGATGAACATCTACTCCACCTACTGTACTTTGACCCATTCTTTTAAGTTCAGTGATCTGTTCCAGAGCTTAACCACTGACTGCAGGGGAAGATCCCATTCAGGCAATGCTGGTACCAGATTTAAAGGCAGCCGGCAGCACTTTTAAAGGCTCTGAAGGGAGCAGTGAGGGAGCCCTGGTTAATGAACAAAGAGCTGAAATGGCAGAAGGCAGATTAAACCCAATTCACTGACACTTGCCTGGAAATTCTCAAGGCTATATCGGTTTGGAGGGAGGTTCTGTTCCCTCAGGAGTGAAGGAAGAGACCTGTCACCCTGAAGTTAGATGTAATAAATTGTCTCTGTATTGGAGAGAAATATTAACATTTCATTGAGGTTTAGGGCTACTAACACTGTCCACACTGCAACATCACCAACTTCCAGCTGAAATATCAATATATTATCTTCACAGAATTGTTATGGAGCACAGTGAGGCCATTTGGCCCATCGTGTCTGCACCAGCTCACCAAATTAGCATTAGGAATTTGTGTCATTCTCCAGCCTTTTCCTCGTATCTTTGAACATTGTTTCATTCGAATGTTCATCAATTGCTCTCTGTGATGCCTCAAATCAGCCTCCCTCCACCACACTTCCCGGCTGTACATTCCAGACCCGAACCACTGGCAGGGTGAGAAAGATTTCTCTCTCATCATCTTCAACCCCACCACACACTCCATTCCTGAGCCACTGACCATCCCATGTCCCTCCCTGTGATTCAGGGTAAGGACATGGGAATTCTGTGCTCTTCCCTTTCTCCATCATCCTTTTTGTCTTTTAATCACTCCGGCATTTCCATTTTGTTCTTTCCTTGTCACCCGTCCATCCCCAGCTCCCTCTCACTTAAAACAATTTAAGTCACTGCTACTTCCAAGTTCTAATTTTAGCTAATTAAACTGAAACTAAATTTATTTCTCTCTTCACAGATATTGCCTGACCTGATGAGAGTTTCCAACATATTTATTCATATTTCAGATTTACAGCATCAATAGAATTTTGTCTTTATGAACTGAAGTTGTGTTTCTTGAATGTCCTGCACTGTATATTATTATTGTTAATGATCTTATTCCTAAAAATACTGTGGATTTACCCTGATTCCTGTTATTTTTCTCTCTCTGATTTCTAGGCTATCTGGTAATGATCTCACCGATTCTTGTGCCGAGGGCCTGGTCTCTGCTCTCAGGACAAACTGCTCACTGATAGATCTGGATCTGGGTGGCAATAAACTGGGAGATTCAGGAGTGAAACGGCTGTCTGTGGCTCTGAGGAATCCGGACTGTAAAATACAGACACTGGGGTAAGTAGCAGACTGTGTGAGATTGTGTTTATAATAACTGAATATTCAACAATATAATTTCACCGCTGGTATTTGTATAAAAACACTGCCCATTACTATTGGTGTCAGTTATGAATAAGGAAAACTGTTTTTCCTCTGACTCCTGTTGTTTCTCTCTCTGATCCCTGAGCAATGGGATGTCAGTCCCACAGATCCTTATGTTGAGGGTGTGGGTGAATAATGTTATGGTTCACCCTCTAAGGTTCTCTCCTCCTCCTCAGATGTTCACAGCTCTCCCCGGACACAGCATCCATTGATTTGTGAAAGGGGGAGAGTGAATAGATGACAGTAAATGGAGGACAGGACATGGTGGTGGAGTCTCACTGTTAGTAACAGATGACAGTACAGTAACGAGAGGTGAACTTAGTTCCAATGATCAAGATGGAGAATCAGTTTGGGTAGAGAAAAGAATTGACAAAGTTAAAAGATCACTTGTGGGAATCATTTAAAGGCCCCTAACAATATTCAGAATTTCTGAACCAGTATATAGGAAAAATAATGGGATCTTGTAAAAACATACTGCAATAATCTTATAGAAACTACTCGATCTTATAGAAACTTATAAGATAATGAAGGGGATGGATAGGGTAGATGTTGAGAGACTCTTCCCGCTTAACAAAGACTAGAGGGCACAGCCTCAAGATTGGGCAGGACGATTCAGATCGGAGTTGCGGAGGGGTTTCTTCACACAGAGGGTGGTGAATCTTTGGAATTCTCTGCCTGATGAGGTGGTGGAGGCTTCCTCACTGAATATGTTCAAGTCAAGAGTGGATAGGTTTTTAATTGACAAGGGAATTAAGGGTTACGGGGAGAAAGCGAGAAAGTGGTACTGAACCATTACAGATCAGCCATGATCTTATTGAAAGGCGGGACAGGCTCGAGGGGCTGGATGGCCTACTCCTGCTCCTATTTCTTATGTTCTTATAATCATGGGTGATTTTAATCTTCATATAAAAAAAAGAATAAAGAACCATACAGCGCAGTAACAGGCCCTTCGGCCCACCAAGCCTGTGGTGACACCTAATCCTGATTCAGACCCAGAATTTACTGCCCATATACGGTTTCTATTCCTCTGTTTGTCTCTTTGCTCATGTGTCCATTAAGATACACCTTGGACATTGGTAACATGCCTGCTTCTACCATCTCCATTGGCAGCGCATTCCAGGCCGGAAGTGCCGGAGTGATTAAATATCAAAAAGGATGATGGTGAAAGGGAAGAGCACAGGATTCCCATGTCCTTACCCTGAGTCACAGGGAGGGACATGGGATGGTCAGTGGCTCAGGAATGGAGTGTGTGGTGGGGTTGAAGATGATGAGAGAGAACCTTTTTCACCCTGTGTGAAAACTTATCCCACACATCTCCCCAGACTTTGTCCCTCTCACCTTCATCCTGTGCCGTCTTGTAGTTGACCATTCCACACTGGGAAAAAGTCTCTGACCATCCACAAAACAAGCTGTTTTAGATATGTGATATGTAAATGTTTCCAACAAAAATACATTCCTTTCATTTGAGAAACAGCAGCAGAAGTGTTCCAAGTCTTGCTAATTCAAGGACTGTATTAGATTAAGTGAAGATGTGGCACCGGGGTTGGCACTGCTACCTCACAGCGCCAACAACCAGATTCATTCCAGCCTTGGGCACTGTCTGTGGAGTTTTAACATTCTCCCCCTGTCTGCATGGGTTTCCTCCAGCTGCTCCTGTTCCCTCCCACAGTCCAAAAAATGTGCAGGTTACATGAATTGGCCATGCTAAATTGCCTGTTAGTGTCCAAGAAATATAGCTTAGGGGGATTACTGCCGTAAATATGTGGGGTTAGGGGAAACCAGGCAACTATTAGTCTGACATTGATAGTATGGAAGATCTTATAATAATCTATAATAAAGGAAGTGATAACAGAACATTTCAAAATTAATGGAAGGATTAGACAGGGTCAACATGGATTTATGAAAGGCTGGCACGCTGACACAGTGGTTAACGTTACTGCACCATCACCAGGGGCCTGGGTTCAATTCCAGCCTTGAGGGACTGGAGTTTCTTCATTCTTCCAGTGTCTGCTCAGACACTGGGAAAACCCAGTGGGTTTCCTCCCACATTCCAAAGATATGCATGGTAGATGGATTAGTCATGGTAAATTTGCCCTTGGCGTCCCAAGATGTATAGGTGAGGTGGATCAGCCCCAGTAAATTTGTGATGTCATGGAAGCGGACCTTGGTAAGATTCTCCGTCAGAATGTCTCGATGGGCTGAAGACGACCTCCTACACTCGGGATTCTATAGTTGGATGATTCACACACAAGAGATTATTAAAGAAAATTGGAGCACATGGGATTGGGTGGAATATCCCAGCATGGATTGAGAACTGGTTAGTGACAGAAACAAGGAGTTGGAATAAATGGGTTATTTTTGGATTGACAGCCTCTAACTAGTGGAGTACGGCAGGGATCAGTGTTTGGGTCTCAGCTATTCACAATCTATATCAATGATATGGATTTGAAGATCAAATATAATATTTCCAAATTTGCAAATAATGGGAAACCATGTGGAAATCTGAATTGTGAGAAGGATGTAATAAATAAACTAACATCAAATATAAAAACTGATAGTAAAAGTTTCTACAAATGTATAAAACAGAAATGAGTGGCTAAAGTCAATGTTGGTCCCTTAGAAGATGAAAAGGGGGATTTAATAATGGGAAACGATGAAATGACTGAGGCCTTAAACCAGTTTTTTGTGTCGGTTTTCACAGTGGAGGACACAGATAGTGTACCAATAATTGATGGTCATGGGACTGGAGGGGGTGAGGACCTTAAAACGATCACTATTACTAAAGAGGTAGTGCTGGGTAGGTTAATGGGACTAAAGGTAGACAAGTCCCCGGGTCCAGATGGAATACATCCCAGGGAACTAAAAGAAACGGCAGAAGTAAAAGCAGATGCATTAGTTGTAATTTATCAAAATTCACTGGACTCTGGAGAGGAACCAGCTGATTGGAAAACAGCTAATGTAACACCACTGTTTAAAAAGGGAGGTAGACTAAAGGCAGATAACTACAGGCCGGTTAGTTTAACACCCATAGTTGGGAAAATGTTGGAATCTGTCATTAAGGAAGAAATAGCAGGACACCTGGAAAAGAATGGTTCAATCAAACAGACACAGCATGGATTCATGAAGGGAAAGTCATGTTTAACTAATTTACTGGAATTTTATGAAGATATAATGAGTGCGGTTGACAGAGGGGAATCGGTGGATGTGGTGTTTTTACATTTCCAGAAGACATTCGATAAGGTGCCTCACAAAAGGTTGCTGCATAAGATAAAGGTACGTGGAGTTGGGGTAAAGTGTTAGCGTAGATTGAGGATTGGCTATCTGACAGGAAGCAGAGAGTTGGAATAAATGGACGCTTTTCTGGTTGGCAGTCAATGACTAGTGGAGTGCTGCAGGGATCGGTGCTGGGGCTTCAACTGTTTTCATAGACGATCTGGAGGAGGGGGCTGAGTGTAGGGTAACAAAATTTGCGCATGATCCAAAGATGAGTGGAAAAGCAAATTGCACGGAGGACGCGGAAAGTCTGCAGAGAGATTTAGATAGGCAGTGATTGGGAAAGGATCTCACAGATGGAGTATCATGTTGGTAAGTGTGAGGTTATCCACTTTGGAAGAAATAATAATAAAATGGGCTATTATTTAAATGGTGAAAAGTTGCAGCATGCTATTGTGCAGAGGGATCTGGGGGGCCTTGTGCATGAATCACAAAAACTCAGTTTGCAGGTGCAACAGATGGTCAAGAAGGCGAATGGGATGTTGGCCTTTATATTGAGGGGGATAGAATACAAAAGCAGGGAGGTCTTGCTGCAACTGTACAGGACACTGGTGAGGCTGCAACTAGAATATTGTGTACAGTTTTAGTCCCGTTATTTGTGAAAGGTTATATTAGATTTGGAGGGAATACAGAGAAGGTTCACCAGGTTGATTCTGGAGATGGGGGTTAGCTTATGAGGAGAGATTGAGTAGATTGGCCCTGTAATCATTGGAGTTTAGAAGGCTGAGGGGAGATCTTGTATAAGATAATGAAGGGGCTAGACAGAGTAGAAGCAGGGAGATTCTTTCCACCTGGAAAGGAAACAAGAATTAGAGGGCACAGCCTCAAAATAAGAGGGAGTCAATTTAGAACAGAGATGAGGAGGAATTTCTTCTCCCAGAGGATAGTAAATCTCTGGAATTCTCTGCCCATTGAAGCAGTGGAGGCTATCTCGTTAAATATGTTTATGTCACAAATAGATTTCTGACCAATAAGAGAATTAATGGTTATGGGGAACAGGCGGGTAAGTGGAACTGAACCACTATCAGATCAGAAATTATCTTATTGAATGGCAGGACAGGCTCAAAGGGCTAGATGGCCTACTCCTGCTCCTATTTCTTATGTTCTTATGTCTCAAGGGGATGTGGAGAGGGTCAGAGAATGGCAAAGGTTTGCCAGCTGGACTACAAGGTGGAAAAATGTGAGGTTATCTAATTCGTAAAAAAGAAACAGACATTAAGACAACTCCAAGATATTTTGATGTCCTTGTTCATGAGGTACGGAAAGTGAAGATGAGAACAGTTAAGATAACAAATGGTCTGTTAGCCTTTATTCTGAGGATTTGAGTTGAGGAAAAAGATGTCTTCCTGTAATTATATGCAGCCTTGCTGAGACCAACCTGGAGAATTGTGGATAGTTTTGATCTCCTGACCGAAGGAAAGATGTACTTGTCATGTAAAGAAGGTTCAATAAAATAGGTCCAGGGACAGATGGGTTGTCCCCTGAGGAACAAAAACACTTTATTCTCAGGCCTTTAAAAGAATGATAGCTGAACTTATTCAAACCTACACTATTTAACAGGGTTCAATAGGGCAGATGTAGAAAGGATATTTCCCCTTGTTGGAGGGTCTGAAACCTGGGACACAGTCTGAGAATAAGGGGCAGTTATTTAGGCTGAGATGAGGGGTATTTGTTTTCCATTAGAATGCTGGTGAATCAAGGAATGCAGGGATAATGTTGGAAATGGTGTTGAAGCAGAGGATCAGCCAGGGTCACATTGAATGATGGAGTGGATTTGAAGGACAGAATGGATGATTCCTGCTCCTGTTTCTCAATGTTCTTATTGCAATAGGAATGGAAGGTAAGAATAAGAAGGTTTTCCTGCAGCTTTACACGACCTTCATTAGAACACAACTGGAATAATGTTATAGTGTTGAGCTCTTTACTTAAAAAAGGATTGAATTGTATCAGAACCAGTTCAGAGAAAGTTCACTTGGCTGATTCCTGGGAGGAAGAGGTTTATTTTGAGGAAAATTTGAGCAGATTAGAGGAATATCTATGTAAGTTCAGAAGATTAAAAAGTGATGACATTGAGGGGATGAGACAGGGTAATTGCTGAGAGGCTGTTTCTTTTTGTCAGAGAGACCAGAACAAGGGGATAGATTTTAAAATGTAATTGTCAGTCCCTTAAGACTGAGATGAAGAAAAATTTATTTTTTAGATGCTCGCTGGTCAGTGGAATTCTTTTCCCTGGAGACTAGTGGAGGCAAAGTCATTGAATATATTCAAGGCTGAGTTAAGAATGATTCTGGGTTGAGAAGTGAATCAAGGGTAACAGAGGAGCAAGCAGGAAAATAATTGTGACTACGATTTAATCAGCCGTGATGGAGTCGACTCGAGGGGCTGAATGGCCTTCTGCTGCTCCTAGTTATTCTGTTCTTATCCCAATCCGTCCTTCAGACTGCTCTCTGTCACTTTTTTGAAAAAGTGACTAAAGAGGTGGATGGGGGTAAGGCGGTTGATGTAGTATATATGGACTTTAGTAAGGCGTTTGATAAGGTGGCCCATGGAAGACTTCTACAGAAAATGCAGATGTGTGGAATAGAGGGTGATTTCGCTAATTGGATTAGGAATTGGCTGGCAGATAGAAGACAGAGGGTGGTGGTTGATGGGAGATATTCATCGTGGAGTTCGGTGACGAGTGGTGTGCCTCAGGAGTCTGTTTTGGGGCCCCTGCTGTTTGTAATTTTTATAAATGATCGGGATGAGGGTATTGAAGGATGGATTAGTAAATTTGCAGATGACACTAAAGTCGGTGGAGTGGTAGATAGTGAAGAGGGGTGTTATAGTTTGCAGAGAGACTTGACAAGTTGCAGAGCTGGGCCGAGAGGTGGCAAATGGAGTTTAATGTGGAAAACTGTGAGGTAATTCACTTTGGCAGGAATAACAAATGTGTAGAGTATAGGGCTAATGGTAGGACTCTTAATAGTGTTGATAAACAGAGGGATCTTGGTGTATATGTGCATAGATCCCTGAAAGTTGGCAATCAAGTCGATAAGGTTGTTAAGAAGGCATATGGAGTCTTAGCTTTTATTGGTAGGGGGATTGAATTTCGGAGCCGCAACGTCAGTTGCAACTGTACAAAACTCTAGTGCGGCCGCACTTGGAGTATTGTGTGCAGTTCTGGTCCCCACATTATAAGAAAGATGTGGAGGCATTGGAGAGGGTACAGAGGAGGTTTACCAGGATGTTGCCTGGTATGGAGGGCAGTTCTTATGAGAAGAGGCTGAGGGATTTGAGGTTGTTTTCGTTGGAAAGAAGGTGGCTAAGAGGAGACCTTATTGAAACATATAAGATGATTAGAGGTTTAGATAGGGTGGACAGTGATAGCCTTTTTCCTAGGATGGAGAAAGCTATCACGAGGGGACACAGCTTTAAATTAAGGGGTGATAGTTATAGGACGGATATCAGAGATAGGTTCTTTACCCAAAGGGTGGTTCAGGAGTGGAATGCCCTGCCTGCAGCAGTTGTAGATGCGCCAAGTTTGGTGGCGTTTAAAGAGGTTAGTTGATAAGTATATGGAAGAGAAGGGAATGGTTTAGTTTGGAGGGGCATTGCTTTTTATATTGGTCGGCACAACATCGAAGGCCGAAGGGCCTGTTCTGTGCTGTAATGTTCTATGTTCTATGTTCTATGCCCAGTGATGGATACACAAGCTCTATGTTTTATCCTCACCAGACACTCTCCTGTGCCCATTCATTAGGCCACCCACTCAACCCATCTCCCCAGCAGTAATTACCCACTCTGTCCCCAGGCCTTCCTGATCCAGCACTTCATCTTCCATTGGTGTAAGGATGGCAAGACCTGGATGTCTCCACTCTTCTTCACTCATTCCCCAATGATGTTTGCTCTCTTTCCAACACACAAATTGTTCCTCACTCATCAACACATGCTCTAGCCCAGTGTTGTCCAACATGTGGACCAAGGTGGGGAATGTGACCCTGGAAGCCCCTCAATGCGGCCCCCGGAGCGAGTTTCCAAAATCTCAGTCACACAGTTCAGTTTGAATGGAAGGATCTGTATGGAGCTGCTCCTCCAACCACACACCGTTTCTTTCCCATGTTTGCTGCTGATAGGTTTTTGCTGCTGGAAATGTGGGAGAGAAACAATTTGTGATTGATGAGGATTAAACTCTAATCATCATCTTTATTTATTCCTCATTATTCTGCTCAGCAAGTTGTTTCTTTTCATATCTCAGTTTAGTTTTCAATTGAAATTTCTGCTGTGCCAAACTTGATCATTCTGAAATTTACTCATCGGCCCCTTGAGTGAGAAAAACATTGCCGTGTGTTTACCCAGTGAATATGTTGGTGAACCCTGCTCTAGTCTATCCTGGTGCCAGCCTAACGGACATGTCTCTGACAGTCAATGCTGCTGCCTTTGCATTGCCAGTGTCTGGCTGGAGATGTTCTTTCTACAATTTCACTCTCATCTTTATTCACATCTCAGACTGTGCTGCACTCACCGTGTCAGAACACATCAGGACATTGATCCTTTTCCACACTGTAACCACGTGTCTGAAACCTGATCACCTCCCAGCAATCTCCATCCAGACTGGCTTGTAATGATGGGATAACCTCCTCCCATCCTGAGGGAACAGGACCTCCCTCCGAGCCGGAGGAGCCCCTCCAGGGAGAAATTAGTGATTGGGGAGCAACCCTTGCTCTGCTTTCTGTCATTTCAGCCCCTCATTCAGTAAGTGGAGCTCCCTCACTGCTCCCTCCAGAGCTGCTGTGTTTGAAAGTCCTGCTGGCTGCCTTTGGAGATGGTGCCAGCATTGCCTGAACCGGGACTGTCCCCTGCCCAGGCTGCCTCAGTGGGCAGCTCCCTCTGCCTGCCAGCCGTTAATTGTCCACCTCTGACAATATCACCTTCGTAACTCTGCTTATCCTGCCCACACGGACACACCACCCATTTCCAATCCCCATGTTGGGAATTCAGAGCTTCTGCTAAAATCACAGCCATTATCTTCACCCTCACCACAAACTGCATTCCCAAACCACTGACCATCCCATGTCCCTCCCGAGCCACTCCGAGTAAGGACATGGGGATCCTGTGATTATGGTCCTGTCCCATCATCACTTTTACCATTTAATCCCTCCTGTAATTCCAGTTTGTCCTTTCTTTGTTTCATCCCCAGCCACCCACCGCTGTCCCTTCAAACCTGTCAATTCACTGCCAGTTCCCAGTTCCAATGGAAGCTCAAACTTTACCCGTTTCTCTCTTCACAAATATTTCCCTAACCTGCTGAACATTTCCAGTTTATTTATATTTCATTTTCAACATTGAGTATTTCCTCATTCTATAGAAATGCAAGTTGTGTTTTTGGAATGTCTCCTACAATACATTATTATTGTTATTAACAGTATTATATAAAACACTGGGGATTGAGCCTGATTCCTGTTATTTCTCTCTCTGATCTCCAGCCTGCATTCGAACGCTCTCACAGATTCTTGTGCTGAGGATCTCGCCTCCGCTCTCTGTACAAAACAGTCACTGAGGTTTCTGAACCTGGGATTAAACTCCTTCACAGATCAATCTGTCCCTGCTCTCTGCCGCCTCATACTGACCTGCAGGAGTCTGAAGAGTATACAGTGAGTGTTTGTGTTAAGTATTTAGTGTAACAATTAAAATATAAATGGATTTAAAATATAAATGGGCCTGAATCTTCCAAGCAGTGGCAATGGTGAGCAGATTGCTGATATGTGTGAAAATTCCCCCAACCTGAAACTGCTGCATATTTCACCCAGAATCTTCAGCACATGACCCGGGAAGAGCAGAGTCCACACACCCTATTTACAGCACAGTGACCCCAGGGAGATCCATCAGAGCAGAGTCAGGGAAGAGAGAGCACACACCCTATTTACAGCACAGTGACCCCGGGGAGCTCCATAAGTGTTAGTTGATTGGGGGAGTGAATGGGTTGGTGTGTCGCTGGGTGAATGGTTAGTCAGGGAGCTGGGGAGAGGCTCAAGGAATTTTTCTGGGTGTTGGGAGAGTGGAGTTGTTGTGTTGGTTTGGATTGGAGGGTTAATGGTTGTGGTGGGGGAATTGGAGTTGGTTAATAGTTTTGAAGAGGGTAGTGGGGTGGTGTTGGTTCTGAGGGAATGAGTTTAAATCAGAGACTTAGTCAAGAATGTATTCAAGAGGCAGCTGGATATAGCACTTGGGGTGAACGGGATCAAAAGTTATGGGGAGAAAGCAGGATGACAGTATTGAGTTGGACGATCAGCCATGATTGTGATGGATGGTGGAGCAGGTTCGAAGGGCTAAATGGCCTCGTCCTGCTCCGATCTTCTCTGTTTCTGTGTCAGGTGAGGAGAGGTTGGCTCAGGATGAAGCCAAGTTGGGAGGGTCAGTCCGATTAGTTTAAGGGCTCATGGAGGTCGCCAGGCTGGAGGTGGGGGGTGGGGATGAGTGGGTCTAAGTCAGATTGTGGGAGGTGTAGTATGGGGGGGATCAGTGGGAAGTGATTGGGGGACTCGGTTTGTGCTATTCAGGTATTAGCCCAGGGGGTGAGCTGTCTAACATTACCTGAGTAACTATCCAGGGAAATTTTGTGGATCTGTCCCAAGTCTCTGACTCTAACTGCAGCAGGGGAATTCCCCAATAGTAGTTCCTACCTCTGGGACAATTCCCAGGTAGATCAGTGTGTCAGGACATCCACAGGGTCCGATGCTCATCTTCAGCTGTGTGTCTGATCTCTGGTGATCCAGAGACCAGAAGATTTATCCCATTAACTCCAGTCTCCTGTTATTTACCCTGTTGTTCAATCTGTTTATTTCCTGTTTCATCTTTAATCTGTTTCAGGCTGGGGGACAATCAGTTCAGTCCAAATGGAAAGAGACAGCTGGAGTCACTGCAGGAATCCAGACCGGGACTGACAGTGACAGTGTGAACATTTCAATCTCTGAACATTGCTGCTCCACCGGTTACAGTGAAATCCTGAATTGTGAAGATCTTCGACAGCTCCTTCCAAACCCTTCATTCCTGCCCCTCTCCCTCCCTATTCCATCAGCCCCTCCGGCCTGGCAGTGATTCCCCTGCTTACCCGGTTTCCCAGCTGGAAAACTGTTGTAGTTTTAATCTCCACATTGAAGGAAAGATTGCTGTAAACCATTGTTTAAACAGCAATGTGTTGTCAATGTTCTCAGTAACAGAGTCTTCACTCTCCTTTCAAAATGGAGCAGCAGAGATCATTCTCCAGAGAGAGGGAAGAGTGTGTGTGATTCTGACAGTAGCCAGCAGAGGACAGATTGGTCAATCTTGTCAGAGTTTCCTCTCTGTCTCTGTGAATGAATTAAAGGCTCCACCAGCCTCTCCTCCAAACCTCTCTCACTATCTGGGGATTAAAGTCACACAATGCCACCATCTGCTGGCGGCTCACACCTACTGCAGGCACTGCTCTTTGTGAGCCTCAGACAAGTTCAGTAAGTCCCATGTCTGCATCTGGGAACCGGTTACTGCAGTGTAAATATTGAACAATATTGACAGGGATTGGAGTTTCCAGCAGGAAGCTCGGCTGGTGAATTAACCCTTTTATCACCAGACACTGTACATGAACTTGGAACAAAGAACCAAACAGGCCCTTCGGCCCAACGAGCCCACGTCGATGTTACCACCTCTACCCGTGATCCCTGTCCATGTTTATAGATCTATGGATTAAAAACCAAATTTGAGACAATTTAGGGAGAATTTGTTTGCCAGTTAGTCTAAGAGCACATCTTTGGGATGTGGGAAGAAACCGGAGCTCCCAGAGAAAACCCAGCCAAGCACGGGGAGAATGCGCAAACTCCCACAGACACAGGCCCAAATCCATGTATCTGCACAGCACAGCGATAGTCACTGAGCTGTCGTGTTGCCCATCAGATGGTCCAGGTCAAGCGTACACTAACAACGTGAAGCACTAGGATACTCTCGAAAAAGATCCAAGAGCAGTCCTCTCACGACCCATCGCGTTTTAGACAACAAGGTGGACCAAAGCACCTGTAGGATAAAAGCAAGTACATCAATATCATCATCTATTTACACACTTCCCAGGGACTCCCAAGGCTCATGATCCCTATTTTAAATCAGTTTTCTATACCCCTCCATTCCATTCTGTTCATGTGCCCATCTAAGTATTTCTTAAATAACTTTACTTGGCAGCGCATTCCATACCCCCACCACCCTCTGTGTGAAAAAACTCCCTCTAGCATCCAAATTATACCTTACCCCCCTCACCCTAAGCCCGTGACCCCTCGTGCTATTTGAGTCCATCCTAGGAAAAAGCTTAACCCTGTTTACTCTATCTATACCCCTCATAATCTTGTACACCTCTATTAGATCTCCTCTAAGTCTACGTCTTTTTAAGGAAAATTTCATCTCTCATAACAATCCCTCCCCCTCTCTCTCTCATATCGCAGAAACTCTACAGCACAGAAAGAGGCCATTCAGCCCATCACCTCTGGACCAACCACAATCCCATCCTGACCTTACCGCCCCCATATCCCTACATATTTACACACTAATCCCTCTAACCTACACATCTCAGGACACTAAGGGGGAATTTTAACGTGGCCAATCAACCTAACCTGCACATCTTTGGAGTGTGGGAGGAAACCAGAGTACCTGGAGAAAACCCACGCAGAAATGGGGAGAATGTGTAAACTCCACACACAGTATGGAATATGATCTCCCTGTGTGTGAATAGAGGGATCTTAGCGTGAGTGTCCATTGATTCCTGAGGGTAACAGGACAGTTCAAGAAGGTAGTTTCGACGAGCAGATGGAATACTTTACTGGCTAATGTATAGAATGCAGTGAGAAGTCCCAATACACCAGGTTAAAGTCCAACAGATTTATTTGGGAGCAAAAGCCACTAGCTTTCAGAGCACCGCTCCTTCATCAGGTGAGTGGGTTTTCAGTTCACAAACAGGCATATAAATGCAAATATAAAAACATATAAAAGTATTTAAAAACAGGACATATAAAGTGTAGACCAGAGTTAGGATGGTGTACACAGCTGTGGTAACCACTGGTGAGGGTCCAGAGAGAATTATCCCTGTGTCTGCGTGGGTTTACTCCGGGTGCTCTGGTTTCCTCCCAGAGTCCAAAGATGTGTAGTTTAGGTTAACTCGCCGTGGTAAATTGTCCCTTAGTTGTCAGGGGGGTTAGCAGGGTAAATATGTGGGGTTACAGGAATAGGTCTGGGTGGGATTATTGTCAATGCAGGCACAATGGGCTGAATGGCCTCCTTCAGCACTGTAGGGATTGTAAATTTACAGAGGAAGTTATCAGTTGTGGCACAGATTTGAAAAGCAGGGAAGTGATGTTGGAGTTATACAGAACTTTGGTGAGGCCACAGCTAGAATACTGTGTGCAGTTCTGGTCGCCACATTATCGGGAGGATGTGATTGTACTGGAGGGGGTACAGAGGAGATTCACTAGGATGCTGCCTGGGATGGAGCGTTCCAGATAGGAAGAGAGGTTGGATAGACTCAGGTTATTTCCGTTGGAGCAGGGAAGAGTGAGGGGTGACCTGATCGAGGTGTACACAATTATTCAAAACGGCAAAAAAGAAAACCAGCAGAAACCCACCAAAATATCCAGAAAATGTCAAAACAACAGCTGAGCAGACACAACAAACATATTTTTAAACAGTTACAAGAAGTGACATTAAAACTGGACACTGGACATATCGTTAACATTGTCACAGCAGTTATTGTTTCAAATGACCATTAAATTGAGTCAGAAATTACCTCTACAACTGGACTTTGCAAATATCAGTGGCACTGAGATTGAATATATTATTAGATCTAATATATTATTTAAAACGGTAAAAGAGAAAACCTGCAGAAATCCATCAAAATATCCATTGACATGGACACAGAAAATATGATTAATGATCACAACTTATGACTTCAATAGGACAAATAAAAATTACATTTTCATTTAAAATTAGCACAGCAAATATTATCTAAAATGACCATAGAACACATTGTCTTAAACGGCCATAGTAATGCTGACAGATAATCTGAATTCAAACACAGCAAATTGCAAGTAAAACATCCCACAAAATATTCGATTGGAATGACATATTAAATGGGCACACACGGATACGCACACAGAGAAACACACACAGACACGTAACTCCTAACCAGCATCTTCATTCTGGACACTGCTGTGATTTAGTTCAGCCAGTATGGAGCAGTGACCCTGACACAGAACAATGTGTCACCCAGAGCAGTATTGTACCTTTTACAGTGAGCTGCTCTCTTCTGCTCCAATAAGGGTGGAATTGGGACTGTACTGGTCTTTCCATTTCTCCCCATCAGCACTAATTGTTTCACTTTGGAGAGGACCCGGGTCTTTTCCAACCAAAGTTCAGTGTCGTCTGCGGGCACAGGTCGGATATCCGGAACATTCATGGTCATTACCGTCTCTTCTGTTTGTAATTTTTATAAATGATCTGGATGAGGGTATTGAAGGATGGATCAGTAAATTTGTGGATGACACCAAAGTCGGTGGAGTGGTAGATAGTGAAGAGGGGTGTTATAGTTTGCAGAGAGACTTGGACAAGTTGCAGAGCTGGGCCGAGAGGTGGCAAATGGAGTTTAATGTGAAAAGTGTGAGGTAATTCACTTTGGCAGGAATAACAAATGTGTAGAGTATAGGGCTAATGGTAGGACTCTTAATAGTGTTGATGAACAGAGGGATTTTGGTGTATGTGTGCATAGATCCCTGAAAGTTGGCAATCAAGTTGATAAGGTTGTTAAGAAGGCATATGGAGTCTTAGCTTTTATGGGTAGGGGGATTGAATTTCGGAGCCGCAACGTCATATTGCAACTGTACAAAACTCTAACTTTAAGAGGTTAGTAGATAAGTTTATGGATGAAAGGGGAATAGTTTAGGTTAGAGGGTCACTGCTTCTTCCTAATTGGTCGGCGCAATATCGAAGGCCGAAGGGCCTGTTCTGCGCTGTAATGTTCTATATTCTATAACACATTTGATTTGACACTCACCGAACCTGGCCAGACCTATATAGTACATGTGGCAATAACAAATCAAATCAAAATGTTAAAAATCCCCCAGCACAATGTCTTAACGTTTCAATTTATTTTACTATATTTCTGTGTAATCAAGTTATATTATCCCAGCTTTTTCCTGTCTGTCTGTGTCGTTAACACAATCGATGATCCCGTCATCCTGGAACACATTCTATTACTGTTCCACAGAGCAGGATCGATCCCCCAGGATCACATTCATCTTTTTCATTCATTATCCTAAATGCCCCACCAATGATTTGTTTTAATCCCGTCCTGCACAGCTTTGTTTAGGGTTCCCCGGCATCTTTCTGACAATTCGAACAGTTCAACATGTTTAAACTCTCAGACCTCTTGCTCTTGTTGGGAATATCAGTGCGGTTTACAAATTCCCAAACACTGATCCCAAATTAAACATCCCCTTTAGAATAGTTCTCTCTCTCTCTATGTTTTGTGTTCTTGCCTTGTATCTCTCTGTATATCTTTGCTTCCCCACCTCCGTCTCCCCCTCCCACCGTCTCCCCCTGTCCCTGTCTTCCCCTCTCTGTCTCTACATTTGTCTCTGGGTCTGAGTGTGTTGTGTGTTTGTGAGTGTGAGTGTACAAGTGAATCTGTGTGTGTCAGTTTTCCCGGTGTGGCCGTGATACCTTCCGATCAAACAGGATAAACATTGGAGAGACAGAAGCAGTGGGAGTTTAAAATGAGCAGAGATTTCCCCGACTGTCTCTACACAATCCAGACAGCAATGTCTCTGACAGTGTCAATGCTGCCAATATTGTCCAACCTCAACACACAGAGTTCCCTTCATGTTACAATATTAATCCATAAATGTTCACCCCCACAACCTGCACATGTCTGCTCAGCCTGTTGTTTCTGAATGTGTTCGTGTTTATCAATATCAATGAGGTTGTTGTTGTTGTTGAATTTGTTGGTGTTTTTCAATGTTGGGGTTGTTGTTGAATTTGTTGGTGTTTTTCAATGTTGGGGTTGTTGTTGATTTTTTCCCCCAGTATTGGAGATGCTGTTTGATTTGTTAATGTTTTTCAATCTTGGGGTTGTTGTTGAATTTACATAGAAAATAGAACAATACAGCATAAACAGGCCCTTCGGCCCACGAGTTGTGCCGATCACATCTACCAATCCACAGACCTATCTATAACCCTCTATCCTATTCTTTTCCATATACTCATCCAGAAGTCTCTTAAAAGACCCCAGTGAGTTTGCCTCAACAACCTCCGACGGCAGCCGATTCCATTCACTCACCACCCTCTGAGTGAAAATCCTACCCCTGACATCTCCTTTGTATTTGCTTCCCTGCACCTTAAATCTGTGTCCTCTCGTATTGACCATTTCCGCTCGGGGAAATAGTCTCTGAGACTCCACCCTATCTATTCCTCTCAACATTTTATAAACCTCTATCAGGTCGCCTCTCAACCTACGTGTCTCCAGTGAGAAGAGTCCCAGCTCCCTCAACCTATCTTCATAAGGCCTGCCTCCCAATCCAGGCAGCATCCTTGTAAATCTCCTCTGAACCCTCTCAATAGCCTCTACATCCTTCCTATAATGAGGTGACCAGAACTGCACACAATACTCCAACTGGGGTCTGACAAGAGTCTTACAGAGCTGCATCATTACCTCCTGACTCCTAAACTCTATTTCTCGATTAATGAAGGCCAGTACACCGTACGCTTTCTTGACCACTTCCTCCACCTGCGAGGCTGATTTAAGAGTCCTATGGACCCGGACCCCGAGATCCTTCTGCTCTACAACACAGCTAAGACTCCTACCCCTTATGTTGTACTCCTTCCTCCCATTATTCCTGCCAAAATGGACCACTACACATTTATCCACGTTGAAGTCCATCTGCCACTTCTCCGCCCAGTCTTGCATCCTGTCTATGTCCCGCTGCAACTTTTGACATCCCTCCAGACCATCCACAACACCACCGGCCTTTGTATCGTCGGCGAACTTGCTAACCCATCCCTTCACTTCCTCATCCAGGTCATTTATGAAAATGACAAACAGCAGGGGTCCCAGAACAGATCCCTGGGGCACTCCACTGGTTACCAACCTCCATGCAGAACAAGACCCATCCACAACCACCCTCTGCCTTCTGCAGGCAAGCCAGTTCTGGATCCATGAGGCCAAAGCCCCTTGGATCCCATGCCCTCTCACCTTCTCCAGAATTTGTTAGTGTTTTTCAATGTTGAGGTTTTTATTGAATTTATTCGTGTTTTTCAATGTTGGGATTGTTGTTGAATTCTTTTCTGAATATTGGAGACGCTGTTTGATTTGTTAATGTTTTTAAATATTGAGGTTGTTGTTGAATTTGTTCGTGTTTTTCAATGTCTGGTTTCTTTGTTGAATTTGTTCGTGTTTTTTGATGTTGGGCTTTTGTTGAATTTGTTGATGTTTTTCAATGTTGGGGTTGAATGAGGTGTTTTAGAGACCAGAACACTTCATTTGCCTGACAATGGCCATACAGCCGAAAGCTTATGAGTTTACTATCAAATAAATCGGTGGGATTTAAACCTGGTGTTGTCAGACCTCTTACTGTGTTTACCTCAGTCCTCTGGTACCCTCCCAGTACATCATGGCAGAGAGGGGACCAGAGGACTGGGAAGTAGCGAATGTAACATCACTGTTTAAGAAGGGAGGGAGGCAGCAAGCAGGAAATTATAGGCCGGTCATTGGCAAGATTTTAAAGGCCATTATTGAAGATGAGATTACAGAGTAATTGGAAATGAACGAGAATGTAGGACTGAATCAGCACTGCTTTGTCAAGGGGAGCTCACGTCTGCTAAATCTGTTAGAGTATTTTGAGAAAGTAATGAGAAACTAGATGAAGGAGAACCAATAGATGTGATTTATTGAGATGTCCAGAAGGCCTTAGACAAGGCGCCATGTCCCAGACTGTTTCATAAATGAAGTGCCCATGGTGATGAGGGTAAGATCCTGGCGTGGATAGAGGATTGGCAGAAGGCAGGGAGTGGGGATAATTTTTTCCCCTCAGGATAGCAGCCAGTGATTAGTGCTGTGTCTCAGGGATCGGTGCTGGGACCACAGATTTTCACAATAGACATTAGCGATTTGGAAGAACGAAATGAAGGCTCTGTTGCTAAGTGTGCAGATGATACAAAAAATACGTCAAGGGCCAGGTAGTATTTAGGAAGCAGGGGGGCTGCAGAAGGACTTGGACAGTTTGGGAGAGTGGGCAAAGAAGTGGCAGATGGAATACAGTGAGATTAATTGAGAGGTTCTTCACTTTGGAAGGAGGAATGGAGGCAATAGAATATTTTCGATATGAAGGAATGCTTAAGAAAGCAGAACCACAAAGGAATTTGGGAGTCATTGTTCAAGATTCTCTTAAAGTTAACACACAGATTCATTCGGTAACTGGGAAGGGAAACTCAATGTGAGCATTCATGTCGAGGGAGCTGGAATACACGAGCAGAGCTGTACTTCTGAAGCTGTATAAGGCTCTGGTCAAATCCCATTTGGAGAATTGTGAGCAGTTTTGGGCCCAGTAACTAAGGAAGGATGTTCTGGCCTTGGAAAGGCTCCACAGGAGATTTACAAGAATGATCCCGGGAATGAAGAGCTTGTCGTATGAGGAACATTTGAGGTCTCCGGGTCTGTGCTCACTAGAGTTTAAAAGCTGAGGGGGGAGGGGGATCTTATTGAAACTTACAGGATTCTGCAAGCCTGGAGTGGATGGGGAGAGGATTTACATAGAACATAGAACATTACGGCACAGAACAGGCCCTTCGGCCTTTGATGTTGCGCCGATCAATATAAAAAGCAATGACCCTCCAAACTGAACCATTCCCTTCTCTTCCATATACTTATCAACTAACCTCTTAAACGCCACCAAACTTGGCGCATCTACAACTGCTGCAGGCAGGGCATTACACTCCCGAACCACCCTTTGGGTAAAGAACCTACCTCTGATATCCGTCCTATAACTATCACCCCTTAATTTAAAGCTGTGTCCCCTCGTGCTAGCAAATGATGTTTCCAGGAGAGGGAAAAACTGGAACCAGAGAAGCACAACCTCAGACTAAAGGAACGATCCTTTAAAACAGAGATGAGGAGGAATTTCTTCAGCCAGAGAGTGGGGAATCCGTGGAACTCCTGCCCACAGAAGGCTGTGGGGGTGAGGTTATTGAGGGAATTTAAGATAGAGACAGATAGGGTCCTGATTAATAGGGGGATCGGGGTTTATGGGGAAAAAGGCAGGAGAATGGGGATGAGAAAAATATCAGCTGTGATTGAATAACAGAGCAGAATTGAGGGCTGAGTGGCTTAATTCTGCTTATTTCTCATGGTCTGTTATTGTACGGGGAATGAGGGATATAAATGGCCTTATTGAGCATTTGGAATATTTTCAGAGTGCAGGGATTTTGAGCTAGTATTTTGGGATAGTGTTTTGGGGAATGCTTTGGGTGGAATGGGGATAGACTGTTTGGGTGAGGGAGAGGGGGGAGTGATCTCCCCGGTTACAAATCCTCTCGGATTTACACACGCCTTCAAAGTACCATCAAGTGCACAGCCTCACCCAGTTCAGAACATCTCCAGATACATATCCCACACCAAAATCACTCAATCAACACAAAGAACAAACAAAGAACAAAGAGTAACACAGCATGGGAAACAGGCCCTTCGGCCCAACGAGCCTACACCGCCGTCCTTGTCTTTAGGCTATGCCTATTGTTGAAGGACGTATCCTTGTCTTTAGGCTATGCCTATTGTTGAAGATTCCCATATAGGGACCAATATAGGGACAATTTGTTACCCAATCAGCCTAAGAGCACATGTTTGGGATGTGGGAGGAAACCAGAGCACCCGGAGGAAACCCACGCAACCACGGGGAGAACGTGCAAACTCCCGCAGACACAGGCCCAAATCCATGTGTCAGCACAGCAACAGCGATAGTCTCTGAGCTGTCATGTTGCCCATCAGATGGTCAGTTTAAGCATACACTGACGACGTGAAGCACTAGGCAACTCCTGAAGTAACCTCCAAGAGCAGCTCTCGCACGACATGCCGCATGCATGCCCCTTGTTGGTCAACAAGGTGGACCGAATTGCCTGCAGAAACAAATAAGACTTAATTAAACATGCTAAAAAAAAACTAAGACATTCCCGAGATGAAACTAAAAGATAGTCTACTACTATTTGGTCCTCCCGATATTCAAACAGTCCTGCTATATCCCTCTATCTGCAGACCGCTCATGTGGCTGTCCAAGAGACCCTTAAACAACCCTAGCGTGCCTGCTCCCACCACCTTACTCGGCAGTGCGTTCCACACCCCCACTACCCTTTGTGTGAAAAACTGCCCTCTAATATTCGTCTTATACATAGCCCCCCCTCACCCTGAGCCCATGACCCCTCGTTCTATCCATTTCTAACGGTGGAAAAAGCTTACCACCATTTACTCTATCTATACCCCTCATAATCTTATATACCTCTAAAAGGTCCCCTCTCAGCTGACGTCTTTCAAGGGAAAACAACCCCAGTGTTTTCAATCTTTCCTTGTAAGACAGCCCTTCCATACCAGGCAGCATCCTGGTAAATCTCCTTTGCACTCTCTCCAGGGCCTCTACATCCTTCCTGTAGTACGGCGACCAGAACTGGACGCAGTACTCCAGATGAGGCCTAACCAACGTTCTATACACCTGCAACATCAGACTCCTACTCTTGTATTCTATACCCCTTCCTATGAAGGCTAACATACCATCCGCTTTTTTTACCACATTCTCCACCTGTACTGACACCTTCAGAGACCTGTGAACTTGCACCCCCAGGTCTCTCTGCATCTCTATATTCCGGATAGTTTTACCTTTTATCCTATAACTCCCCTCTACATTATTCCGGCCAAAATGCATCACCTCGCATTTATCCGGATTAAATTCCATTTGCCATCTATCTGCCCAATCTACCAGCCTATCTATGTCATGTTGTATGGCCAGGCACTGCTCCTCAGTACCCGCCAATCCAATCATCTTAGTGTCATCAGCAAATTTGCTGATCACACCACCTACCCCCTCTTCCAAGTCATTTATATACACCACAAATAGAAGAGGTCCTAGTACAGAGCCCTGTGGCACAGCACTAGTGACAGACCTTCAGTTGGAAAAACAGCCTTCCACTACTACCCGCTGTCTCCTCCTCCCAAGCTAGTTCTCAACGCATCTACATACCTGGCCCTGTATCCCATGCACCTTCACCTTATCTATCAGCCTATGATGAGGGACCTTATCAAACGCCTTACTGAAATCCATATAGACGACATCAATGGCTTGCCTTCATCAACCGTTTTTGTCACCTCCTCAAAAAATTCCACTAGATTCGTAAGGCACGACCTCCCCTTAACGAAGCCATGCTGCGTATCCCTGATCAGGTCGCAGCGCTCCAGATGCTCATACATCCTGTCCCTGAGGATCCTCTCCATTAGCTTACCTATAACTGAAGTCAAGCTCACCGGCCTATAGTTCCCTGGGTTATCCCTCTGACCTTTTTAAACAACGGTACTACATTTGCAATCCTCCAGTCCTCTGGGACCTCCCCTGAGTCCAAAGAGGAGACAAAGATTTGCGTCAGAGGCCCAGCAATGTCATCTCTCACCTCCCTTAGCAGCCTGGGATAAATACCATCAGGCCCCGGAGGTTTATAAGTCTTTATGCTACCTAAAAGCCCCAACACTTCGTCCCTCGTAATGATTATTTCCTCTAACGGGTCCTCAAATTCCTCAAAGCCGGCATCAGACATCAGGCCCCTCTCCCGCGTGAATACCGATGCAAAGTATTCATTCAGGATCTCCCCCATTCCCTCAGGCTCTAAACATAGTTCCATGTCCAATCAATCAACAGCTTCAGGCCCAATCAGATTCACAATTTTAGAAGCATTGAAATATAGGGCAAGCAGGAGCAGGCCATTTAGCCCTTCGAACCTCTCCAACATTCACTTTGATCATGGCAGACCATCAACTTCAATATCCTGATCATCCCTTCCTCCATATCAAAGAATAAAGAACAGCACAGCCCAGGAAACAGGCCCTTCGGCCCAACGAGCCCGTGCTACCATTTTAACATTGTGACTGTTCTCTTTTACCAATGACCTTTGTCTGCGCCTATTGGATTCCACAATAAAGGAATTATAACCAGATTGAGGGACGCCTAATTTAGGGACAAATTGTTAACACCAAGCAGCCTAAGAGCACGTTTTTTGGAAGTGGGAGGAAACCGGAGCACCCAGAGAAAACCCTCGCAAGCACGGGGAGAATGTGCAAACTGCCACAGACACTGACCCAAATCCGTGTAACTGCACAGCATAGCGATAGTCACTGAGCTGTCGTGTTGCCCATCAGTTGGTCGAATTTAAGCGTACACTAACGACGTGAAGCACTCGGCAACTCTCGAAGCAACACCCAAGAGCAGCCCTCACCACGACCCATTGCGTGTATGCCCCTGGTTGGACAACAAGGCGAACCCAATCGCCTGTGGATTTAAAAGGAAGACATTAATAAACACACACAACTTAAACAGACATTCCCGGAATCCCCAGAAGCTCAAACCTCAAATATCCCGTCATTACTTTAGCCCCAAGAGCTACATATAATTTCTTTCTGAAATCACTGAAAACTTTGGCCTCAGCTACTTTCGATGGTCGTGAAGTCCAAATATTATCCGGGTGAAGAAATTTCACCCAATTAGTGTCTTCCACCATGAAGACTGATGTAAAGTAAGTATTCAGTTCCTCTGCTTTAGAACGGAGTTGAGGAGGATCTTCTTCACTCAAAGGGTGGTGAGTCTCTGGAATTCTCCACCCGTTGAAGTGATGGAGGCTCCCTCGCTGAATATATTTAAGTATTAAGATAGGTTTCTGATAGACAGGGAAATTAAGGGTTATGGGGAGAAAGCGGGGAAGTGAAATTCAGGCTGGAACGGCCTTTTGGTTTCCCCCTTCTCCACTCGCTGATCCAGTTTATTCAGGACTGGGTAATTCTGATTCACAGCCCAATATTATCGGCAGACACTGGGAAAGTTTTGAAAAATTTCATGATTCCATTGGGTGTAAAACAAGTGTCTATAAATCGTCACCAATTCAAGGCATCTGCCCGAGTGACTCGGCCTCTTGAGGGGTGTTCCAATCGATAATGGTTGGCATAAAACCCACAGCTGGAATTGGGTCAATGCTATGGGCTGCCCCACCATGCAGGCACTTCTGAAATTTCTTTGCCCAAAGTATCTCCATCGACGAGGTGTCACCATGGTTTGGACTCATAACACCAGATACCAGGGTTGAGTTCCTGGCTTGGGTCATTGTCTGTGCAGAGCCTGTACATTCTTCCCGTGGAGCAGGCAGAGTGATTTTGGAGAGGAGAGCTGGAAGGTAAGCTCAGTTTTTGATGTTTAACCTAATTTTTTCAGAGCTTTTCGCAGAGCAGCAGGAAACCGGAAATCGGCTTTGGGGAGCCTGGGGTAATTTTGTTTCACCCGATAAATTTGAACAGTGAGCAAACCTGAGACACTGCACACTGTCTCCAGCCTCCCTCCTCCAACCTAAAGAAAAACATTCAGTGTTGAGAAAGGGTCAGATTTTCCTTTCTAACTCTTGTTGGGAGTTTGGGTGGAGAGGATGGCACTTTGGGCAGTTCCCTGCTCCTCCAGCAGAATGTGGAGGTAAGGGGACACCACGAGTGACCCTGCTGAGTTCACCTGTGGGAGGTGTACCCACCTCCAGCTCCTCACAAAGCGCCTGAGGGAATTGGAGCTGGAACTGGATGAACTTTGGATCATTCGGGAGGCAGAGGGGGTGATGGATAACAGTTATCAGGAAGTGATAAGACCTAAAAATGAAGCTAGCTGGCTGACAGTCAGGAGAGGGGAAGAAGCAGTCAGTGCAGAGATCCCTGTGTTTGTTCTCCTCCAAAATAAATATGTTTTGGTTGTGGGGGGGGGGTACGCAGAGATGACCTACCAGGGGTAAGCCATGGTGAACAGATCTCTCGCATAGAATCGGCTCTCTGGCTTAGAAGGGAAAGGGGGCGAATAGGAGAGCAACAGTGCTGGGAACTCAATAGCTTGAGGCAAAGGCAGAAGGTTCTGTGGTTGTGAATGAGACTCCAGGATGGTATCTGCCTCTCTGGTGTCAGGGTCCTGGATGTCTCTGAGCGGGTAGAAAGCATCTTTAACAAGAAGGATAATCAGACAGGCGTCATTGTCCACAGTGGAACAAATGATGTTGGCAGAATGAGCAGGGAGGTCCTGCAAGAGACATTTAGGGAGATAGGTAGAAGGGGAATTAACAGGGTCTCAAGAGTAGCAATCTCTGGATTACTCCCTGTGACGTATTAGGGAGGCTCGGAACAGGGAGATTGTCAGTTGGACCTGTGGCTAAAGAACTGGTGCAGGAGGGAGAGTTTCAGATTCCTGGCTCACTGGAAACACTTCCCGGGAGCATGGGATCTGTACGAGAAGGATGGGTTACTCTTGAACTGGAGAGACACCAATATCCTGACTGGGAGGTTTACATGTGTGGTTCGGGTGGGTTTAAACTAATGTGGCAGGGGGCTGGGAATCAGAACAATAGGCCAGGAAGCGTAGAGACTGGGGATGAGCATGGGGCCAAGACAAGGCTACCTAAGAGGAAGATAAATCTCGGGAAGGATGAACTCAGTGGGCCTGGAGATCTGGAGGGCATCTGCAAGGAGTGTAACAGGCAAGATAGATGAACTTAGAGCCTTAATGCAAGCATGGAACTTGGATGTGGTTTCATTGACAGAGACTTGGTAAAAAGAGCAGGACTGACAGCTGAATATTCCAGGGTATAAGTATTTTGGGTGAGACAGCGGAGGGGCTAGAAGAGGTGGGGGAGCAGCAATACTGGTCAGCAGTGCTACAGAGGGTGGACAATTTGGAAAGATCATGTAATCAGACACTGTGGATAGAGCTCTGAAACAGGAAGGGCACAGTCACTACGCAGGGGGTATATACTACAGACCTCCCAACAGCCCACGGGAAGCTGAAGAACAAATATGTAAGGAGATTGTGGACAGGTGTACAAAAAGTAGAGTTGTTGTGGTGGGAGAACTTTAATTTCCCTTGTAATTATAGACTGGAAATCCCTTAGGGTGGGGGGTCAGAACGGGGAGGAATTTATAAAATATGCCCAGGAAGGTTCTTTGAAACAATATGTTGAGAGTCCAACAGAGAGGGAGCTATACGGGACCTAGTACTGGGGAATGAGCCTGGTCAGGTCATCAAAGTTTCAGTGGGGGAACATGTGGCAAATAGTGACCACAATTCTGTAAATGTTCGGATAGTCATGGAAAAGGGTAGAGTGTTGTCCAATGGGTGAGGTGTTGAATTGGGGGAAGGTTAACTACAGCCGGATTGAGCAGGATTTGGTGGCTGTTGATTGGGAGAGGCTGA
Source organism: Sphyrna mokarran (assembly GCA_024679065.1). NCBI lineage: Eukaryota > Metazoa > Chordata > Chondrichthyes > Carcharhiniformes > Carcharhinidae > Sphyrna > Sphyrna mokarran. Next base: position 337,919 of record JAGIQG010000031.1, read on the forward strand.
GGGTCTCTGTAAAGGGACTTCTAGTGTTGTGATATGGTTTGGAAGAAGATGTAGCTGGTCTGATTAGTAAGTTTGTAGTAAGTTTGCAGGCACACAAAGATTGCTGGAGTTGTGGATCGTGATGAACGTTGTCAGAGGATATAGGCTGGAAAATTGGGTGAAAATAGCAGATGGAATTTAATCCAGATAAATGCGAAATGATGCATTTTGGTAAATCTAATGCAAGGGAATGATACAATAAATAGCAGAACCATCAGGAGTGTAGGCACACAGAGGGATGTGGGAGTGCAAGTCCACAGAGCCTTAAAGCTGGCAGCACTGATGGAAAAAGTGGTGAAGAAGGCTTATGACATGCTTGCCTTTATTGGTCAGGGTGTAGAGTGTAAAAGTTGCATATGATGTTGCAGATATATAGAACTTTGTTTCGGCCCCATTTGGAAGACTGTGTCTAGTTCTGGTCGCCACACTACCTTTGGAGAGAGCTCACAAGACGTTTATTAGGATGCTGCCTGGTATGGAGGGCATTAGTTATGAGGTGAGATTGAGTAAATGAGGGTTTTTCTCCCTGGAAAAAGGGAGGTTGAGGGGCGACCTAATAGAATTTTATAAAATTATGAAGGGCATAGACAGGGTGAACAGCTAGAAGCCTTTTCCCAGGTCAGAACTGAAAAACACAAGGCTTCATAAGGTCATGGTAAGGGGAGGGTAATGTTCGATACAGATATGTGGGAGATTTGTTTTACACAGTGGGTGCTGGAGGCTTGGAATTCACTACCAAGCAACGTGGTTGAGGCAGACACACTGGGATCATTTAAGACTAATCTAGATAGCCACATGAACAGGGTGGGAATAGAGGTATACAAACGGATGGTCTAGTTGGGAACATATGATCGGTTCTTGTGCTGTATTATTCTTTGTTTCTCTCTGTATCTGTGTGGGTTTCCTCGACTTCGGATTATTCCCACAGTCTGATAGACGAGCTGGTTAGGTGATTTGGCCATGCTAAAGCCTCCCTCAGTGTACCGGAAAAGACACCAATGTTTGGTGACAAGGCAATTTCCACAGTAATTTTATTGCATTGTTAATGTAAGCCTTTGATATTTTATAAATGTTAAACTTTCTCTGATTATGAATTGTTGAAAGTTTCTGGGAATCCTCATCAAGCTGTAAGTGAACGTGGATAATTGGAAACAAGAATCCTCCTGCCAGTTTAACTCCTCAATCCAAGGGATTGGATATTTATCCAGCTGTGAGAAATAGTTTACTGTTTGTTTAATATTTCCCAGTATAAAGTATTTGTATTCATTCTTGGGACCTGACTGTCACTGACCGACCAGCATTTATTGCCCATCCCTAGTTGCCCTTGTTCAGAGGGCACATGGCTGTGACCCTGGAGTCACGATTAGGCCTGACTAAATAAGGAAAACAGGTTTACTCCCTTGGTACATTGGTGAACTGGATGTTACTTTTCCTGAAAATTGACAATGGTTTTATGATCATCACCATATTCTGAATTCCAGATATATTTATTCAAATTCCACCATCTCCCGTGATGGGTTTGGAACCTGGGTGGCCAGAACATTTGCTGAGTTTCTGTATGAACAGTTGAGAGATAAGACCATCAGTCCATCACATCCACAGCCTGAGTTCTGATAACCCAGACACATCATATTATATATGTCTGCAGTGTTTCCGGATTAGACAGCATTAACTCCCTCAATCAGGGAGCTCATATTCCAGTAAACCCACCTGTTGGTTCTTGTTAAAGTCATTATGTATGTCTATCTGTCTCTTTCTGTGCCTCTCTCTCAATGTCTCTCTGTTTACTTCTTTCTCCTTCTGTCTCTCTGCCTCTCCCTCTTTCTACCCTCTTTCTCTGCCTCAGCTGTGGCCTCTCAGTCTCACTCTCCTTCTCCCAGTTTGCCTCAACCTCATTTTCACTTCTGTCTCTGTTCTCCTTTAATTCTCTCTCTCTCTCCCGCTCTCTCTACCTCGCTCTGTCTTTTGATTTTTTTGTGTCCATTGTACTCGTTCAATCTCACTCTTTCCCATTCTCTATATCTCAGTACCTCCATTTCCTAAGCCTACATTTTTGCCTCCCTTTCCCACTTAGTCTCCCTATCCATCTCTTATTCCATCCTCCCATTTCCTTCCTGTCTCCCTTTTTCAATCCCTACCCAACTCCCTTGCAATTTTACCCACCCTCTAACCCTGTCTCTCTCACTGTTTGAGGATCTTTATCTGCTCTGTCTTTTCTCTCTGACTTTCTCTCTCTGTCCCTCAGGCTCTGGTTTTCTTTTCCTGTATCTGTCAGAAACCATTTCAGATTTTGTCTCTCTGTCTCTTTGTGCCCTCCTCTCTCTCTCTGTCACTCTTTCTATCTCCGTGAGGCTCTTTGTTATTTACAGTTTGAATGTCTAATAGGAAGAGTCAGGGGTCTGGTGTTTGCCATTACTTCTTGGGCGAAATAACTTGAAAAATTGAAGTAAGGAAATATTTCAGTAAATTCTTTAACTGCTGTCTGAATTGAATCTGCGTTACAGCATAAATGGCAGTGTTTGTGCAGCAACCCAAGAGTTGCAGCATGAAGCCCAATTCCAGCACATAATAATCTATCCATCCCAAATAATAGCCCAAATCAAATAGCCGAATGCATATAAAATAAACCATCAATGCTGACCATAAGATGATGAAATTGGCTGATATAACAAACAGTAAAACAACAGATTTCCTTCGACTGTCCATCTCTGAGTCTCTGGAATTCTCTGCACTGCTGTGAGCCCGGAGTCTTTTGCGGGCTCTGCTGCTCACTAGAATGTGTCTGACAGTAAAAGCATTGAGCAGCAGAATCAGGGCAAATGGGACAAACGGGGTGAGAATGTAGTGGAGGAATTCAATTATTCCCCAGACCAGAGATAGCCTAACATCCAATGTGACATCACAAAACCAATGATTTATCCCTGGCTCATATTCATTTGAAAACAGAAAATACCAGAAAATGTTTTTTAAACAGCTTAGCACTGCCACTGTTCCCAGAACCACAGTCGCTGATTTCTCACTGCAATATTTACTTTTCAGCTTGGAGCAGCAAATGGCCACAAATCGATCAAAGGTGAAAGTGACGGTGAACCAAACAGAACAGTCAGTGGCTGCATAAAGCAGGACGGCGTGGATGTTACACACGGGGAGTGAGTGCAGAAATTCAAACTGTTTCCAATAAACAGCGGGAATGTGTCTCAATGTGAGGTCGAGGATAATGACCAGCAGATCCCCCAGCGACATGGCCACCAGGTAATGAGTGACACATTTAGACAGACCACAGTTTCTCTTCGTCAGAGTCACAATGGTGATTATGTTCACTGTCAGGAAGGGAAATAAAGAATAAAATTAGACATGGTCCATGGAAAGAAGTTACCATTTAGACTGAGGATGGGTTGAAATATAGAAAAAAAGATAATGTGCACACATTAAATCACTTATTTTTTTAAATCCAGTATATCTTTTTCAGTGTGAGAGCAAAGAGGAGCATCCAGAGGAAATCCACACAAACACAGGGAGGAGGTCGACACAGACAGGGATCGTGATGTTGTGAGTCAGCAGTGCTAACCACTGGGTCACCGTGCTGCTCTATGGTGGCAACACATTGATATACATCTGGGAAAGAACATTCCAGGGAGTCCACAGCATTGTCCCTCACTCAGCTGTAAGTAAATAGTCCCTCACCATGTTGAGGATTTGGAGGGTAAGAAGGCTGAGGCAGTAAACACTGTCAGAACATTGAGGCTGCAGTCCTGTCAGTGGTAATCTGTTGTCTCTCAGACAGCTCACTGACAATCCCCGCAGCAGAGCTGGTACCAAACATTGCTGGTTTCACCCTTTCCTCTGGATAATACTAACAGTTGGCAGAGAGAGATAGAACATAGAACATAGAACAATACAGCACAGAACAGGCCCTTCGGCCTTCGATGTTGTGCCGACCAAAATAAAAAGCAATGCCCCTCCAAACTAAAACATTCCCTTCTCTTCCATATACTTATCAATTAACCTCTTAAACGCCACCAAACTTGGCGCATCCACAACAGCTGCAGGCAGGGCATTCCACTCCCTAATCACTCTTTGAGTAAAGAACCTACCTCTGATATCCGTCCTATAACTCATACCCCTTAATTTAAAACTGTGTCCCCTTGTGCTAGCTTTCTCCATCCTAGGAAAAAGGCTACCACTGTCCACCCTATCTAAACCTCTAATCATCTTATATGCTTCAATAAGATCCCCTCTTAGCCGCCTCCTTTCTAACGAAAACAACCTCAAATCCTTCAACCTCTCTTCATAGACCTGCCCTCCATACCAGGCAACATCCTGGTAAACCTCCTCTGTACCTCTCCAATGCCTCCACATCTTTCTTATAATGTGGGGACCAGAACTGCACACAATACTCCAAGTGCGGCCGCACTAGAGTTTTGTACAGCTGCAACATGATGCTGCGGCTCCTAAATTCAATCCCCAATCCCAAGATCCTGCGCCTCGACAGCTGAGAATCTGTATAATGTTTACACAGGGCTGCAGCCAGGAGAGGAAACCACAGTATTGTGGCCCCTGTTAGCACAACACAGGAAGAAACAGTAATTCACACTCGATTGACACAGAACACAAGATAGCCAATTTTTGCGCACATGAGGATGGCCTCAATTGGAATCTTGGGTTTATGTCACACTTTCTGTAACACCAGGACTTGCAAAATGTCATTAATTTTCCTGACTGGGGACAATACACATCTCTTTAACCTGTGTTTAACCGTCTTTCCACTCACATACTTTTAAGGCTTGATTACCTGTAGAGACTCGCATTCCAATCATTATCTGTAAATTGAGTTTGTGCCTTTATATGCCCTGTTTGTGAACATGTTCTCACTCACCTGAAGAAGGAGCTTGAGGCTCCATAATCTAGTGCTGCCAAATAAACCTGTTGGACTTTAACCTGGTGTGGTGTGACTTCTTACTGTGCTTATCCCAGTACAACACCAGCACATCACAGAACACAAATACCAGGGTTACTTCAACAGTGGGAGAAATCGATTGTCCATATTGCCCAGTAAGTTTGCTGCTATCCCACTATGGCCCACTGGAGCATTGAAGCTCAATGAGTCCTCTCTCGGCAGGAAGGTTGCTCATCTAAACACCAGACAAGGAATACTCAAACCAAGGCCGATACAGGATAAGCCATGCAGCCTGCCTTAATGACTGTCACTCAGTGACACTGATATCCAATATTAGGAAATGCATCAAAAGGATGCATCAACAACACTTCCCCCACAATATTCCCTGTGGAGATGCTTCACAAGGCTCCACCCCTTACTGTATTCCTGATATGCCGATGACTGTGTGGCCAAATTCCTCTTCAATTCAATTTCCAAGATTATTGATGACACCACTAATGGGTCGGGTCTCAAACAATGATGAGACCGAGAACAGGGAAGAGACAGAGAATCTGGTGAACTAGTGCGACAGCATTAATAACTTCCTCAATGTCAACAAAACAGAGAGTCATCGACTTCTGAAAGCAGAGTGGAGAACATGTCCCTTTCTATAACAATGAGATGAAGTTGAAATGTTCAACAGCTTCAAGTTTCTCGGGGTCCAAATCATCAACAATTTGTCCTGCTCCCTCCATGGTAATTCAAAAATCCTCCAACAACTCTACTTTCTCAGAGGTCTGAAGACATTTGGTCTGTGCTGATGTGTGCTATTGCAGACCAGAACACTGCATTTGCCTGAAGAAGACACAGGAGTCGAAAGCTCGCTTTTTTACTATCAAATAAATCGGTTGGATTATAAATTGGTGTTGCTAAATTCTTACTGACATTTGGAATGTCAGCTATGATTCTCACCAACTTTTACTGATGCACCACAGAAACCATCCTTTCCGGTTGTATCACAGCTTGGTATTTCTCCAGCTCTGTCCAAGATTACATGAAAATTCAAAGCCTAGTGAATGAAGCCCAGTCCACCACTAAACCATCCTCCCACCAATTGAAAGCGTTAAACTTCCTGCTGCCTTTGAAAAACAGCCAGTCTAATTAACTACATACACACACACACACACGATGGACGTAAACTCTTCCACCTTGTTCCATCATTGAGAGCAAAAAAGATACCAAGTCTGAGGACATGTCTTATAGAATCATAGAAATATACCAATGCAAAAGGAGGCCATCCGACCCATCGAATTTGAACTGACAACAATTCCGACCAGCCCCTATCTCCTAACTCCTGCACACACACCCTGTATATGTTTGTGTGTGCAAGTCTGTGTCCAGTGGGGTTCCACAGGAATTGATGCTGGGTCCCTTGCTGTTTGGACTGCACATTGACAGTCTACACAGGAATGTCTGAGGTAGATCAGTAAGTTCACAGATGAAATAAAAATTGGTGATGAGGTAAACATTGAGGAGGAAAGCTTTAGATTACAGGAATCATAGAAACCAACGGTGCTGAAGGAGGCCGGTTGGCCCATCGAGACAATGCCAACCACAATCCCACCCAGGCCCTATCCCCATAATCCCACGTATTTATCCTAGCGAGTCTCCCTGACACTAATGGAAATTTAGCTTGGCCAATCTAACTAAACTGGATGTCCTTGGAATGTGGGAGGAATCTGGAGCTCCCGAAGGAAACCCACGTGGACACAAGGAAAATGTACAAAATCCACACAGAGAGTGACCCAAGCCAGGAATTGAACACGTGTCCTTGGCACAGCACCGCTAACACTGTATTCACGTGTGAAGAAACTAACAGGCTGGTCAGATGGGCAAATGGATTTTAAACCTGTAAAACGTGAGGCAATGCATTTGGGTGGACTGACAGGACAAGGAAAAACAGAATGAAGAGTAGAATGTGAGGAAGTGAAGAGAACCAGAATGAATGTGGGCTGAATATATGAGAATCCCTGAAGGCAGGAGGACAGTTATATGGTGTGATTAAGATGATGTGTGGGATACTCGCCTTTAGCAGCGGCAGCATAGAATTTAAGAGCTGAGAAGTTATGATGGCAGTGTGTAAAATGCTGGTTAGACCAGGCCAATAGCACTGTTTTACTCTGGTCATCACACTACAGGAAGGATGGAATTGTACTAGAGACGGTGGAGAGGAGATTCACCAGAATGCAGCTTGGGTTGGAGAGTTTCAGCTATGAGGAGAGGCTGGTTAGACTGGAGGCTTTTAATTTAGAGCAGAGACGGCTGGAAGGGAAGCGGGTGTTATGGGGGGTGGTGGGAATGCTTTCAGATGGGGGGGGTAGGAATTGAGCATAATGTATAAAATGATGTGGCACTTAGATAGGAAAAAACCTTTTCCCTTTAGCAGAGGTGTCAATAACCAGAGAAGCATGGATTTAAAGTAAAGGTCAGATTTTTTGGTCTGGATTTGAGGAAAAATGTTTCCATTCACAGGGTGCTGGGATTTGCAGCTCGGAGCCTGAAAGGATGGTAGAAGGAGGAACAACCATAAGAGGCATCTGGATCAGCAATTCAAACACCAGAGCAGACAAGGCTGTGGATCGAGTGCTGGGAAAATGGATTCGAATGGATAGGTGTTTGATGACCAATTCAGACATAAGGGGCCAAAGGGCTTCATTTTCTGCTGTTAAAGTTCGATGGCAGTTAGACACCCTCAGCAGTGGCCCCATCACTTGTAGCTCTCACAGCGCTGGCTGCGATACCGACCTTGTTCTACACCTGTGTGGTTGTAAATGTGCAATTGCAGCCATCAGTGAGCTGCCTGGTCTGAGAGAGGCATCTATCAGCCCTCTGCTGCTGCAGTTAGCTTCAACACAGCAGCTGCCCCCAGATAGTCCGGGGGCCGCAGCTCTTCGTGAGCAACCTCCCAAACAAATATAGTTCTACTCCCCTCCTGGACCAATCACCCTCAGCTCCCTCCACAACAATTACATGCAGAGAGGGAGGGAGACCCCCCTCCCTAACCTACTGTCCTTGCAGACAGGCAGCGGGTCTCCCTTACCCATCCATTGCCCATGGAGAGAGGCAGTGAGACACACTCCCTACCCCACTGTGTGTGCAGATAGGCAGTGAGACCCACTCCCTACCCCACTGTGCACGTGGAGAGGCAGCAAGACCATTCCCTACCCAACTGTGCAAGCAGAGGGGCAGCAAGACACACTCCCTACCCCACTGTACATGCAGAGAGGCAGCAAGACCATTCCCTACCCCACTGTGCATGCAGAGAGGCAGTGAGACCATTCCCTACCCCACTGTGCATGCAGAGAGGCAGCGAGACCCACTCCCTAACCCACTGTACATGCAGAGAGGCAGCGAGACCATTCCCTATCTCACTGTGCGTGCAGAGAGGCAGCAAGACCATTCCCTACCCCACTGTGCGTGCAGAGAGGCAGTGAGACACACTCCCTACCCCACTGTGCGTGCAGAGAGGCAGCGAGACCCACTCCCTACCCCACTGTGTGTGCAGAGAGGCAGCTCCGTCCCTTCAGGTTTCACCCCTGCAGGCCATGCCCTGTCGGCCCCGCTACTTTCAGGCCCCCTCCTGTAGATTCCACCCCCCCTCAGGCCCCTTTACTGCTCATTGGATACTGCCCAAATGGCACATTGCTTTTCCCTCGACCTTCCCTGGTGTCCTCAATGGACTTTGTTTCTACTGATGAGGTCCTCCAACTCGTCCTCATACCCTCATATCTCTTTATTCTATAAATCTCATCATCACACTAACATTAACTGTCCAGATTTGAACTACCAAATCCATTATATCACACTGGTCCAAATTAAACTCCATCTGCCATTCAGCAGCACACTGGTCTAATGGACAAAGATCCCGTTGCAATCCCAGATAGCTGCCTTCATTATCCACCATGCAACCAATCTTGGTGTCTTCAGGAAACTCTCTAACCATGGCTTCCATCCATATTATTCATACCAATGTTAAATTACAGTGGAACCAGCTCTGATCATTGAGCCATACCCCTAGTTACAGACCACCAGACTGAAAAACAACCCACTACAGGCACCCATTCTCTTCTGTCATCAAGTCAATTTGCTGCCCGATTCACTCCCTTACTCTGCATCCCATGAGATTTAACCTTATGCAACAAGCTACCTCATGGTACCTTTTCAAAGGTCTTGCTAAAATCCAACATCAGCTGCACCGCCCTCTTCCACTTGGTTGGTTACTCCTTAAAATCAGTGGGAGCAGATACTTTGATTATTTTTAAGAAGGCGGGGTGAATTTTATCAGGCACTTGCAAGAACTTTATAATCAGATCTTGAACATTTTAAATAACAGAGCAGGACTTGAGGTGCTGAATGGTCAGTTCCTACTTGTAATGTATGTGTACACAGTACAAAAGTGCAATTTTACAGGTGTCCAGATCACAACAATCTATTCTGGACCCTCCACACTGACACCAATATTAAGTCCACAATGCCTCTATCAGGAGGTTAAGAAACTTTGCGTGTCTGCTACCACACTCAACAACTTTTACAGATGCAAAATGAAAAACATTCTTTCTAGTTGTATCACAACTTAGTATGGCCCCTGTGCTGTACATTACCACAAATAACTGTAGATGTCCATTGCACAATCCAACCTCCCAGACATTGACCTTGTCTACAATTCCCACTGCTTTGGGAAAGCAGCCAGCATAATCAAGGACCCCAACCACTTCAGACATACTCTCTTCCACCTTCCTCCATCAGGAAAAAGATAGATAAGCCTGGAGCCATGCACCAACTGACCCAATAACATCATGGTCCAACCATGTATTATGTTGGTCTTTCTCTACATCCTAGCTATAACATTACATTCTGCAGTCCCCATGTAAAATTTCATACCAGTCTACCATGAGGAGCCTTGTCAAAGCCTTTATTGAAGTCCATGTATTTCACATCCAGTGCCTTTTCCTCACCTTTTATCTTTGTCACTTCCTCAGAAAACAAGTTCATGCTACACAACATCCCCTTCACAAAACTATGCTGTTCACTAATAAGTTTTTTTTTCCAAATGTGAGTAAATCCTGCCCCTAAGAACATTTTCCAATATTTTCTGTGTGATTGGTGTAAGACTCACCAGCCTGTAATTTCCTGGATTATCCCTTCTGTCCTTCTTAAACAATGGAATAACACTGGTTATTCTCCAGTCCTCCAGAACTTGACCTGTAACTGATGATATACAAATTTCTGTCAAGGTCCCCCCTCCCTCATGCTCTATAATTAAATATTAAAAAAGCTATTGGCCATATCTCTCTATTCCATCACATAATCTGACAGCATGTTCCAGGCACCCAGTATAATCTATATGAAGAGCCTTCCCTGATTATCTCCCTTAAACATTTACCATCTCAGCTTGAACCTGCGCCACTGACACTTTCACCCTGGGAAAAAAAGATTCCTCTGATGATCCACCCTGCTTTTTCCTCTCATAATTGTGTAGACATCAATCAGGTCCCCCCTTCAGCCATTGTCTTTCCAGTGAAATAAATTCTAGTTTATCCAGCCTCTCTTCCTAAACAAAAGCCTCGAGCATTTTTAAAAATTTATTCGTTGGGTGTTGCAGGGTGGCTGGCATTTTAAATTGCCTATTTGCAATTGTCCTTGAGAAGTTGGCTGTGAGCCAGCTTCTTGAATCGCTGCAGTCCATCTGCTGTGGCTTGACCCAAAATTTCTTTTAGAAGGGATTTTCAGCATTTTAACAAAACGATTGTGAAGGAACTGACGATATATTTCCAAATCAGAACGTTGACTGACCTGGACGGGAGCTCCATATGTCTGCTGTCCTTGTCCTTCTAGATAGCAGTGGTCTTGGGTTTGGAAGGTGTTGCCTAAGGATCTTGGGTGAATTGCTGCAGTGCATTGCTGTAGATAATACACATTGCTAATACTGAGCATTGGTGATGGAGGGAGAGAATGTTTGTGGATGTGGTGCGGATCAAGCCAGTCTGCTTTGTACTGAATGGTATCAAGCTTGAATTTTGTTGGAGCTGCACCCATCCAGGCAAATGGGGAGTATTCAATCACACTCCTGACTTGTGCCTTGTAGATGGTGGACAGGCTTTGTGAATTCAGGTGACTTATCCGCTGCACTATTCCTTCTTCCTGTCCTGCTCTTGGCGCCACTGTGTTTGTGGGGTGAGACTCGTTGAGTTTTTGGTAAATGGTAACATCCTGGTGATCTCTCTTTTGCACTGTCTTCGAAGCTTACTCATCCTTCAGGTAACATGGTGAACGACATTGCACACAATACCCGAACTGTGAACAAACCAATGTTTTCTATGGCTGCATGGGATATGGGGTGAGTAATCAACTCAAGAGCAAGTGTTAATGAAGGGTCTAATCAGTGTGGCTCAGGCTCAGGTACAGGAATGCAGTAAATAGACAGGAATCAGAGATTAACTGTGAAACTGAAGCCAATGGACTCCATGGTCCAAAACTGAAATAATAAGAATTGTAATCAAACTGAGATGACAAATAGAATAAGTGAAAACAGAGACTTACCAGGGACACCAACAATAGCCAGGATTGGATAGTAAACCCCTTTAATAACCCAGAGCACAAAACGGAGGCGTTTTGGTAATGGTAACAAACCAAAAAAAGGTAAAGAAAGGAAGTACAGACCGTCAGCAAAACTCCTGTCCATTGCTGGAACATCCCAATCCATCGTTCCCAGATTCTGATCCAATACTGGAACATCCCAATCCATCGTTCCCAGATTCTGATCCAATGCTGGAACATCCCGATCCATCGTTCCCAGATTCTGATCCATTGCTGGAACATCCCAATCCATCGTTCCCAGATTCTGATCCATTGCTGGAACATCCCAATCCATTGTTCCCAGATTCTGATCCATTGCTGGAAGATCCCAATCCATTGTTCCCAGATTCTGATCCATTGCTGGAACATCCCAATCCATCGTTCCCAGATTCTGATCCATTGCTGGAACATCCCAATCCATCGTTCCCAGATTCTGATCCATTGCTGGAACATCCCAATCCATCGTTCCGAGATTCTGATCCAATTCTGGAACATCCCAATCCATCGTTCCCAGATTCTGATCCAATGCTGGAACATCCCAATCCATCGTTCCCAGATTCTGATCCAATGCTGGAACATCCCAATCCATCGTTCCCAGATTCTGATCCATTGCTGGAACATCCCAATCCATCGTTCCCAGATTCTGATCCATTGCTGGAACATCCCAATCCATCGTTCCCAGATTCTGATCCATTGCTGGAACATCCCAATCCATCGTTCCCAGATTCTGATCCATTGCTGGAACATCCCAATCCATCGTTCCCAGATTCTGATCCATTGCTGGAACATCCCAATCCATCGTTCCCAGATTCTGATCCATTGCTGGAACATCCCAATCCATCGTTCCCAGATTCTGATCCAATGCTGGAACATCCCAATCCATCGTTCCCAGATTCTGATCCAATGCTGGAACATCCCAATCCATCGTTCCCAGATTCTGATCCATTGCTGGAACATCCCAATCCATCGTTCCCAGATTCTGATCCATTGCTGGAACATCCCAATCCATCGTTCCCAGATTCTGATCCATTGCTGGAACATCCCAATCCATCGTTCCCAGATTCTGATCCATTGCTGGAACATCCCAATCCATCGTTCCCAGATTCTGATCCATTGCTGGAACATCCCAATCCATCGTTCCCAGATTCTGATCCAATGCTGGAACATCCCAATCCATCGTTCCCAGATTCTGATCCATTGCTGGAACATCCCAATCCATCGTTCCCAGATTCTGATCCAATGCTGGAACATCCCAATCCATCGTTCCCAGATTCTGATCCATTGCTGGAACATCCCAATCCTCGTTCCAGTCTGATCACAACCAATCCATCGTTCCCAGATTCTGATCCATTGCTGGAACATCCCAATCCATCGTTCCCAGATTCTGATCCAATGCTGGAACATCCCAATCCATCGTTCCCAGATTCTGATCCAATGCTGGAACATCCCAATCCATCGTTCCCAGATTCTGATCCAATGCTGGAACATCCCAATCCATCGTTCCCAGATTCTGATCCATTGCTGGAACATCCCAATCCATCGTTCCCAGATTCTGATCCAATGCTGGAACATCCCAATCCATCGTTCCCAGATTCTGATCCAATGCTGGAACATCCCAATCCATCGTTCCCAGATTCTGATCCAATGCTGGAACATCCCAATCCATCGTTCCCAGATTCTGATCCATTGCTGGAACATCCCAATCCATCGTTCCCAGATTCTGATCCATTGCTGGAACATCCCAATCCATCGTTCCCAGATTCTGATCCATTGCTGGAACATCCCAATCCATCGTTCCCAGATTCTGATCCAATGCTGGAACATCCCAATCCATCGTTCCCAGATTCTGATCCAATGCTGGAACATCCCAATCCATCGTTCCCAGATTCTGATCCAATGCTGGAACATCCCAATCCATCGTTCCCAGATTCTGATCCATTGCTGGAACATCCCAATCCATCGTTCCCAGATTCTGATCCATTGCTGGAACATCCCAATCCATCGTTCCCAGATTCTGATCCAATGCTGGAACATCCCAATCCATCGTTCCCAGATTCTGATCCAATGCTGGAACATCCCAATCCATCGTTCCCAGATTCTGATCCAATGCTGGAACATCCCAATCCATCGTTCCCAGATTCTGATCCATTGCTGGAACATCCCAATCCATCGTTCCCAGATTCTGATCCATTGCTGGAACATCCCAATCCATCGTTCCCAGATTCTGATCCATTGCTGGAACATCCCAATCCATCGTTCCCAGATTCTGATCCATTGCTGGAACATCCCAATCCATCGTTCCCAGATTCTGATCCATGCGGAACTCCCAATCCATCGTTCCCAGATTCTGATCCATGCTGGAACATCCCAATCCATCGTTCCCAGTCATGCTGAACTCCAATCCATCGTTCCCAGATTCTGATCCAATGCTGGAACATCCCAATCCATCGTTCCCAGATTCTGATCCAATGCTGGAACATCCCAATCCATCGTTCACTGATCCGCGGAATCCCATCCTTCCCAGATTTCATCGAACATCCAATCCATCGTTCCAGATTCTGATCCATGCTGACATCCCATCCATCGTTCCCAGATTCTGATCCATGCTGGAACATCCCAATCCACGTTCCCGATTCTGATCCAATGCTGGAACATCCCAATCATCGTTCCCAATTCTGATCCAATGCTGGAACATCCCAATCCATCGTTCCAGATTCTGATCCATTGCTGGAACATCCCAATCCATCGTTCCCAGATTCTGATCCAATGCTGGAACATCCCAATCCATCGTTCCCAGATTCTGATCCAATGCTGGAACATCCCAATCCATCGTTCCCAGATTCTGATCCATTGCTGGAACATCCCAATCCATCGTTCCCAGATTCTGATCCAATGCTGGAACATCCCAATCCATCGTTCCCAGATTCTGATCCAATGCTGGAACATCCCAATCCATCGTTCCCAGATTCTGATCCAATGCTGGAACATCCCAATCCGTCGTTCCCAGATTCTGATCCAATGCTGGAACATCCCAATCCATCGTTCCCAGATTCTGATCCATTGCTGGAACATCCCAATCCATCGTTCCCAGATTCTGATCCATTGCTGGAACATTCCAATCCATCGTTCCCAGATTCTGATCCACTGTAGAAACATTCCATTCCATTGTTCCCAGATTCTGATCTTTCCTTTCCCCCTCTCTCACTCTCCACAGTCACTGATCTCGTGTCGGAGTTGTCACTCCTGCTGACTCAATGGGACAACACATTGAACGGTATGCCTTATTAATGGAAGGGGGAAAACCCTCCATGGACACTAATCGGATCCATGGAGACTCACATCGATTACAATCACTAAACAAACAGTTTCAATTAACTCTGTTCAATCCAAAACTTCGCATATCACAATGTAACAGAACGTGTACCCAACCTGGATAATGGTGGAACCTAAAAGCAGGTTGAGTGGAAATAGCAGAGACACTGGCCATAAACTTTCAAACTTCACATTTCTTTCAAAATAAATTTACAGGATGTGGATATCGCTGCCAACCCTCAGCATACATTGCGTGTACCGAGCTGCCCTTAAGAATGTGCTGGTGGGCTCCCTTTTTGAACCACTGCAGCCTGTCCAGTGGGTACAACAGAGCTGTTAGGGAGGGCATCTAGCATTTGGACCCAGTGACAGCGAAGGAATAGTCAAAGTATTTCCAAGTCAGGATGGTGTGAGATTTGCCAATTGTAGTGGTGTGTCCCCTTTTCAGGGAGAATTTCCGACGGACTATGTGGTCAGGCCTGACCCTATGGAGGGTTGAGGTGGGACAAGGAGCCACTCGAGTGTGAGGGTTCAGATTCCAAGCCAGGGGAGTGTTGACAGTTGGACCCAGGAAGGTGCAGTGCGCTATTGCAGAGTTACACTGCCTAACCATGTACTAAATACAGTTAAGAGGAAACCAGAACAACTGGAGTAAACCCATGCAGAGACGGGTAGAATCACTAAACTCCACACAGACACTGACCTGATGATGGAATTGAACCCAGCTCTCTGGCGCTGTGAGGCAGCATGGCTAACCACTGTGCTACAGTACTACCCCAAATGTGGAGATTGGGGGATTGGCCATGCTAAATTGTTGTGAGTGTACAACGATGCGCAGGTTAGGGGGACTGGCCATGCTAAATTGCCCCTGAGTGTAGGGCATTAACAGGGTAAATATGTGGGGTTACAGGAATGGTGCCTGTGTGGGATTGTTGCTGGTGCAGTCTCGATGGGCCGAATGGCCTCCTTCTGTACTGTTGGGATTCTATGATTGTAAAGAACACATTATAAATGAGAAATGGAATTGTGTTTGTAAAGGCTCCACACAAATAATTCACAAAACCAGGTTATATGAAGCAGTTGTATTAAAAGCTGTGAATTTTAAACCGTATCTCTGAAGCCCTGTTAACACTATTTATTCCCCATCAGAGAAAAAGGTGATTATTCTCATGGTAAGTTATTTATTCACAATATTCATTATATTTCCTTCACTAAAAAGAACAATCTGATAGATAAAAGTAAATGTGTACTCTGGATAATTAAATAAAACTCTCTGATGCGTGGCGATGGTTTTCATGGCCATAAAGTCTCAGTGTGGTAAACAGTGGCACATTGCCACTGTTGGTAAAGTATCTGACAGCACTTACGTTCTTCATTGGGCCGACTTTCCTGACTCAAGCTGGGTGGTTTGTTTTGATTTGGTTTATTATTGCCACATGTGTTAGTATATAGTGAAAAGTATTTCTTGTGTGCTAAACAAACAAAGCATACCCTTCATAGAGAAGGAAACCTGAGAGTGCGTAATGTCATGTTACATTCATAGCAAGTGTGTAAAGAAAAATCAACTTAATGCGAGTTTGATCCATTCAAAAGCCTGATGGTAGCAGAAAAGCAGATGTTCCAGAGTCCGTTGTTACGTCTCCTCAGATTTTGTATATTTTCTCCCATTGGAAGAAGGTGGAAGAGAGGATGGCTGGCTTGTGTAGGGTCCTGGATTATGCCGACTGCTTTGCTGAGACAGCAGGACGGAGTTAATGGACGGGAGGCTTGTTTGCATCATCGAGTGGGCTTTGTAGTTACTTCCGGTCGTGGGCAGAGCAAGAGCCACACCAAGCTGTGATACAACCAGAAAGGATGCTTTCTATGGTGCATCTGTAAACGTTGATGAAAGTCGTAGCTAACAGAACAAATCTCCTTAATTTTCTGAGAAAGTAAAGCCATTGATGGGCTTTCATAACTATATTGTCGTCATGGAGGGACAAGGATAAATTGTTGGTGATGTCAACACCTAGAAACTTGAAACTCAGAAAACACAAAACTCAAAAAGGAAAGCTTTCCCCTAGTTCTAGAGGTGAAGATGGACATAAATCCTTATTTACAGCATTTGCTGCTCGGAAGCAGGTAAGTTTAAATGTCCCAATGTATGGGAAAATGTAAGATTCTAAGTTTGTGGGATGGGCTGGGTGAGGAGTGTTTTGGACACATTGGGGAGTTGAATGGCATGGAGGGAGGTGGGGGGGGTCGCAGGATGAGGAAAAAAATATCAATCTCCTAGTCCAGCACCAATCACTTCCTCTCTGCTTTGCTCGGGTCAAACAATGAGGAACAGCGTTATTGTTGAATTTCTTAGTGTTTAAAATGCTGGAGTTGTTGTTAAAAAACACTAACAAATTCAACTACAACTCCAATATTGAAAACACAAACAAATTCAATGTGCGAGTTGAATGTTGGTGTTGTTATTAAATTTGTTTGCTTTTTGTCAGTGTTTTGGTTGTTGTTGAAATTGTTACTGTTTTTCAGTATTGGGTTACTGGTGAATTTGTTACATTTTTCAATGTTATGGTTGTTGATTTTTTAAACAATTTTTCCCCCAATATTGGAGTTGTTGTTTGATTTGTTCATGTTTTTTTAATATTGGAGTTGTTGTTTGATTTGTTCATGTTTTTTTAATATTGGAGTTGTTGTTTGATTTGTTCATGTTTTTTTAATATTGGAGTTGTTGTTTGATTTGTTCATGTTTTTTTAATATTGAAGTTGTTGTTTGATTTGTTCATGTTTTTTTAATATTGAAGTTGTTGTTTGATTTGTTCATGTTTTTTTAATATTGAGTGTTGTTTGATTTGTTCATGTTTTTTTTAATATTGAAGTTGTTGTTTGATTTGTTCATGTTTTTTTAATATTGAAGTTGTTGTTTGATTTGTTCATGTTTTTTTAATATTGGAGTTGTTGTTTGATTTGTTCATGTTTTTTTTAATATTGGAGTTGTTGTTTGATTTGTTCATGTTTTTTTTAATATTGGAGTTGTTGTTTGATTTGTTCATGTTTTTTTAATATTGAAGTTGTTGTTTGATTTGTTCATGTTTTTTTATATTGAGTTGTTTTTGATTTGTTCATTTTTTTAATATTGAAGTTGTTGTTTGATTTTTTTTTTTTTAATATTGAAGTTGTTGTTTGATTTGTTCATGTTTTTTTAATATTGAAGTTGTTGTTTGATTTGTTCATGTTTTTTTAATATTGAGTTGTTGTTTGATTTGTTTTTTTTTTAATATTGAAGTTGTTGTTTGATTTGTTCATGTTTTTTTAATATTGAAGTTGTTGTTTGATTTGTTCATGTTTTTTTATTGAGTTGTTTTTGATTTGTTTTTTTAATATTGAAGTTGTTGTTTGATTTGTTCATTTTTTTTAATATTGGAGTTGTTGTTTGATTTGTTCATGTTTTTTTTAATATTGGAGTTGTTGTTTGATTTGTTCATGTTTTTTTTAATATTGGAGTTGTTGTTTGATTTGTTCATGTTTTTTTAATATTGGAGTTGTTGTTTGATTTGTTCATGTTTTTTTAATATTGGAGTTGTTGTTTGATTTGTTCATGTTTTTTTTAATATTGGAGTTGTTGTTTGATTTGTTTATGTTTTTTTAATATTGGAGTTGTTGTTTGATTTGTTTATTTTTTTTTAATA
The DNA here is from genome assembly GCA_024679065.1 of Sphyrna mokarran. Classification (NCBI taxonomy): domain Eukaryota; kingdom Metazoa; phylum Chordata; class Chondrichthyes; order Carcharhiniformes; family Carcharhinidae; genus Sphyrna; species Sphyrna mokarran. The sequence goes on from JAGIQG010000031.1 coordinate 356,459, forward strand.
TTGGAGTTGTTGTTTGATTTGTTTATGTTTTTTTTAATATTGGAGTTGTTGTTTGATTTGTTCATGTTTTTTTAATATTGAAGTTGTTGTTTGATTTGTTCATGTTTTTTTAATATTGGAGTTGTTGTTTGATTTGTTATATTTTTTTTTAATATTGGAGTTGTTGTTTGATTTGTTCATGTTTTTTTTAATATTGGAGTTGTTGTTTGATTTGTTTATGTTTTTTTTAATATTGGAGTTGTTGTTTGATTTGTTCATGTTTTTTTTAATATTGGAGTTGTTGTTTGATTTGTTCATGTTTTTTTTAATATTGGAGTTGTTGTTTGATTTGTTCATGTTTTTTTTAATATTGAAGTTGTTGTTTGATTTGTTCATGTTTTTTTAATATTGGAGTTGTTGTTTGATTTGTTCATGTTTTTTTTAATATTGGAGTTGTTGTTTGATTTGTTTATGTTTTTTTTAATATTGGAGTTGTTGTTTGATTTGTTTATGTTTTTTTTAATATTGGAGTTGTTGTTTGATTTGTTTATGTTTTTTAATATTGGAGTTGTTGTTTGATTTGTTCATGTTTTTTTAATATTGGAGTTGTTGTTTGATTTGTTTATGTTTTTTTTAATATTGGAGTTGTTGTTTGATTTGTTTATGTTTTTTTTTAATATTGGAGTTGTTGTTTGATTTGTTCATGTTTTTTTTAATATTGGAGTTGTTGTTTGATTTGTTTATGTTTTTTTAATATTGGAGTTGTTGTTTGATTTGTTCATGTTTTTTTTAATATTGGAGTTGTTGTTTGATTTGTTTATGTTTTTTTAATATTGGAGTTGTTGTTTGATTTGTTCATGTTTTTTTAATATTGGAGTTGTTGTTTGATTTGTTCATGTTTTTTTAATATTGGAGTTGTTGTTTGATTTGTTCATGTTTTTTTTAATATTGGAGTTGTTGTTTGATTTGTTCATGTTTTTTTAATATTGGAGTTGTTGTTTGATTTGTTCATGTTTTTTTAATATTGAAGTTGTTGTTTGATTTGTTCATGTTTTTTTTAATATTGGAGTTGTTGTTTGATTTGTTCATGTTTTTTTTAATATTGAAGTTGTTGTTTGATTTGTTCATGTTTTTTTAATATTGAAGTTGTTGTTTGATTTGTTCATGTTTTTTTAATATTGGAGTTGTTGTTTGATTTGTTCATGTTTTTTAATATTGGAGTTGTTGTTTGATTTGTTCATGTTTTTTTAATATTGAAGTTGTTGTTTGATTTGTTCATGTTTTTTTTAATATTGGAGTTGTTGTTTGATTTGTTCATGTTTTTTTTAATATTGGAGTTGTTGTTTGATTTGTTCATGTTTTTTTTAATATTGGAGTTGTTGTTTGATTTGTTCATGTTTTTTTAATATTGAAGTTGTTGTTTGATTTGTTCATGTTTTTTTAATATTGAAGTTGTTGTTTGATTTGTTCATGTTTTTTTAATATTGAAGTTGTTGTTTGATTTGTTCATGTTTTTTTTAATATTGGAGTTGTTGTTTGATTTGTTCATGTTTTTTTTAATATTGAAGTTGTTGTTTGATTTGTTCATGTTTTTTTTAATATTGGAGTTGTTGTTTGATTTGTTCATGTTTTTTTTAATATTGGAGTTGTTGTTTGATTTGTTCATGTTTTTTTTAATATTGAAGTTGTTGTTTGATTTGTTCATGTTTTTTAATATTGAAGTTGTTGTTTGATTTGTTCATGTTTTTTTTAATATTGGAGTTGTTGTTTGATTTGTTCATGTTTTTTAATATTGGAGTTGTTGTTTGATTTGTTCATGTTTTTTTAATATTGAAGTTGTTGTTTGATTTGTTCATGTTTTTTAATATTGGAGTTGTTGTTTGATTTGTTCATTTTTTTAATATTGGAGTTGTTGTTTGATTTGTTCATGTTTTTTTAATATTGGAGTTGTTGTTTGATTTGTTCATGTTTTTTTTAATATTGGAGTTGTTGTTTGATTTGTTCATGTTTTTTTTAATATTGAAGTTGTTGTTTGATTTGTTCATGTTTTTTTATATTGGAGTTGTTGTTTGATTTGTTCATGTTTTTTTAATATTGGAGTTGTTGTTTGATTTGTTCATGTTTTTTTTAATATTGGAGTTGTTGTTTGATTTGTTCATGTTTTTTTAATATTGGAGTTGTTGTTTGATTTGTTCATGTTTTTTTAATATTGGAGTTGTTGTTTGATTTGTTCATGTTTTTTTAATATTGGAGTTGTTGTTTGATTTGTTCATGTTTTTTTAATATTGGAGTTGTTGTTTGATTTGTTCATGTTTTTTTAATATTGGAGTTGTTGTTTGATTTGTTCATTTTTTTAATATTGGAGTTGTTGTTTGATTTGTTCATGTTTTTTTAATATTGGAGTTGTTGTTTGATTTGTTCATGTTTTTTTAATATTGGAGTTGTTGTTTGATTTGTTCATGTTTTTTTAATATTGAAGTTGTTGTTTGATTTGTTCATTTTTTTTAATATTGGAGTTGTTGTTTGATTTGTTCATGTTTTTTTAATATTGGAGTTGTTGTTTGATTTGTTCATGTTTTTTTAATATTGGAGTTGTTGTTTGATTTGTTCATGTTTTTTTAATATTGAAGTTGTTGTTTGATTTGTTCATGTTTTTTAATATTGAAGTTGTTGTTTGATTTGTTCATGTTTTTTAATATTGAAGTTGTTGTTTGATTTGTTCATGTTTTTTTAATATTGAAGTTGTTGTTTGATTTGTTCATGTTTTTTTAATATTGGAGTTGTTGTTTGATTTGTTCATGTTTTTTAATATTGAAGTTGTTGTTTGATTTGTTCATGTTTTTTTTAATATTGGAGTTGTTGTTTGATTTGTTCATGTTTTTTTAATATTGAAGTTGTTGTTTGATTTGTTCATGTTTTTTTAATATTGGAGTTGTTGTTTGATTTGTTCATGTTTTTTTTAATATTGAAGTTGTTGTTTGATTTGTTCATGTTTTTTTAATATTGAAGTTGTTGTTTGATTTGTTCATGTTTTTTTTAATATTGGAGTTGTTGTTTGATTTTATGTTTTTTTAATATTGAAGTTGTTGTTTGATTTGTTCATTTTTTTTAATATTGAAGTTGTTGTTTGATTTGTTATGTTTTTTTAATTAGTTGTTGTTTGATTTGTTCATGTTTTTTTTTAATATTGAAGTTGTTGTTTGATTTGTTCATGTTTTTTTTAATATTGGAGTTGTTGTTTGATTTGTTCATGTTTTTTAATATTGAAGTTGTTGTTTGATTTGTTCATGTTTTTTAATATTGAAGTTGTTGTTTGATTTGTTCATGTTTTTTTAATATTGAAGTTGTTGTTTGATTTGTTTATGTTTTTTTTAATATTGGAGTTGTTGTTTGATTTGTTCATGTTTTTTTAATATTGGAGTTGTTGTTTGATTTGTTCATGTTTTTTTAATATTGGAGTTGTTGTTTGATTTGTTCATGTTTTTTTAATATTGGAGTTGTTGTTTGATTTGTTCATGTTTTTTTTAATATTGAAGTTGTTGTTTGATTTGTTCATGTTTTTTTAATATTGAAGTTGTTGTTTGATTTGTTCATGTTTTTTTAATATTGGAGTTGTTGTTTGATTTGTTCATGTTTTTTTAATATTGGAGTTGTTGTTTGATTTGTTCATGTTTTTTTTTAATATTGAAGTTGTTGTTTGATTTGTTCATGTTTTTTTAATATTGAAGTTGTTGTTTGATTTGTTCATGTTTTTTTAATATTGGAGTTGTTGTTTGATTTGTTCATGTTTTTTAATATTGGAGTTGTTGTTTGATTTGTTCATGTTTTTTTTTAATATTGAAGTTGTTGTTTGATTTGTTTATGTTTTTTTAATATTGGAGTTGTTGTTTGATTTAGTGGACTTCATGGGGCAGTTTTTTTTAGATAATTGGTAGTTGTTGTTTGGAT